>CM072813.1:72996524-73504848 GCA_036937905.1 Salvia rosmarinus
TAGGAAACGACAGCAACCCCTCACCGAGGATCCATCTCATGTTTAATTCACCATACTGATTATAATCCTAGCATACGCCTATATAATTGCGCAACACGCTAGTTTTTCGTGAAGCATTTTGACTGGCCGAGCTGGATCGAATCTGGATGAACGGATCAACGGGCTTGTACTCGCTGACCTTCGGATCGTATCCCTGATACCCAAACTCCAACGCCGAGCGAGATTGCTATGGAATACTACAAGAAATCACCTCAACCCTAGGCTAATTTTCGAGATTCACTCTAATGAGGTGACCAAAATTTGCTCTCAATTATTAAGTGGTTCAGACTTTTATCTCATACCTTATATTTATAACGCACTACCTTAATCCTCATATGAATGTTACCATAATCCACATGGAATATTACCATAATCCTATATGGAATATTACCATACTCCCAGGATTATTTCCATACTCTTTAGGATTATTTCCATACTCTCAAGATTATTACCATAATCTTATATGGAAAGGATCTATGATATACCATAAATATAATTATATCCTGGATAAAGAGAATAAAATCTTCCTTTGAGAGCAGGGGCTCGATTTCTTCCAGTAGGTTACGGGCCTGATGGCCACCTCAGTGATCAAATGCAAGGAATAAAGACGGCCTCAAATAATTAATTATCATGTTCCAAATTTAACATAAATTAATTTATAAACATTCGATCATTCCACTAGCAGTCGTTGACTTACCCCTTTGTCATCAAGAGTCCAAGCTTGCACTTAGACATTACGAACTCCTCAGATTTAAGATATCAACGTCCATTAATCATTTATAGCAATCGATCGCTAAAACGACACAACTTCATTTTTAAGTAGTACCACTCAACCTTATTATTGTACTTGAGCTAACTCAACCTCGCAGGTTTAGTACAATAAACCTTTGAGCTCCTTATGGGGACGCCATCATCCTAAACGGACACGTGACTCAATACATGATAACTAGTGACATACAAGACATCGCCACCACCCAAGACGCGAGAATTGGGTTAACATATAACCCTCACTCATAACAAGTCAAAAGTCAAGAACTCATACTCACCTAATACCTTATCGAGGTTTAGATCATCGAAGTCACCGAGATCTTGGTTCTTCACGCACGTCGAAGAAGAACTCATCTCACTCGTGATCCTTCAATACGCCGTAGACGCAAGATAGACAAGCAACTAAGTCAAGTCACTTTCATTCATACCGCAGCCCAAACCGACAACTCGCCCCAAGTCGCCCTCACCGTGGAAACTTTTTATATCTCATTGTTTCACCAATCATACAGACTTCGTGATCTTCTACACAATCGTATGATCTAACTTATATACGAGTAGCGGGACACGTATATATGCAATCAAGTATTCAAATCGATAGAGATTGTAATAGGTAATAGAAACATTGTATACAAGCTCAACCAAACCGCCAGATACAACCAACAATCTCCCACTTATACTAAAGCAAACTTTAGTATAATGTGTCTTTTACAATTTATTAAACAACCATCACTGCTTCTCCCACTTATACAAAGTTTTCTAAGGGTGCCATCAAGCGCAACCAAGTCCTCTAACTGTCCATCGAGACTTTTTGGCGTGCACTTCGTGAATGGATTCGCTAGATTTTCCGTCAGATCAATCTTTTCAATCAAGACGCCACCCTCCTAACGATTCAGACGATACGGTACTCTCATGTGTTTAGTCGCTTTATGGGTCCGTGTCTTTCTGAGTTTGCCATCGACCGAAAGCACAAGAACCATGATACTTGGGCAAACCAAAATTACACCTAGATCCAAGGAGTTCTTTGAACCATACAGCCTCCCTGTGGTCCTCCAAGCGGCTACATATTCGGCTTCCATGGTAGAGTCCGCACGCATCGCCGCTTGCACTCCGCCAGACCCGCTCCACCTCCCAAGGTAAAACACATAGCCCCGAGGTCGACTTTTTCTCATCACGTCACTGGAACCAGTAGCCCAGATAACCCAAAGCGCATTAGACTATCTGCACGGGTAACCAGCTCTATAATCTCGAGTCCTTTCGTACTTGAGTATATGCTTTAATCGCGTCTCAATGAGCTTGTCCATGTTAGACTGATATTCAGCTACTATGCTCACGACAGCGTATATCGGCCTCGCAGTACAAGATTGCAGCATACGAGACTTCCCACGGCAAGTCAGCGAACTGTCTCATTTCTCTATCTCCTTTGCATATATAGGTGATCGCATGATAAAGGAACCATGTCCGAAAGGTAGCAACTTTCGGGCGGTCCGATACTAAAACTAGTAATCACAAGATCACGTAAGACACCGAGATAAGCTCAATATTTTCTCAGCGATCTCTGAAACCTTGATCCCAAGAAATGATTCCTCAAGTCTTCATTTGAAACTGATCGATAGCCAACCTTTACGCCCTGATAATGTACCACGTTGTTGCCAACTAGCGATGTCATCTACATAAAGCAAGAATACCACATCACCGTTGACATCTAACCGATACACACAACTCTCGCTAGCAACCGGTAAATCCATAGGATTTACCACCTCAAAGCGTGAAGTTCCATGATCGGAGGTTCGCTTAAGTCCATAAATGGACTCTCAAGCTTCCATACTAGATGTTTCACCCTTACACATAACCTTCGTGTTGTCGACATATAGATGTCTCTACCTCCTCAGGTAACTGCTTAGAAAAGCGTTTTAACATCCATTTGCCAAACCTCTAGGTTCGTGGGCTGCTATGGTTGAAGAATTCGATGGACTGAAAATCAGCTGTGCGAAAAGGTCTCATCGAAATCGATGCCCTCAACTGAGCGTACCTTTCGCCACAAACGGCTTTAAAAGTCAAACCTCTCCATCGGAATCTCTTCCTTTGTATATCCACTTACTACCTACGGCTCTCGCCATCCGGCAGAGTAGTCTTTTCATATATCCATAGCCGCTATGGACTCCATTTCAAGTCCATACTGCAGCGATCTTGCATCAATATTCAGATCGCCTCGTATGTCCATGGGTCGATTATTGCATGTTCGTCTCACTGACCAACCAAGATTCACCCACGAAATAAATCGCCGGGTGACGAACAACCTCCCACCATTTACGAGGTTCCATGTGCACAATGGCAATCTGCAAGCAGCATATCGGTTCTCTAACCTGCACAACTCGTGGTGGGTACCACCTGACGGTCTGCATCTCCTGAACTCGACCCACTTCACCCCTCAAGTATCCTGCCCATCCTCCCACTGACTCGGCATCTCGCACCTTGGCCCGCCTAAGTATGGGGAACACCGATCATCTTCTACCTCAAGAAATTTCAACTTTGGACTTATGATTTTCATGTAGTCCCTTCTAAGAATCCAGCATTAGTGCTAATAACGCACCTTCGATCCTCAGACTATAGAATAAACCACCTTTCGCTCCCAGATAGCCAATAAACGCCTTTTGCGCTGGATCTAGCCTCCAACTTGTCGCCTTTTTGTTCAGCACAGTCGGATCGCCCCATATCCTTATGGGTTTAAACCGGCTCATACCAAACCACAACCGAAAAGCGGCTCCAATCGACTGACGGTACTAGATTTAGCAAGTATGCCGCCTCTAAGCGCATACCCTTAATCAACAGTAATGTAGCATAACTCATCATAGATCTAACCATTTCTAAAAGAGTCCTATTTCTTCGCTTCCCGACACACCATTTTGTCACAGTGTTTTGGAAGTGCGCCGATGTAATCCCACACTTCACTAGATAGTCCATAAACTCGTTATCGAGGTATTCGCCACCACATCAGACCGCATAGCGGATTGACACTCTTACCTAGTTTTGCCTCCACTCGCTTTAAACTCTTTCGAATTTCAAAGCATCAGTATCATGCGAAGGTATATGTATCCGCATTCTTAATAATCAACGAAAGTGACAAAATACTGCATTCTCCACGAGCTTCTGCGGACATTGGTCCACACAGTCCGAATGGACTAACCCAACATTTCTGGCTCTATAACCCTTCGCCATGGTCCGTCACATCTTTATTTTCTTATACAGATTCTCAGACCGAAACCAGTAACCTGTGAGATTACCCAACGCCCATTCTTAGCCATTTGGATCCTATTTAGATTGATGTGACCTAATCTAAGATGCCAGAAAAGTAGAGTCATCTCTATGTAAGAAAATTTTCTTTTAAGGTTTCATGAAGATGCAACATAGTTATAGGTATTATGTTTTAAATAGTATAAAGCTTAATTATATAAGGTGCCAACATGTATAACTCGCTATTTCTTATGATAGAAACACCACTATCAAAAATAATGTAATATCCAATAGTAAATAATTTCAAATGTAAACAAGGTTCCTTTAAAATCCCGACATATAAACGCCTTCAAAACTAAAACTCGTTGTCCCAAACATAAAGAAACATCTCCAACTCGCACAGCCTCACTGGGCCGTCTATGGAGATCGTTATCTCGCCATCAAACACCCTTGTCCGCTAGGAACCCCCGCATGTAATAAACATGACTGGCTATACCAGATCTACTACCCAAGAACGGGTAGAACAAGTCGCTAAACATGTTTCACATTAAAGCAACCATGCATCGAGCCAGCATAGGGCACTGGCCTTCCAACGCCCGCCTTGCCGCACTTGAAGCACTGCCTTCTCCTTTGGCTTCAAGCCTGCAACCATGTCTCTGCCCCATTACTCCCACTATTTCCTGCCTTACCACCTTTGGCACCCTCTTTTCTATTTCCATTTTGCAACGGAAATTTCGGGCCCTTAGACGTGCTAGCAAGAGCATGTGTCCTTTTCCCATAACTCCTTCCGCAAAGAACGAGATCATTAAGCAACCGATTGTAAACTCGTCTTGCTCATGATCGCATTCACGAAAGTTCTCAAAAGACTTGCAAAGGTATTGAGGATGATATCGACTCGCTTCACCAATACCTCCTCCCAACCGATCAAGACTATCCAGACGAGTCATGGGAGACATGTTCATGCACCGAATCGCTTTCCTTCATCAATCCCGAGATTATTGATTTTGTCAAATTATGACAAGCGATTCTATCTCCGACTCCTCACAATTTCAAAGACTTAGCCATATCGCTGGTCTGATCTTCCATCTTCGATGCCGAAAGGTGTGACTCGCACATGGTGACCAAAAGAAGGCACTTTGCCATTCTATTTGATTTGTCCCATTTCCGCCTTTGCGCCTCTCACTGCAGATGAATCTGTTTCAGAAGTCAGACGCGTGAATGAAGACAACAGATTTTCTTCCGCAAAGAAGAACATTCTCAATGTTTCGCTTCCACTCGATAAAATTTGGACCGATATGACGAAAGTAGCATATTGATAATCTGCAAGAGACATATTCAAACGATAATGTAAACACTGACTTATCTGGCCCTAATCGATATTCTTATTTCCTCGCCTTCCGCCTCGAGTTCAAGGACCATCAAGCTAAAGCATTATCTACGAGCCAAAGAGCTAACTCACTCGATCGTCCCGACTTTCCCAAATTCTACCACCACCGCCCTTCGCCTTTCCTGGTCGAGTTTCGACCCTTTCTTCTAATTCATTCGGTAAGTAGCCTATGGAATCTAAGAACGCTTCCCTCGCTCGGAAAAACAGATCCGATTCTTGCTGCTTCCAAAGATACGATCGTTACATAATTCGTAATAATAATATTGTAACCTTTGATAAAACAATATTAATTGAAACCTCCAATCGCCCAAGGAATCCCATTATGCAAGCCACGCTAATGTATGATCGTTATTACATGAACCCCTCGACTAGACTAAAATATACCTTTTAATCGCTTAATTTCAATCCATGTCAACTTATACTTATGACAAAATGAAATTAACGATCGACCTTTCTAGACCACATCACTATCGCAAGAAGGACTTTCATGGGGTTATACTGAAAGTGACGTCTCAAGCAATGACCACAATTTTAACAAATAGTAAAATGAATTCTTAGAATCGCATACTCATCAGACCATACCGCTCCAATTCAAATTCTTTTGTTATCTCATTTTATATCTATCTCTAGAGAACTTATGAAAATCGTGACATGCAAGCCACGCTGCAGGATCGTATACATGAAACTCCCATTTTCAATAGATTTAAAATGTTTTATTTAGAAATCTCATCTAACAAACTTATGATAAAGCAGCTAAGTTAAGCCAATGCTGATTCAAGCATTCATTCACAAAGGTGTGATCACTTTGTTTAGAGATCAAAAAGGTGGTCTTGATAATTTAATTAAAAAAATTAATTTGTTTGCTTGCTTGTTTAGCTACTTTTGTTCAAAAAGGTTTGTCCATGTAGATCACGTAATCCAAGATGCTTTTCTATAGAACTCAACATGTAAAACATGCTCGCAGTATTCTAAAATATGCTTGAAAACGCGATAAACCTAGCATGCTTACTACGCGCATCCAATTACGAAAAACACGTAGAAGGTTTGTCAACGAATTTAAACATACATAGCATGCTACCGCATTATTTAAACATCCACCTACATGCAAACGAACTATAAAAATAAAATAAAAACGCTCATCGTGGGCTCACTGGTGGAATCCGCACTTTCCTCGCCTAATCTATTACATAGAATTGCAAAGCACGTATCTTTATAATCTTCAAAACGGGCTCGTACACGGCACGGATCGATTCAAAACGGGCCTCGCGTACCCGCACGGACCGACTCGCCAAACAGATTCGGTCGGAAAGAGATGCGGCTCGGCCTCGGGCCACGCTGGCAGCGCCCATTTAGCGCCGTGCACGCCTTGCGTGCCGTCGCCCGCACGCCGTGGCGACCGCTTTTTCCGCCGTCTCGATCTGGGCGCTTCTCGCGTTTTACTTTTTACGATAAGATTTACGTAAAATAAATCTAATCTAACCACGGATTTTCTCGTGGTGAAAAGCAAAACCGACAAAATAAAAAGCGAGCCGCGATGAAGCAGCGGATCCATCAATTAATTAAGCGCACGTAATAATCAAACGCGAATTAATCCAATGTAGCCAAGATATCGATCCTGTGCTCGATACCAATTGTTGGGAAAACTAGGTTTAGCCTCTCCCGAGGATCTATCTTGAATGTTTAATTCACCATACATTGATTATATACCTAGCATGCACCTATATAATTAATTGCAACACGTTGGGTTTTTTCGTGTTTACCTTTGAATGCTGCCGAGGCGGAATGGATCGAGACTCGTGCTTGACCTTGGGTCGTATCCGGTTGCCCGATCTTCAACGTCGAGTGAGGGCGATCTATGGAGAATGCTTGGAAAATCACCCTCAAGCTCTCAAGAATTTTGAAAATCTCTCAAAGGATGAACCCTCAAATTCTCGAAAATAATGATGATTATTAATCATTGACCTAGATTTAATCTCTTACCTCGTATTTATAATGCATTACCATAATCCTATATGGAAAGTACCATAATCCCATATGGAAATTACCATAATCCCATATGGAAATTACCATAATCCTTTATGGAAATTACCATAATCCCATATGGAAATTACCATAAACCTTTATGGAAAGGATTATTACCATAATCTTATATGGAAATTACCATAATCCCATATGGAAATTACCACAATCCCATATGGAAATTACCATAAACCTTTATGGAAAGGATTATTACCATAATCTTATATGGAAAGGATCTATGCATATCCCATAAATATAATAATATCCTTATAGGATAAAGAGAATCAAATTCTTGCCTTGTAGAGCATAGGTACCGATTTTGCCTAGCTTACGGACTGGATCATGACCTGTGGATCAAATCACGAGGAATAAAGATGGACCTCAAATAAATTAATTATCTTATGTTCACCTGAACATAAATTAATTTATAAACATTTATTCATGCCACTAGAGAATAAATCTTGACTTACCCCTTTATTACGAAGTTGAGTCGGGACTTGCACTTAGACATTACGAATCCCGTATTTAAGATATCGAACGTCGTTAATTATTTATAGCATTACATTGCTTAAAATAATTAATATCTTTAATTCCTTAAGTAGTACCACTCAACCTTATTATTGTACTTGAGCTAACTCAACTGCGAGGTTTAGTACAATAAACCTTTTGAGCTCCTTAAGGGGCGTCATCGTCCTAAGCGGATACTACGACTCGTCTGAGATAACTAGCATGACATCAAGCACGCCACACCGCCCAAGATCGCGGAGAATATTGGGTTAGAACATATAACCCTCACCCATAACAAGTCAAAGTGATGGTCAACAACTCATACTCATCTAATACCTTATCGAGGTTTAGATCATCGTAAGTCACCGAGATCTTGGTTCTTCACGGCGGTCGATAGAAGAACTCGTCTCACTTGTGATCCGCTGATACGTCGAGGCGTACCCGTATAGACAAGCAACCAAGTCAAGTCACTTCTTATCTATACCGCGACTTATACCGACAACTCGTCCTCAAGTTGTCTCACCGTGAAACTTTTATATCTCATTAAGCTTGACCAATCATACGAGACTTACGGATATTCTACACCTTGCATGATCTAACTTATATATGAGATAAGGGGACATGATATATGCAATCAAGTATTCATTTTAGATAGGAGATTGTAATAGTGGTAACGAAATATCAGATACAAGCTCAACCAAAGCGCCAGATACAAATCCAACGATCTTGATCACAATTTGAGCTCGGTCCGGCCTTGCGTCGTTCTCCTTCTTAGCCTCGCCCGAATCATAATCCGATGGTAAGGCGAGCACGGAATACCGATGGGAATTCAGGAAAGCGGCGATTCGCCGTGGATAATGATTCGAGGCAATCCTCCAAGACACGATCTCGCTTGCGATAATATACCCAATATCGGCGGTCGTCCTCAAATGAAGCGGATCGGAGCAAGAGGCCGCTGATCCGCAAGCGGAGGAACTTCGCATATCTAACACGATGAGTTCGGAAGAGGCGGCATGGGTGGAGATGGACCGGTGGCCATGGCGTGCACAGATGAATCTTTAATCGGGCCATGACGATGAGTCAAGGCCACGATATCGATGAAGGCTTTTCAGCGAGGCGATCCTCATCGTCCCCGAAAGAACTCGGCCTTTATGCGGTGAGTAATCAAAGGGAAGAACAATCGGCCTTTCTTCCTTTTACGGTATTCATCCACCCGTGCAGTTGGGCGCCACATTGACCGACCTCCGGTGAAAATGCACAGAGAGCAAGCATCCGTTCTTGAGACCGTGGTATCGTGGGTGGTGGGCAAAATCCGGCTTTAATGAAGTGAAGCGGACGCGGGCCTCAATCGTAACGATGTAGCTTTTATTGAGCGACAACCCTGTGTGGAGAACTCCCATTCTGTGCCTTCGATGGCAGTCAGTCTTAGCGCCTCCTCTAGGTCTTCAATCGAAGGGGCCCTCTTCATGGCGGAGAAAGCATCTGCCACCTCATTTTCCAATTCATAAAAATCATTAATGGTTTCCGGGGAGAAAACCACTAACTTACCCCTCACCACAGCAGATATACCTTCCTTATTTGGCAAAGGCGTGATGTTTGCATAGAATTCCTTAACCAGGGCATAATGGGTGGAGGTGGAATTGCCGCAAAAGAGGCCCAACCATTTAGGGATATCAGCTCCACCACGAACACTGGAGTCTCCTTCGACTTCTGAAAACCCTTCTCCATCCATAATTTCCTTTGTTTCAGGCGCTGAAACCTCTCGAACCCGCCATGGGCTCGGAATTTCGGAATAGCGTCGATTGAACGGCCTGCCTTTGTCGACGAGGGTTTGTCCACCCTCGCCCTTTTTACTTGAGTAGCCTCCGGCTCAGCGTCCTCCACTAACTTAGCCTTACCCTTATTGCTCTGACGATCTTTTCTCTTGGAAGAAGAAGGCGCAACGGCCTGTGGAGAAACCGGTGAAGCTTCCGGTGACAACTGACGTCTGATATGATGAAGGGTGAGTCAGCATCATTGCTTGGTGTAGACAATGGTGGTGCGCTTCCGACCTCGTTCTTTGAATCTCCGCATAATAACTGAATTTCTCGGTGGAGGAGGTGAAGACAACTAAATTACAAAATCAGAGCAAAAGTTTTGAGAAAACAGAAGACGGACGTGAAAAGTGAGAGCAAAATCGTAGCAAAATTGGGGGAAATAGGAGAATTGACGGAATATAAGGTGGGAGAGAAAAAGGCACAGTCTTCTAAACCCAAAAGTCAACCAAATTTCTCCCGCTCTTTTTACCAAAATAGCAACTCCTATTTCACTTTCTCTCTATCTTCTGCAAGTCCATTACTGGAATAAAAACTAGCACAATGCTCAGAATTTACGCCCACAGGTACGCATGTACCACACCTGCAATCCAAATCTCCACATATCATTTTAGAATAAACCCCGCATCCTTTTTAACAAAGCTAAGGCAATTTATTATTACACCCAAAACAACGAGACAAAACGAGAAATAAAACAAATATTTACAAACAATAGTGGTCGCTAAGCACTGCTCGCCATGGCACTAAGATACCTCCGGTCAGCGTCATTCAGATGTCGAGGTCTTCTCACGAACGACCTCGCCACCACAATAGTGCTTGACACGCTGTCCTTTCACCATGAATTCACGCACCGGCGTCCCTTCAGTAATGTGATAGCACCGGGCTACCCGAAGAATTATGAAGGGACCCGACCATCGTGATTTCAAATTTTCCAGGAATAGCCTCACTTGAATTGAACAATAGACTTGCGATTCGACAAGAACTCACGGCGCAAGATGTTGTTATCATGCCATTTCTTGGTTTTCTCCTTGTACAACTTTGCATTCTCGTAAGCAAACCACCGGAATTCATCCATCTCACTTAGTTGCAACAAACGAGCTTCTCCAGGAGCCTTATGCTCAAAATTCAGTTTCTTTATCGCCCAATAGGCTCGATGCTCAAGTTCCAGTGGGAGATGACAAGCTTTTCCATAGACCAACCGATAAGGTGACATCCCTAAGGGTGTTTTGAAAGCTGTCCTATAGGCCCACACCGCATCATTCAAGCGTATGGACCAATCCTTTCGACCTGGGTTCACCACCTTCTCCAGTATACCTTTTATTTCTCTATTGGAGAGTTCCGCTTGGCCATTTGTTTGAGGATGATATGCCGTAGCAATCTTATGACGAACGTTATACTTGGCTAGGACAGCACTCACTGCCTTGTTGACAAAATGAGTTCATTCGTCACTAATGATCACACGAGGAGTGCCGAATCGTGTAAATATGTTCTTTTGCAAGAACTTAATCACAACCTTCGCATCATTAGTCGAGCTTGCAACGGCCTCTACCCATTTAGATACGTAATCAACTGCCACCAGGATGTAGAGATTGCCGAATGAGGACGGAAAAGTACCCATAAAATCGAGGCCCCAAACATCAAAGAGCTCAATTTCCAAAATAAAGTTCGTTGGCATCTCATTCCGAGTAGACATATTTCCAACTCTTTGACATCGATCACATTTACGCACAAAGGCATGAGCATCTTTAAATAAGGACGGCCAAAAATAACCTAATTGGAGTACCTTAGCCGCTGTTCTTTGTCCTGCAAAGTGAGCACCATATGGGGTGGCATGACATCCTTCTAGAATTGATTCCATTTCCTCATGCGGAACGCAGCGCCTCATCAACCCGTCAGCACAGTGCTTGTATAAGAATGGTTCATCCCAAAAGTAATGGTTAACCTCTGAGAAGAATCTTTTCCTCTGCATGGTAGAAGTCGGGAGGCAACACTCCACCGACCAAGAAGTTGACAAAATCGCATACGAGGTGTGTTATGGTGGTGCATGCTCATCAATTGTTCATCGTGAAACGATCCCCGAATTTGGACGAGTTTCTTCACCCTCATTTGTTGGCAATCGGGATAAATGATCACCACTGATTCTCGGTTCCCTTCCAGGTCTCTAATCTCCAAATCAAATTCTTGCGAAGCAAAGATCCATCGAATTAGCCTACGCTTGGCATCTTTCTTGGCGACAAGATACACGATGGCGCGTGATCCGTGTAAACAATCACCCTTCGATCCTACGAGGTGGCTCTAAAATTTTCACACGCGAATACCCTTCGCTAGCAACCCTTCTCTCGTAGTGGTGTAATTGATTTGAGCTTCCACCAACGCGTTTTGCTAGCATAATAGATGGGTGAAATATCTTCTCTTTTCGTTGACTACGCTTGCGGCTGTAGGAAAAGCATATGTTAACCCTCGCCCGATGATCCATCTTGGGTGTTTAATTCACCATACATTGATTATAAACCTAGCATGCGTCTATATAATTAATCGCAACACGTAGGGGTTTTCACGTGTTTACCTTTGGATGTCGAGGTGGATCGAACGGGATGAACGGATCGAATGGTCGAGACTCGTGCTTTGACCTTCTGGACTGTATCCCGGATGCCCAATCTCCAACGTCGAGTGAGGACGATCTATGGAGAATGCTTCGGAAAATCACCCTTTGCTCTCTTCACTAAAACTCACGAAAATTTTCTCTCTCAATCACAATGAGATGGCCGAAAATCTTGTGGTCAATATGTGAGCATTAACTCAGACTTTATCTCATACCTTATATTTATAATGCACTACCTTAATCCCATATGGAAATTACCATAATCCTATATGGAAATTACCATAATCCTATATGGAATATTACCATAATCTTAGGATTATTTCCATACTTTCGTGATTATTTCCATACTCTGGGGATTATTACCATAATCTTATATGGAAAGGATCTATGCATATACCATAAATATAATAATATCCTTGTGGGATAAAGAGAATAAAATCTTGCCTTTGAGAGCTATAGGGCCGATTTCCACGATTACGGGCCCGGATGGGCCTGTGGATCAATGCAAGGAATAAAGATGGGCCTCAAATAAATTAATTATCTTATGTTCAAATTTGAACATAAATTAATTTATAAACATTCGATCATGCCACTAGAGAAAGAATGTCGACTTACCCTTTATTACGAAGTTGAGTCGGGCTTGCACTTGACATTACATTAATCCTCGTATTTAAGATATCGAACGTCCATTAATCATTTCTAGCAATCGATTGCTTAAAGCGATTAATAACTTCATTTCCTTAAGTAGTACCACTCAACCTTATTATTGTACTTGAGCTAACTCAACTGCGGGGTTTAGTACAATAAACCTTTTGAGCTCCTTAAGGGGACATCATCATCCTAAACGGATACGGTGACTCGTCTGAGATAACTAGCGTGACATCAAGATCTTTGCCACCCCAAGATGCGGAGAATCTTGGGTTAGTACATATAACCCTCACCCATAACAAGTCAAAGTGATGGACGAAGAACTCATACTCACCTAATACCTTATCGAGGTTTAGATCATCGTAAGTCACCGAGATCTTGGTTCTTCACGACGGTCGAAAGAAGAACACATCTCCTTTGTGATCCTTCAATACGTCGAGACGTACCAAAGATAGACAAGCAACTAAGTCAAGTCACTTCTTATCTATCTCTGCCCTAAACCGACAACTCGTCCTTAAGTTGTCTCGGTGTGAAAGCGTTTTATATCTCATTAAGCTTGACCAATCATACCGACTCGTGATCTTCTACACACCGTATGATCTAACTTATATATGAGATAAGGGGACGAGATATATGCAATCAAGTATTCAAATCGGATAGGAGATTGTAATAGTGGTAAGCGGAAACATTGTATACAAGCTCAACCAAAGCGCTTTCAAGATACAAACCAACAATCTCCCACTTATACTAAAGCAAACTTTTAGTATACAATGTGTCTTTCTACTAGCTATTACAAACAACCATCACTTTGCTTCTCCCACTTATACAAAGTTTCCTTTCTAAGTGGGTGCCATCAAGTTTAATCCAAGTCCTCTAACGTGTCCATCGTAGACTTTTTGCGGCAGCTCTTCGTGAATGGATCCGCTAGATTTTCCGTCGTATCAATCTTTTCAATCAAGACGTCACCTCGCCTAACGATTTCTCGTATGACATGGTACTTTCTCTCTATGTGTTTGGTCGCCTTTATGGGTCCGTGGTTCCTTCGAGTTTGCCATCGCACTGAGTTATCACGAGAAACTATGATACTCTTGGGCAAACCGGTACCACACCTAGATCCATGAGGTGGTTCTTGAACCATACTGCCTCCTTAGAAGCCTCAAGGCGGCTACATATTCGGCTTCCATGGTAGAGTCGCAATGCATCGTATTTGCTTTGACTCCGCCGGATACGGCTCCACCTCCCAAGGTAAAGACATAGCCCGAGGTCGACTTTTTCTCATCACGGTCGGCTTGGAAATCGAGTGCAGATAACCCAAAGGCATTAGACTATCTGCATGGTAAACCAGCCTATAATCTCGAGTCCTTTCGTGTACTTGAGTATATGCTTCTATCGATCCAATGAGCTTGTCGAGTTAGATCGATATCTAGCTACTATGCCTACCGCATAGCGTATATCGGGCCTCGTGCATAGCATTGCGTACATGAGACTTCCTCACGGCGGAAGCGTAAGGAACTTGTCTCATTTCCTCTATCTCCCTGCGGTCATAAGGCGATGCGTCTTTTAGATCAAAGGGAACGCCATGTCCGAAGGTAGCAATCCTTTCTTGACGGTCCGCATACTAAAACGAGTAATCACGTATCGATGTAAGGCGCTGAGATAAGCTCAACATTTTCTTCTTGCGATCTCGGTAAACCTTGATCCCAAGTATGTACAGCTGCATCTCCTAGGTCTTTCATTTGAAACCGATCGGATAACCAACTCTTTACGATCGATAATGACTTCACGTTGTTGCCAACTAGAAGGATGTCATCTACATAAAGTGCAAGAAATACCACATCACCGTTGACATCTAACCGATACACACAACTCTCGCTAGTAACCTGGTAAATCCATAGGACTTTACTACCTCGTCAAAGCGTAAGTTCAATGATCGGGAGGTTCGCTAGAGTCCATAAATGGACTTAAGCTTCCATACTAGATGCTCTTCACCCTTTACCACATAACCTTCGTGTTGTCGCATATAGATGTCTACCTTCCTCAAGGTAACCGTTTAGAAAGCGGTTTTAACATCCATTTGCCAAACCTCTAGGTTCGAGTGGCTGCTATGGCTAGAAGAATTACGATGGACTTGAGCATTGCTACAGTGAAAAGGTCTCATCGAAATCGATGCCCTCAATGAGTGTACCCTTTCGCCACAAGCACGGCTTTAAAAGTCGAAACCTTTCCATCGAATCTCTCTTCCTCAGATATCCACTTACTACCTATGGCTTCCTCGCCATCCGGTAGAGTGTCTTTCATATACATCCATAGCCGTTATGGACTCCATTTCTAAGTCCATAGCGGTGTGCCATGATCTTGCATCAACATCTTGTATCGCCTCCTTGTATGTCCATGGGTCGATTATTGCATGTTCGTCATGGAACCAAATCGAAGATTCACCCACGAACATAAATCGCTCGGGTTGACGAACAACCCTCCCACTACGACGAGGTTCTACAGCACAATGGCAACGGTGGGGTGCAGATACTTGTGGTTCTCTAACTTGCACAACTTTGTGTAGGTACCACTTGTGCGGTCGGTATCTCCGGTGGAACTCGACCCACTTCAATTTCTTGAAGTATCCGGTGTCGATCCTCCCACTAGACTCGACATCTCGCACCTTCGCCTAATCGGTGGTGGAATACGATCATCTTCTAATTCTTGAAGAATGATTTCAACTTTGGACTTATGATTTTCATATAATCCTCTTCTAAGAATCGGGCATTAGTGCTAATAATGACCTTTCTCGATCCTTAGACTATAGAATAAACCACCTTCGCTCCTCTAGATAGCCAATAAACGACCTTGCGTCGGATCTAGCCTCCAACTTGTCGCTCTTCTTGTTCAAAGACATGTGTCGGATCGCCCATATCCTTATGTGGCTTAAAGCTGGCTTCGCGCCAAACCACAACTCGAAGCGGGTCTTTTCGACCGACTGGACGGTACTAGATTTAGCAAGTATGCCGCCTCTAAGGCATATCCCGAACGAAATAGGCATTGTAGCATAACTCATCATAGATCTAACCATTTCCAAAAGAGTCCTATTTCTTCGCTTCGACACACCATTTTGTCAGGTGTGTCTTGTGAAGTCTTGTTGGGATGTAATCCCACACTTCACTAGATAGTCCATAAACTCGTTATCGAGGTATTCGCCACGCGATCGGGACATGATGACTTGATACTCTTACCTAGCTTCGTCTCCTTACGCCTTAAACTCTTTGAATTTCTCAAAGCATTCGGACTTGCGGTGAAGCGGTATATGTATCCGCACTCGAGTAATCGTCGATGAAGTGACAAAATACCGCATTCTCCACGAGCTTGTGTGGACATCGGTCCACACAGTCGAATGGACTAACTCCAACATTTCTTTGGCTCTATAACCCTTCGCTTTGAAGTCTGCGGTCGACATCTTACCTTCTATACAGATTCGCGGGGAACGGAGCGAAACCGTGAGATTACCCAACGCCCATTCTTAGCCGGTCTTTGGATCCTATTTAGATTGATGTGACCTAATCTAAGATGCCAGGAGAAAAGTAGAGTCATCTTAAGAAAACTTTCTCTTTTAGGGTTTGATGAAGATGCAACATAGTTATAGGTATTATGTTTTGCGTAAATAGTATAAAGCGAATTATATAAGGTGCCAACACGTATAACTTCGTCATTTCTTATGATAGAAACACCACTATCAAAAATAACGAATATCCATGAGTAAATAATTTCAAACGAAACAAGGTTCCGCATCGAAAATCCGCACATATAAAACGTCTTTCAAAACTAAAAGTTGTCCCAAAACATAAAGAAACATTTCCAACTGCACTTGACTTTCGCCGCGTTGCCCATGGAGATCGTTATCTCGCCATCAAACGACTTCCTTGTCCGCAGAACCCCCGCAGGTGTAACAAACATGATCGTTGCGCCCGTATCTACTACCCAAGAATGGGTAGAACAAGTCGCTAAACATGTTTCGTTACTAAAGCAAGCGGCGTACTCGAGCCTCGAGCATAGGGCACTTGCCTTCCAATGCCTCGGCCCACCGCACTCGAAAGCACTCTGCTCTTCTCCTTTCGCTTCTTCAAGCCTCCGTGGCAACCATGTTCTTGTTCCCATTACTCCCACTATTTGCCTTACCTCTTCCACCTTTGGTACCCTTTTTCTATTTCCATTTTGCAACGAAAATTTTGGGCCCTTAGATGTGCTAGCAAGAGCATGTGCTCTTTTCCCATAACTCCTTCCGACCACGAGATCATTAAGCAACCGACTAAGTGTAAACTCGGTCTTGCTCATGATCGCATTACGCGAAAGTTCTCAAAAGACTTAGGCGGTGTATTGAGGATGATATCGACCTTGGCTCGCCGTCAATACCTCCTCCCAACCGATCAAGACTATCCATGAGACGAGTCGTGTGGGAGACATGTTCATGGACCGAACTTCCTTCTTCCATCTTACACGCCAAGATTTCTCTCATTGTGTGGAAGCGATCGTCCGATCCGACCGCCCAAACTTACTCTCGAGACTTGACCAAATATCGTCGCGTCTACCATCGATCGATGTCTGCAACGCTTTGGACATCGTAGTCATCATATAGCATTTAGCCATATTGTTTGACTTATTCCAAAGTCCGCTTGACTCTCGCTCATTAGTCGACGCGTCGATGGGGCATCGGGTTTAGGAGTAGTGAGAACAAACATGTGTTCTTCAAATGATAAGAACATATTCCATGTTTCGCTTCCACTCGATAAAATTTGGACCGGTTAACAGATTTTGTGCGAGCATATTGATAATCGGCGTAAGAGACATATCTGAAGCGATAATGTAAAACACATAAGCATACGATCGCAAATAATTCGTAACAATAATATTGTAACCTTTTGATAAAACAATATTAATTGAAACCTCAATCGCATGAGGAATCCCACATGCAAGCCACGCGTGTGGGCGCTACACACGAACCCTCGACTGGACTAAAATATACCTTTTAGTCGTTTAATTTCAATCCGTGTCAACTTATCCTTATGACAAATGAAATTAACGATTGGACCTTACTAGAACCACATCACTATCGCAAGAAGGACTTGGCGGAAGTTGTACTGAGGTGATGTCTAAGCAATGACCACAATTTTAACAAAGAAAATTAATTCTTAGAATTGGTATACTCACTCGGACCATACCGCCCAATTCAAATTCTTTTGTTATCTCATTTTATATCTATCTCTAGAGAACTTATGAAAATCGCACATGCAAGCCACGCGTGTGGGCGTTTACACATGAAACTCCATCTTCTCAATAGATTTAAAATGTTTTATTTAGAAATCTCATCTAACAAACTTATGATAAGCGAAGCAAGCCAGCGCGTGTGGGCGTTTACTCACGGTCGTCTCACTTTGTTTAGAGATCGAAAAGTGGAGGTCTTGACATTTTAATTTGAAAAATTAATTTGTCGGTTGTTGCTTAGTCTTTTTATTCAAAAGGTTTGTCCATGCGAGATCACGTAATCCTAGCATGCGTAATAATGTTAACCCTCGCCCGAGGATCCATCTTGGGTGTTTAATTCACCATACATTGATTATAAACCTAGCATGCGCCTATATAATTAATCGCAACACGTAGGGGTTTTCACGTGTTTACCTTTGGATCCGCCGAGGTGGATCGAGCGGGATGAGCGGATCGAATGGTCGAGACTCGTGCTTTGACCTTCGGGACGTATCCGGATGCCCAATCTCCAACGCCGAGTGAGGACGATCTATGGAGAATGCTTCGGAAAATCACCCTTTGCTCTCTTCACTAAAACTCACGAAAATTTTCTCTCTCAATCACAATGAGATGGCCGAAAATCTTGTGGTCAATATGTGAGCATTAACCTAGACTTTATCTCATACCTTATATTTATAATGCACTACCTTAATCCCATATGGAAATTACCATAATCCTATATGGAAATTACCATAATCCTATATGGAATATTACCATAATCTTAGGATTATTTCCATACTTTCAGGATTATTTCCATACTCTCAGGATTATTACCATAATCTTATATGGAAAGGATCTATGCATATACCATAAATATAATAATATCCTTGTGGGATAAAGAGAATAAAATCTTGCCTTTGAGAGCTATAGGGGCCGATTTCCACGAGGTTACGGGGCTGGATGGGCGGACCAGGATCAAATGCAAGGAATAAAGATGGGCCTCAAATAAATTAATTATCTTATGTTCAGCCCAGAACATAAATTAATTTATAAACATTCGATCATGCCACTAGAGAAAGAATGTTGACTTACCCCTTTATTACCGAAGTTGAGTCGGGCTTGCACTTAGACATTCTGAATCCCGTATTTAAGATATCGAGCGTCCATTAATCATTTCTAGCAATCATCGCTTAAAGCGATTAATAACTTCATTTCCTTAAGTAGTACCACTCAACCTTATTATTGTACTTGAGCTAACTCAACTGCGGGGTTTAGTACAATAAACCTTTTGAGCTCCTTAAGGGACATCATCATCCTAAACGGATACGGTGACTCGTCTGAGATAACTAGCGTGACATACAAGACCGCCACCACCCAAGATGCGGAGAATCTTGGGTTAGTACATATAACCTCACCCATAACAAGTCAAAGTGATGGAATGAACTCATACTCACCTAATACCTTATCGAGGTTTAGATCATCGTAAGTCACCGAGATCTTGGTTCTTCACGACGGTCGAAGAAGAACACATCTCACCGTGATCCTTCAACACGCCGAGACGCATCAAGATAGACAAGCAACTAAGTCAAGTCACTTCTTATCTATCTGCGGCTAAACCGACAACTCGTCCTTAAGTTGTCTCGGTGTGAAACGCGTTTTATATCTCATTAAGCTTGACCAATCATACCGACTTACGTGATCTTCTACACATCGTATGATCTAACTTATATATGAGATAAGGGGACACGATATATGCAATCAAGTATTCAAATCGATAGGAGATTGTAATAGTGGTAACAGAAACATTGTATACAAGCTCAACCAAACTGTTTCGAAGATACAACCAACACACCCCACGGCGAAGTCACTTCGTCGACATTACTTGAAAGGTAATGACCGATTCGGACCAATGATCACTTTGAGTGTCACTAGAGCTCGTTTCAAAACGTCAAACGCTTTCGGACATTCCGAGTAAACTCAAGTGGCTATTTTTCTCCGCAAGCACACAGGTGGCTTAGAAATTTTGAAAAATCCTTTATAAATCTTCTCGTAAAATCTGCATGTCCCAAGAAACTACGCACACCCTCGACAAGAGTGGGGTGGAAGTTTATCTATCACTGATCTTGGCTCATCCACTTCGATCCTTTCCTTGGATATGTAATGGCCTAGCACGATGCCCTTGCACCATGAAGTGGCATTTTCCCAATTTAAGACCTGTGTCGTCACACCGCGCTCAGGGACCTTCCCAAGTTATTTAGGCATACTTCAAAAGTATCCCCAAATACGGAGAAATCATCCATGAAGATTTCTACTGACTTCTCCACCATATCAGAAAATATGGCCATCATGCAACGCTGGAACATCGCAGGGGCATTACAGAGTCCAAAAGGCATCCTTCTAAAAGCAAAAGTGCCATAGGGACATGTGAAGGTGGTTTTGTGTTGATCATCGGGTGCAATGGCAATCTGGTGATATCAAGAATACCCATCTAGGAAACAGAAAAACTCCTTACCAGCGAGTTTGTCAAGCATTTGATCCATGAATGGCAGAGGGAGATGGTATTTCCTAGTAGCCGTGTTCAATTTCCTGTAATCCACACAAACACGCCATCCCGTTATCACCCGGGTTGGAATCAGCTCCTGTCGATCATTAGAAATCACTGTAACTCCTCCTTTTTTAGGAACACACTGCACCGGGCTCACCCAAGAACTGTCCGAGATCGGATAAATGATTCCAACATCCAGCCATTTAATAACTTCCTTTTTCAACACCTCTTTCATGGCTGGATTAAGACGGCGCTGGTGTTCTATGGAAGTGTTGTGGCAATCTTCCAACAATATATTGTGCATGCACAGAGCAGGGTTGATCCCCTTGATGTCGGCAATTGACCATCCAATAGCTCTCTTGTATTTTCGCAGCACCTGTAACAGAGATTCTTCCTTGTCGAGCTCGAGCGCAGCTGAAATGATTACCGGAAGGGTTTGTCCCTCGCCCAGATAAGCATATTTCAGGTGGTTGGGCAAAGTTTTCAGACTAAGTATTGGAGATTCGTCTATCGAAGGTTTGGATACCTGGACAGGCCGATCTGCGAGTCCAAGTGACTCCGGAGCTCGGCTGATACGAGGTGGCATTTTGGCAGACCTCTCGTTAGAGGGATACTGAGGGAGCTCGCTTTCTTGCTCTAACTCCATGAGATCGGCATATTCGTTATCATTATCTTCGAACTGAGACGAGTGTTCCAACATTTTTCCGCGATGACCTGCTCTAATACTTGAATTACCGAGCATTCCTCCACTTCGTCAGGGTACTTCATAGCATTGAATACATTAAAGGTAACCTTCTGATCATTTACCCTCATTGTGAGTTCGCCTTTTTGGACATCAATCAAGGTCCTTCCAGTTGCAAGGAAAGGGCGTCCCAAGATAATAGGCACCTCGTGATCTGCTTCGTAATCCAGAATGATGAAATCTGCGGGAAAGATGAATGTATCCACCTTTACTAGCACATCTTCAATTTTTCCTTCAGGATGAGCCATCGATCTATCTGCCAACTGCAAGATCACTGTCGTAGGTCTAGCTTCTCCTATCCCGAGCTTCTTGAATATTGAGAGCGGCATCAAATTTATACTTGCTCCCAGATCACACAGAGCACGACCGACGTCGCGTCCTCCAATTGAGCATGGAATTGTAAAGCTCCCTGGATCTTTCAATTTGGGTGGAATTTTGCTCCTTAACATGGTACTGCTGCTCTCGGTCAGTGCCACTGTTTCGAACTCACCCAGACGTCTCTTCTTTGTCAGGATGTCTTTTAAGAACTTCACATAGTTCGGCATCTGTTCCAAAGCTTCCACCAATGGGATATTAATGTGCAATTGCTTTAAGACATCCAGAAATCTCCGAAACTGAGTATCTTGTTGTTTCTTCTTCAACCTTTCGGGAAAAGGTGGTGGTGGACGATAAACCACCTCGTCCAGTTGCTTCGGCAGTGGATTCACTTCGGCAGGCACCTCGGCATTACGAGGTTGCTTCGGTGCTTCCACTTCTACCAACTTGCTTTTAGTGTTTGAGGACTCCGCCTTCTCTTCTTGGTTCAGCAGCTCGGTTTCTTGCATCTTCTTTCCACTTCGCAGAGTGACAGCCTTGACATGTTCTTTATCCTTTCGAGGGTTCTCCGTGTCACTTGGCAGATTACCAGGTGGCCGATTCCTCATCTCGTTGGCTAATTGTCCGATCTGAACCTCCAAATTCCTTAGCGAAGTGGTTTATCCTTCAGACATCGCATCTGTCTCGCCATATACTCCTTCATCAAGGTTTCCATATTTTTGGGCTATGGAGCGGCTTGTTGCTGCTTCGGTTGGAAATTTTGTTGATATGTGTTTTTCTCAAAATTTCCACCACCACTTGTTCCAGATCCTTGTCCTCCCCACGAAAAATTAGGATGTTGTCTCCACCCCGGATTGTATGTTTGTGAGTAAGGATTATTCCTTCGCCGCTCGATTTCCCATGTAACACACGAAGTCGGGTTCGATGGGCAACTATCAAAAGTATGCCCTTCCCCACAATAAATGCATGATACCTCGTTTACTTGCATCGTGGGTGCTACCACCGGAACACTCGTTGGTTGAACAACTGGATTGGTTACTTGCAAGCTTTTCAACATGTTGCTCATGGACGCCACTTGAGCAGTTAGCGCCGTCAAGGCATCAACTTCCAGAACACCGGCGATAGATTTCTTCCCATTTGAACTCGAGAATTGGACCATTGGCAATTATTATTAGCGATCCTTTCCAATATCTCATATGCCTCATTGTAGGATTTAGAGAGAATAGCTCCATTTGCTGATGCGTCAAGCACCAAGCGTGTGGACGCGTTTAACCCATTATAGAAGGTTTCCAGTTGAATGCAGTGCGGGATGCCGTGGTGAGGGCATTTCCGTAGCATTTCCTTATAACGTTCCCATGCCTCGCACACAGACTCATCATCATTCTGCTGGAACGACATGATGTCATTTCGGAATCATGCATTCTTTGTAGGCGGGAAATACTTCATCAAGAATTTTTCGCCGAGCTCGTTCCATGAAGTGATAGAATCTGATGGAAGACCATTCAGCCATGCTTTTGCACGATCTCGTAGCGAAAAAGGAAACAGCCAAGTCTCGGCTTCTGGTGAAACACCAACAACTGAATGAGTCGCTGACTTCCAAGAACGACCGAAGGTGGATATGTGGATCATCTGTGGCTTGCCCACCGAATCGCCCCTTGTTTGGAGCATACGAACATAACCGCTTCATTCGAATCGGTTCGCTTGCATCTCGGTCCGTTATTCCGGATTTAGCTCATTAAACGGGGTTAGCGTAATCGCGTATACCCTTTCCGGTCATCAGCAATGACTATGGCATTTCCTCCATTATTCCTATTACCTCCTGGTGCGGCCATTTTAGCTTGTGCTCTACGGACGTTTTGACGTCGTCTTCCTTGACGGAAGGTGCGTTCAATCTCTGGATCTAACGGGTATAATACCTGCACTTTGGTCTTGCGCATATACCACAATCCAGAAGCCTGATTCACGCAAAAGAAAATAACAGAGTTAACCACTAATACTAAATAAACACAAAAATTGCAATATCAACGTAATTTATAATTGGCGATCCCCGGCAACGGCGCCAAAAACTTGTTGTTGAAATTATTTGATGTACGCAAGTGCACGTAGTCAACAAGTAATACACGAAAATATTCCGAGATCGAATCCATTGGGTCGCACTTTTAAATCACGACAAACAATTTTGTTTAAGAGAACAACACAAGGGAATAAAATAGAAATAACAATTTAATAAAAACAGACGAAAATCAAAACTAAGAGAATGTTACCACGAAGCGAGGTAAAATTTCAGACAAGCGTATGATTAAACAGCTGATAAAAGGATGAGAAATAGACTTGACCTCTCGATTCCGCCCATGATCTATATTAAATATGCTACAACATTATCATCGCCTCATTACCATGACATGAACTTCTCCGATTCTTAGTATTTTTCCAAATCTAAGATTATATTCTATAAGTCATTCGATATATTCCTATACCAAACAGCTCTTAGAATATCTTTACTAATCCATTCATTAATGTCACGCAAGGTAAACACATATTCCTATGCTATTCACACACATAATGTTTAAATCATGTTCTTACGTCACTCTCTTGTTTTCCACTCTATAAGAGCTTCCCAGAAATTACAGAGCTAAGATCTCACCCATGGTGATCAATCACATGCAAGATAAATAATCTCCAAGAGAACAATGGCAATTTAACAAGATAAGAGTAGAAATAAGCTCGTCATGCGAGCATGGGTTTCATCAAAAGATCAAGTCCTACAAATTTAGCTCATAGCGAGCTGCTCAACAATATCCAGATAAACGAATGCCATAACAAGTTAAAGAATTCGAGAAAATAAAGTAAAACTTGTCGTCGGAATCACGTGCTCCTTCTTGGATCGTTGCCTCTTCCGATGACTTCTTCTCCAAGTTGTCGCTCCTCTGATTCCTCTTTCTTCCAATGATTGTGTGTTTTTCCCCAGAGTTGATAGAATTATGGTCTTCTGTTGTCTGCCCCCCTTTTAATAACCAACTCTGGCTCTTTTTAGGGGTACAGACGGCGCACCTGCCAGCCCTTCAACCTCTGATTTTTCAGTCCTTTTCTGATGGCTCTGACAGATAACAACCCGCGTCCTTTTATGCTTGCCGTGGCGGATGCCACGTGGTCGTGGTCCGCAGATCTCCTCGCCTTTAGCCAAACCTTTCATACTGTCGAGATCATCCATCAAGATAGGCTCTTCTCATTTACGACCGACTTCGCTCCAGTTTTGACTTTGGTTGCGAGCTCGACTTAATTCACGAGCTCGATGTTAGTCACGAACTCGACCTTATGCCGCTTCTCTCTTTCCCGAACTGTTTCGCCACGAGCTCGACTTACATTTATGAGCTCGCGGGCCTCGAGCTCGACTTCGTTTATGAGCTTGTCATTCTCGAGCTCGGGCCCGCGGCGAGCTTGAGTGTGGTCGATTCTCTCTTCCGAGCTCGGGCCGAGACTTCGCTCCCAAGATCCCCTGCCACTTTTCCTTTGAGCTTTGACTGCCTTCGAGTTCGACCTTGCTCTCGCATTACTCCGCCTTGTTCGTTCTCTCCTTCCTCGTATTCAAGTCACGCTCGCTCACGAGTTTAGCCTTGTTTGCGCGTTCCACCTGGAGCTTGGTTTTGACTCAGCGGACTTCAGATCGTCTTCACAGAATAACCCGAAAAATTTAAAACTTTTATTAGTGATGTTTGAATCACTTAGTTGTGGTTCTTAGACCTTAATTATGTTTAAGGAAACCAATGAAACGAATTAGAATCGATTCGAGATCGAATACTAAAGAAATCAAAATCGATAACTAGTCCTCTGGGATTAGGGTTTTCGAGTAGCCTGAACATAGAATGAAAGATCGAGAATGAATCTCCACGAACGGATTTCATTTTAGAATCCTCACCCAAAACATGTGAGAATGCAAAGGATGAGAATTTTCGGGCATACTTGCGGTCGGCCTTAAAACACTATTTACGAGCCTAACAACTTCCATCCGTGCTAATCATAATAAATAGTGATAACAACCAAAATCATGAAGGAATGATTTATTATGAATTTAGAAATTATAAGAATCAATTTCAAGGGAATTCTCAAGAACTTAACCGAACGGTAAAATATACGGAAAACCCTAATTTGATCCGAACGACCGAAACTCGAACCGAGGGTCTAAATCAATAAAATATGCTTTATAAGACTCAAATTATTTAGGAAAGCTCAAAATTCAAGAGAATTTTGAATGAGCATATTTTAATCACGGACGCTTTTTCGCGATAACTCTAATTGACTTATCAAACGACGTCCGAACGTCGTGAAATTTTATGAACATTAAAATAAGTCTTTAAAGGCTATTTAATAAGATAGAACCTTAAGGTTCCGAGAAATCGATCGAAAGTGCGTTAAAACTTAAAGAGTCGGATAACATACCAAACGGGTAATTTGACCAATCCACCTCTCAACTACCACCAAGACCTTACCAAAATGGGAAATGACAGCTCTAAGGTCTGCAATAACAAGGAAAAACGTGCAAGGGCAGACCTCATTCATCCTCTCACTTTTCTCTCATTTTCAAATTTCTCTACACTTTTCAAACCCCAACACTAAATCCTCCTCCCCAACCTCTCCCACACTCAAATAATCCTTCTAAGACCATAGGAAGGTATTATTCATCATCCTCTTCCATCCTAATGGAGTGGAATATTAATTTTGAATTTTGGGTTTAAAACCCTAGTTTGCTCCCCATTTATTTTCGTGACTTTAGAGCCTCCAAATTCTCTTGAGTCGTGAATGAAAAATGCTTAGAATGATGTTCTAAGGCTACTGTAAAAATTTCATAATTTTGGAGCATGTTTATATTTTTTCGATTTATGCTTTATTTATTTTTAAATATGTTAAAGCATGATTTTGTGAATATTATTTGATATTGTTGCTTGCTAATGTATTATAAGAATTTAGTATAAATATCATAATTTTCCAGAATACTTTTAAAAAAAAACGTGAGTGTTGAGGCTTATTTAGGCCATGGTTTGATTTTTATTTTTGAAAAATAGTTGAGATATGGTGTTTAAAATATGATGTGAACATCATATAAAAATCTTGGAATTTTTGAAACACATCTCCTATTTTATTTTATTTTGACCGATTATATTTATATACTTTTAGAGTATTGTTTGGTTTTTGTTTGTTGAAAATAGTTGAGATATGGTGTTTAGGGTATGATATGAACATCATACATTAACCTTGAATTTATTCAAACACCTCTCCTATTTTTTTATAAGAACCGTGGCTTATATATATATATGTAGTCTTTATTTGATTTTTATTGTTGAAAATAATAGGATGTGTAATATTATGAATATTTGTAAATGTTGGTGTTAATATTACATGCTATTACATATACAACCATATTGTGAAGGATTGGAAATTTTGAATATGTATATATATATATATGTGAATACCGAAAATTAATGATGATGAAAAGCATGGGTTTAAATTTTTAATGCATGATAATAAGTGATATTTCATGTTTAGTATATAGTATAAGCATAAAATAATTTTTGTGGAATTTATTGAACACCAAAGCTTGTTGATTTGAAATTGCGAAAATTACAAAGATTTTAACCTATGGTTTAAAATTTTATATGATGATATTGAGTTGATAATTAAATTCTATAGTATGATAGGAGTACAACATGATTTTATTGGAATTTATTGGATACGTATGCTAATTGTTGCTAATTATCAAAACGAACGAAATGGCTAAGTATGAGTTCGTTTCTAATGTTAAATGATGCTATGATGGTTAATTATAAACTTAGAATGAATGGTTGTTATTAGAGTGGATGAATGAAACACTTATGCACACTTACACAATTATTGTGTATTGCATTAGAAATTAGGGTTTTCTAATGCTTAGCATAGTTTATGTTGTGTATGGTTTTGTCGATGTTGAATGTTTATGTTTATGTTGAACCGAAAACCAAAACCCCGAACGTAAACAACATAATACTATATGAACGAGAATCCAAAAGAAATCGACCAATTTCGATAACTTAAGACGGAATAAACAAGAATCGAAGTTAGATCTTAATTAGGGTTTTATTAATGAAAGGATACCCAAACGTGAGTTCCTACATTAGAAAAACCAAGAGTCGAGCTACAACGTTAATATTCAATAACGACAACTCACTACGACATTAGTCGGGCGTAAACACAACTCGATAATGAATAACGATTATACGACATATGTAACCTCCATGAGTTAAGTTAAATAGACAATGTCGAATGTGTAAGCAACGATTCGAACACATGATGTCGATCCTTATGTCTCAAAAGCCGAGTTAATATTCCCAAGTACTCCATTTATTCTTAAGTACTAATTACTTACATGATGGCATATGTCCACTGATTTGTAAGTCAACATTCCTCTTTAATTATCGCTACACGACAAGTCGTCACATAACCTACTAGGACGTAACTATAATTGTTAAGTCTAGTTAGTGGCTTAAGAACTTCCTAATTTACCAATCATAATTTGATTATCGATAACCTATAACGTAATAACGTTATAATAAAACTAAGGTTAAGAGTCACAAATAGACTCGGATTATGTAATTCATAATGAAGTTCACCTATGGACGACGAGGTAATATAGCGGAGAATTGGGAATGTAGGATAATAAAATTATCTTAAAACAATCACATTAAATCATAAAGAAACCCTAATTGGGAACTTTAAAGTCGTAATTTATAAACGACCATCGATCGATAGAAAGAACCTAAGAACGGCTATTTTCTTATGAAGGGTTCGATCGGGCGAAGTTCTTTGAGGAAGGATACTCACCGCTCATTTAGAATCACTAAGCTTTGGATTAGCGGTGGGCTTTCTTGAAACGAAAATGTTATGCATATCTCAAAGCATGTTTTACAAAGCATTATGAAATATTATCACATGAAATGTTATCGATCGCCAAATGTTTATGTTTTGTTGTTATCCTATCCGAGATTGGTATATCAATGTGGTATGTGAACGAGTTGGTCCACCAACGTTAAAAAGGGTAACGATCGGATCCGACTTAGTTAAGGACTAACTCGGATTATGTACACGTGTGTTGTGTGTTAAGGTTAGCTACCTCGATCGGTCACGGCGACTATGTGTAGGTGGCCACCCATAGTGCGAATGGAATGAATGAATGAATGATCGATATGGGAACAACGTGAATGAAATAGTCGCCCGACACTTTTGGAAAACGATAAAATATTTGATGGCATGAGTCTTTAACTAAAATCCTCATGCGCTATTGTGGGCGCTAATAACTTTGACAAAGAAAATGTTTTCGCAACGAGTCCACCGAGTACTTTTGTACTTAGCCCCGCATCTCGTTTTTGATGTGCGGGTTGAGCAATGATCGATGATGGGTGCGGTGGTGCGCAGTAGCACTATTTTTGATGCTTAATTAGAAAGGTTTCTAGAACCTTGGGCATGCATCGTCATATGCATGTCCACATGCTTATTTGCCGCCTAACTCGATATTATTAACGTTTTGATTATAACCGCTATTTCCGTATTGAATTGGAGGTCGTACTCGTACTTTAAATTTCGCCTACGATTGGGTTATGTTGAACCTTGAACCCCTTTCGACAAGTCCTTCTAGACTTGAGTTGGTATCGATTGTTTATCCCTTTAAACCTATCGTTATTAAGTAGTTGATTGGTTGATTGCCTTGATTAGTTATGTTTATTTCACCGCTTTATCATACCGGTGACGATCCATATGATTCGTACTTCATTGGAAAGTCGGGTCGTCACATCACTGCCGTTCTTCCTGCTATAAGCCATAGATTGATTAAATAAAGCTTTAAAAGAACATAAAACCCATTAAAGACACCCAACTCAATCCTACACATGCACACACGAAAACACAACAAAAACACACCGAACAACACAAACACACGAACAGATCATACAAAACTCAAGGTTATTATCATCAAAAAGGTCATTTAATAACTCTTTTATAAGAGTTATCACTCACCATAACCCACCCCTATATATATAATATATATATATAATCCACCCCTATATATATATATATAATAGGGAGTGGATCAAATGAGAACCACATCTTTTTTGCGAACTCTGCGAACCATGCATAAGAAGTTGAAAATGATGCACAAAATGGTATAAAGTTGTGCATAACGAAAACTTTCTAAATTTATTTTGTTGTGCAACAATTTTAGAAAGTTTTCGTTATGCACAACTTTATACTGTTTTGTGCATTATCTTCAACGTCTTATGCATGGTTCTCAAGTTCTCAAAAAAGATGAGTTCTCACTGGATCTAACCCCTAATAGGGAGTGTATAACTCACTCATATATATATATATATATATATATATATTTGTGCAATAATTTTCATGAAGAATACACCGTTCTCACGTTTGTATGATAACAAAAGTTTTTACAATAATTCAGGGTTAACGTGAGAACATGAGAACCAAAAAATAATGAATTCTTTGTGAAAATTGATGAATCCATGAAAAGTTACCGAATCCAAAAAAATAGAATTTTCGCTCCTCATAAGATTCGAACTCAGGTGAAATATTTTGAATTTTGGAATTCTGTAATTTTTTCAACGGATTCATCAACTTTTATAACAAATTCATTTGGTTCTTAGTTTTTAGGATAAAAATGATTCTCATTTGAACCTAACTCTCTCTCTCTCTCTCTCTCTCTTAGGGGTTGGATCCAGTGAGAACTCATCTTTTTTGAGAACTTGAGAACCATGCATATGACGTTGAAGATGATGCACAAAACGGCATAAAGTTGTGCATAACGAAAACTTTCTAAAATTGTTGAACAACAAAATAATTTTAGAATTTTTCGTTATGCACAACTTTATACCGTTTTGTGCATCATCTTCAACGTCTTATGCATGGTTCGCAGAGTTCGCAAAAAGACGTGGTTCTCATTTGATCCACTCCTATATATGAACCACATCTTTTTGCGAACTCTGCGAACCATGATAAGGCGTTGAAGATGATGCACAAAGCAAGTATAAAGTTGTGCATAACGAAAATTTCTAAAATTATTTTGTTGTTCAACAATTTTAGAAAGTTTTCGTTATGCACAACTTTATTCCGCTTTGTGCATCATCTTCAACTTCTTATGCATGGTTCTCAAGTTCTCAAAAGATGAGTTCTCACCGATCCAACCCCTATATATATATATATATATATATATATATATATATATATAAACTTATTTCACTCCACCTTCGCCCCCATCACCTATTTTAGAAATATAAGTTCTTAAAATCACCACATTAACCTTAATCCATCACCGACCAATCAATGCCTTTTGCGTCATATGTATTGTTGTTTCGAGGTCGAGGTCTCATAGCCTGCAATGCAAGTGTCACAATAAACACAACGCAAAGATAAATGAGTCGCTACCAAAATGGGCGGTGTGACGGATGCAACAAAAGCAAGAATGTAGTAGAAGCAAAATTTTCCCATTTTTGTTTGAGTTTGAGATGATCCATCACCTAGTACGGTGGAATTGGAATGGAGAAATGGGAAAGTGAATTATAATGGGCGATGCTTGTAATGGCCTCATGATAGCAAATCGTCACATGGAATTTCGAAAGAAAACTTACCTTATAGAGCAACAACCAACGGAATGACATGGCAACAAAGATCGGTGAGCACGGCAACAAAGATCGAGATCATTGCAATGGCGATCAAAGTAAACACGGTGGCGGTGATAAAGGGAAACATGGCGGCGGTGATAAAGGGAAAACAAGGTGGCGATAAATGAGAAACATGGAGCAAGAGAGGAGAATCTCGCCAAGCGTCTGTGGAGCGGCGTCGTCGAAAGCACGGTGGCGGTGGTTGAAAGGTGAGAGAGAGAGAGAGAGAGAGAGAGAGAGAGAGTTCAAATAATTAGGACTCGTGATTTGAGAGAAAAAAGTATGAGATGTAGAATATATTTAAATTTATTCAAGTGCCCGTTTAAGTTTACGAAATTTAACATAGTCAATAAAGTGCCTCATAATAAATTTTGGAGTCACTTAAAAACAGGTGTCCCTAAATATGTGCCTCGATGTCTATTTTTTGTTATAGTGAATATAGTCAGAGCCTGAATGTCGTGAGTCGTGAGACTATAAACAAGGCCCTTTTAAGAGTACAGAGCTAAAAGTATCGATTGATTCCAAACTAAAAGTATAAGTTATTTAATAAAAAGTAATATGTAAGTTACAGATGAATTTTGGGTTTTCGATTAATAAATCTAATTCCAATCTCTACAAATTATTGAAATATATTTATTTATTATTGATAGGATACGGCCCAACTACTAGGCCCAAGCATCAGGCCCAATATAAATGGGCCCCGACATTAAGCTCGGCCCATGTGAGTTTGGCCCAAGAAGACTCCTCGATCAACTACAACTCTAATCGCAATTGGAGACGTAGAAGATTCGGATGCATATCTAAAAGAATCCTTATGAGAGAAGACTTGGAATCAGAGTCAGAGTCGAACTCAACTTGGAATCAAAGTCAGAGTCGAACTCAACTTGGAATCAGAATCAGAGTCGAACTCAACTTGGCATCAGAGTCAGAGTCGAACTCAACTTGGAATCAGAGTCAGAGTCGAACTCAACTTGGCATCAGAGTCAGAGTCGAACTCAACTTGGAATCAGAGTCGAACTCAACTTGGAGTCAGAGTCGAACTCAACTTCATGAATATGTATAAATAGAGGCTAGATAGAGAGAGAGGAGGATCTACAATCATCTACTCTCGATCGATCACTGATCTACACTCTTTGTAATCACTCCTCACATTATCAATATCAATTACTCTCCTCCCGTGGACGAGATCTCTTTAATAGATCGAACCACGTAAATCATTTGTGTTCTTTGTGCATTCAATTCCCTAACGAAATTAAGATCGATCACTGGCGCCGTCTGTGGGAAACAAAATTTTATGTTTTCGATCAACCATCGTTTACAGGGAATCAATCACGACAATGCATACCAGAAGTCACGCATCCAGGGTCGTCGCCGGCAACAACGACGGCCAGATAAGCCGAGCTCACTGAAAAACCCGCTGAGAGAACCAACCCCTGAAGGTCATGTCTTTAAGTCCTTTCATTAATAAAATCTTTTTTTTATTATTTGCTTCATATGCTTGGTCCTGCATATTTCATGTCACTTATGCAGGCTACCTCTTCCTCATGACGACAAATACCCTCTAAGGAGGACGAACATACCCTCTAAGGAGGAGAACCCTCTACGGAGGAGAACCATACCCTCTAAGGAGGAGAACCCTCTAAGGAGGAGAATCCTACCCTCTAAGGAGGAGAACCCTCTAAGGAGGAGAACTAAACGCGCGTAAGGGGACCACCCCTCCCGATGACCTCGGCAAAAAACAGGAACCCATACCTTCGTACGAGGACGGAATACCTTCGTTTACTTCGAAGACGGATACCCTCAAGGACGAACTACCTTCGTACGAGGACGGAATACCTTCGTTTATTTCGAGGACGGATACCTTCGTACGAGGATGAACTACCTTCGTATGAGGACGGAATACCTTCGTTTATTTCGAGGACGGATACCCTCATACGAGGACGAACTACCTTCATATGAGGACGGAATACCTTCATTTACTTCAAAGACGGATACCTCATACAAGGACAAACTACCTTCGTGCGAGGACGGAATACCTTCGCTTATTTCGAGGACGGATACCTTCGCACGAGGACAAACCACTGCGTTTATCACGAGGTCGACCTCGCCCGCCACATCGGCCTCCCAATACATGGCCACCTCCGCAGCCTCGCCGCCCTTCGCCGCCTCGGCCTCCCGACATGGCCGCCTCCGCAGCCTCGCCCGCCTTCTCCGCCGACCACCGACGCCTCCGCCTCGGCCTCCGCAGCCGACCTCGCCTCGGCCTTTGCCGCCGCCTCGGCCTCCGCAGCCGACCTCGCCTCGGTATTCGCCGCCTCCACCTCGGCCTTCCGCAGCCTCACTCGGCCCTTCACAGTCGACCGCCTCGCCGCCACCTCGGCCCGCCGCCTCGGGCCGTCGAGCCCGGCCTCCTTCTTCGCCCGCGATCCCGAGCCTTCGCGGCACGGTTACATATTCGACTGCAAGGCGACGGCAGATTCGACCGCCAATTGGAGCCGAAGCGACATTCGACTTCGGCATAGCGCCCGTCGGTGAAGCCAACCAAAAGACCTCGCATAACGCCTCGTCGGTGAAGTCGAGCACCAAGACTCGGCAAGGTAAAGACCAAGCGACGTAAGACTTTGGCATAACGCCTCATCAGGTGAAGCCAGTCCAAAGACCTAGGCATAACGCCTCGTCAGGTGAAGCCAGCTCAAAGACCTCGGCATAACGCCTCGTCAGGTGAAGCCAGCCAGAAGACTTCGGCATAACGCCTCGTCGGTGAAGCGGCCCAAAGACCTAGCATAACGCCGTCCGTCGGTGAAGCCACCAAAGACCTCGGCATAACGCCTCGTCAGGTGAAGCCAGCTAGAAGACTTCGGCATAACGCCTCGTCAAGTGAAGCCAGCCCAAAGACTTCGGCATAACGCCTCGTCAGGTGAAGCCAACCAAAAGACCTCGGCATAACGCCTCATCAGGTGAAGTCGAGCACCAAGACTTCGGCAAAGCGCCTCGACAAGATATACAAACAGCAAGACATGACCTCGGCAGACGCCTATACAGGCAAAGCCAGCGATATACGACTTCGGCAGAACGCCTCAGTAGGACGAAGTCAAGCGACATACGACTTCGGCAGAATGCCTCGGCAGGGAAAAGCCAAGCGACATTCAACTTCGGCAGACTATATCGCTCCACCGCCGATCACTTAATTCGGCGAGGCGACGTCAACCACCGTTCCTCCATCACGACCTCACTTCTACGTCTTTTGGGGGATATGATAGATACGCCCAACTACTAGGCCCAAGCATCAGGCCCAATATAAATGGGCCCCGACATTAAGCTCGGCCCATGTGAGTTTGGCCCAAGAAGACTCCTCGATCAACTACAACTCTAATCGCAATTGGAGACGTAGAAGATTCGGATGCATATCTAAAAGAATCCTTATGAGAGAAGACTTGGAATCAGAGTCAGAGTCGAACTCAACTTGGAATCAAAGTCAGAGTCGAACTCAACTTGGAATCAGAATCAGAGTCGAACTCAACTTGGCATCAGAGTCAGAGTCGAACTCAACTTGGAATCAGAGTCAGAGTCGAACTCAACTTGGCATCAGAGTCAGAGTCGAACTCAACTTGGAATCAGAGTCAGAGTCGAACTCAACTTGGAATCAGAGTCGAACTCAACTTGGAGTCAGAGTCGAACTCAACTTCATGAATATGTATAAATAGAGGCTAGATTAGAGAAGAGGAGGAGGATCTACAATCATCTACTCTCAGATCGATCACTTGATCTACACTCTTTGTAATCACTCCTCACATTATCAATATCAATTACTCTCTCCCTCCCCGTGGACGTAGATCTCTTTAATAGATCGAATCACGTAAATCATTTGTGTTCTTTGTGCATTCAATTCCCTAACGAAATTAAGATCGAACAATTATATTGTCTTAAGAATCAAAGAATGGTTGAACATCAAAAGAATGATGGATATTCTCGTCAGCACAGTAAAGTGGATCCATGGTGAGAGGAGGGCTCATCGATTGTGCAAAAAGGCAAAAGGAATTGCGTTTAATGTCACAATTCACATTGTCTAGTATGCGAGGAATAAGCTTGTGTTTGACCAAATTCAAGTGGATGCAAACTATTCAGACAAATATATTTACTCTTTTGATCTAAATTCGGGACGACTTCACCTTCTCTGTTGTTGGATCCCGGAGATCAGGGGACGTCTCATGATAGCTAAGGTTCTTTATTGGCGCCGATTTTGAAAGTGGTCCATTAGCTTTCTGACGGCGAATGCTCTTTGTCTTTGCTCACTTTCTTAAAAAAAATTGATTGATTATTGATTACGGAAAATACAATAACTACATACTAAAAATTATTGATAAAACTCCACAATAATTATTACTAAAAACTCAAGATAGTTTGCGATCCCAACTCAATTTTATTAGTTGGAAAATTCCAAATGAAATTACGGGAACAATTTCTAATTTATCTTTTTATCATACACGCCAAAAAAATTACGGTGGGAACATGGAAATAAAGAAATAGAATCAGAAAATTTCAATCGAAATTATCGTTGAAATTGATCATTTATTATTCTTTTAGCCGATCCAACAGTAATTATTGTTCGAATCAATTTGAAAAATAAGAAATACTAGAAACACATATCGATGGAGTACTAGTGTATGGGAGGGGGGAAATACACTAATTAAGGCAAATAAAAACTTTTCTTAAAACAAAACTTGATCTTCTGCTGATGTCAATAGATGTCAGGTTACTGATATCAATCAATGTACTGATGATCAGTTCAGATATATAGAATCTTGTACTAAGTGAAACAAGTTAGCAATCATACTAACTGCTTCAGTAGCTGATCTGTTGGAATGATAACTGAAAACTATGGAGGTTTTGTCTTTACTGATAACTGAAAACAAGCAAGCGTACAAAATATGGTGGTTACGTTTTGTCTTTACTGAAACTGAAAATAACTTAGTCGAATTAAGGCTTAGTCAGTATTAGTTTTGCTCTTAGTAGCAAAGTGCTACTAATGGAGGTTTCAGAGGATATGCTATGCTACGTGTGCTGAGTGATATAGTTCAATAACAAAGTAATATAGAGTACTGAATATAAAATAGCACACTTAAATTTTTGTGTGGTTCGAAGAGATCAGCTCCTATGTCCACGGAATGTTAAATAAGTCAATCCACAATCCACTATTTGGGTTTGTACAACTTATGATTAAGTTTTTACATGCCAATTTAATCTATTCTAAGCGTAGAATATTACAGATCAAAAGCGTAAACACTAAGGGAATGTATACTGAAATCCTGAGTAAATAATTATATTTGTACTGTTAGGATTTACTGATAACACTTATGAAATTTCCATCTTCGAGATTTACTGGTTTGAGTTTTAGAGCTTGTATAATTGTATGAAGATATCTTTGGTCTGTAATCACAATAACTTTTAAAGGTTGGATCTCGCAGGTATTTATTAGAAGGACGACGAATAATGTCGTTGGAGGGAACGCCAATCACATCTGTTTTATTTTTCATTTGAATTCTTCCCGTTTAAATCCTAGTACGTCACTTTCCATGTCTGCACCGTGTATAAAGCGATCTGCTGGTCTAGTACGTAGCTCTGGCATGATAAGATTCTCTACAGATTCGCTCCAATATGTCTGAAGTCAAACAGTAACGAGTTAAAATATTTTGTATTTTTCAGTAAGGTTGACTCCATGGTTCTTTAGTATGTTTGACTTTGGATCTTTTCAGTATAATCGGTTCCGTGTTTCTTCAGTAGATATTTCAACAAATGTTGTTCTTCAACAGCTTTGTATTCTCTTTTGCTGAAACGACATTTGGTCATTTTCTTGACTTCTTCAATTTTTGGAACTGCTCAGTCTTCCGTAACACTTCTCTTTAGTAAAGATTCTCTTTAGTATCATCGAGAAAGGCTTCTTGAGAGTTTTGTCTCGAGTTTTATATCAAGATAACCGGCTTGAAGATCTTTTGAACTCCTTCAGTATTACAACGACCATACTGATGGTTCTTCTACTGAAACCCGTAAACATAAAAAGCTCGCTTTCTACCATGTGAGCAGCGGTATGTTATATCAGTAGGGCAATCATCAAAGAGGTTTTAGAATCTAATCAAAACATTAAGTAATGACATAATTTTTCCAACAACTTCCTCATTTTTTATGATGCCAAAATCTATTTATTACACTAAAAACAATTCAATCAGTAGGATAAATATTTCAGCAGAAGGGCTTGGTTTCCCCTTACTGAGATCATCCTTCTTTCAAAACAAGGATTATTAAAACTAGGATACTGAGATTTCAAGTACATCAGTTAAGCTTCCAGTTTTAGTTATCTATACATATCTATTACATAAGCAAGTATTGATCTTTTGTTCTCCCTTTTCTTCATCTTCTGCTCATCAGATTCTTTCATACATGGCAAAAATATGTTCGACTAACTCTTTGAATTAATAAGGCTTCCTGACTGGGTCAAGCTTCAGTAGGATAGCAGGCAGTTGAGCCTCAGCTAAGTCGATGCAAGAACCTCTTCTGGGTGGAGGGAGAGTTTTATTTGGAGGTTCCATGATGGTTACTTTGTTTCTTAGAGCATGATTTGCGATGGACTTGACAAAATCTTCTTCAATATACGTCCTCAGGTAATCTCTAAATCCATCTGTGGCAGTTTCAGTATCTTCAAGCAAGTTCGGCATATAGTAATACCACACGACGAATTCTTCCTTGAGGACTTCCATCGCTCATTCAGCTGCTTAGGCACCCACTTATTAGTATGGTGCCTGACTCCAAGTGTTGCACTACAACAAAATAGACTTATTGCGACATACACACATGCGATATTACATGTATGTGCCGTAAAATTACCATACTTATGCTTCTAGTGTCGCATATTTATGTCATTTGTGCATCATTTAAATATTGTGTCGTAGTTTAGTGACAAAAATGCAACACTCGTTTTGATGTCTCAAAATTGCTATAATTTATCTACGACATCTCAATAAAATGTCATAATTATATCACATATTTAGAATAGTGTTGCATCTAGTGTTGTATATTTACGTCAATTGTGCGTCATCTACATATTGTGTCATAATTTATTGACACATATGCGACACTCATTTTGATGTCTTAAAATTACGACAATTTATTTGCAACACCTCAATAAAATATCATAATTATATCACATATTTAGAATATTGTTGCATTCAATGTTGTATATTTATGTCGGTTATGTGCCATCTATATATTGTGTCATAGTTTAGTGACACATATGCGACGCGACACTCATTTTTATGTCTCAAAATTTGCTATAATTTATTTAAACACTTGCTAATTATTCATTCAAAATATTTAAATAATCAAATATGAGCTATTATAATATTGTATACACGTTCAATAAAAATCCAAAGGTTACAAATAAATAAATAAATAAATAATAATAATAATAATAATAATAATAATAATAATAATAATAATAATAATAATAATAATAATAATAATAATAATAATAATAATAATAATAATAATAATTTAACACAAGAAATTGTGTCATCAGATTATTAGTTTAATATACAATATATTTGTCACAAAAGAAAATGTGACATTAACCATGTGACGCTTGGGGTAGAAGTACGGAGTGATCGTCGGTGCGGAGGCATGGACAAGGAGCGACTCCGATTAAGACTTCAAAGCGGAGGGGTACATGAAATGAATCGAAATACACCGGAATGAGAGGGATTTCGATAATATGTAGGTATGGGACTGCATATTTGAGGGGAGCTTAAAGGATTTGATATGTGCTACTCATATCAACAAGATACATCTTCTTTTCGGGAGTCCATCTCATAAAAACTCTAAAGTTAAACGTGTTTGGCTTGGAACAATTGTGGGATGGGTGACCCCTTGAGAAGTTTTCTCAGGGAGTGTGTGAGTGAGGACAAAGCACACTGAAAAGACTCGTGTTGGTCTGTAGGGTCAGCCGTTAATCCGAAAGCCGGATCGTTACAGATGGTATCAGAGCCGAACCTCTTCCAGTACGGTGTGGTTCGAGGAAGAACCAAGCGGAAGCGGTGGGCATGTGACGGGGCGTAAGACGGAGTGATCGCGGTGCGGAGGCATGGACGAAATGACTCGATTAAGACTACAAAGCGGAGGGTACATGAATGAATCAAACGCACTGAATGAGAGGATTTTGAGAATATGTAGGTATGAGGCGCATATTTGAGGAGAGCTTAAAGGATTTGATATGATGTAAGTCCACTCATAAAAACTCTAAAGTTAAGCATGCTTGGCTTGGAGTAATTGTGGGATGGGTGGACCCCTGGGAAGTTTTCTCAGGGAGTGTGTGAGTGAGGACAAAGCACACTGAAAAGACTCGTGTTGGTCCATGGGGTCAGTCGTCAATTCGGAAGTCGGGTCATTACAAACCATCTAATTAAAATGTGTTGTAAAGAATACAACAATAAAATTGTTTACATTTATGTATCATGTAATGTGACATAAACTAACATATGCCACTTTCACGGATGACGCGTAATATGTCGTAAATTTCAGACGATAATTAATTTAGTGATGCACAAAATGATGTATATGTTGCAACATTAATGGAAACAATGTCGTAAAAATTATACTACAATTGATAATAATGTCACAAGCTAGTGTCGCAAATTAGGATGCATCAATTTGGCTAATGTCATTAAATATGACGCAAACTAACATGCGTCACTACAACTAAAGTCACGTAATATGTAGTGAATTTTATACGATAATTAGGTTAGCGATGCACAAAGTGTCGTATATGTTGCGACATAAATACAAAAAAAAATGTCGTAAAAATGTTACACGACCTTTTGCTACACAATATAAAGTGACACAAAAAATGTTGCAACTTAGTTTTTACGACATTAAAACAAATGTTAGCGACACATTTTTCATGTCGCAAAAAGTCAACTTTCTTGTAGTGTTGACTGTCTTTTTTTCAAGGTGTCTCGCCTTTTCATGTTGGCAATAAAGTTCTTTCGGCTACGCTCTCTCTTCAGTTTGTCCACTTTAGTAGTCAGTGCCTTCTGCTAGATCAATATAGCAATCATCAAAGATGTTTTGAAATCTAATCAAAATACTAAATAATGACGGAATTTTCCCAAAACACATCTCAATGGTAATTACCTATGGAAATGGAATTGTGTAAATAAAAAAAGGCAAATCATAAAATGTCAATGGAAATTATATTTCCAAACTTAAAAAATTTCAGTTTATCCCAATGCTTAATCAACTCGAGAATTAAAATAAATAAATAGAAAAAATTGCGATAGTCATGAAAGAAAATAGAACCCTAAAATTCCAATAGCTAGCATGCAATTTAGGTTGGAGTTTCTGTATCATTGTTTTGTAACTTTAAAAAAAAAAAGGAATACAAGTGAAACTTTTGTTGAATTCTTTCGGGGTTGCCCAACGTATCTTCGCGGAATAATATGTTGGAATCACAAAATTCCAACAGAATTTGGGCAGCATATTCCCATTCTTTTAGTCCGTTGGAATCACTTATCTTCCATTAATAGTGTATGAAGATCAATAATCTCAGCTTTACTAGAGCAGTATCTAATAGTTTGGATTCGATCACTGACATATTAACATAACGTATAGACAAATTCCGAAATCTAATGAAATCCATCATATGATTTATCAATCAAATCAGGATTTAACGACAAAAATGGGACCCAAAAAACGCGCACACACACAGTAAATTATGTTTTTGATAAGCCACCCCCAGAAAAAGAAAGTATATGAGATGGAAGGTGGTTAATCTGTCAAAAAACCAAAACACAAACACAAACACAAACACCCCGCTCTATACATACCTCGACTAGTCAATCAATCAATCAATCAAATCAATCTCATCTCACGGAAATCCATTCCATCACCACACACACATACCCCAAGCAAAAAAAAGAAAAGAAAAGAAAAAAAAAGGGAAATGTCATCTTCATCTGCTTTTGCTCCTTCGGACCACCACCTCCTCTCTCCTAATTCCGGGCAGCTCTGTTACGTCCATTGCAAATTTTGTGACACTGTCCTCGCCGTATATCTCTCTCTTACACACTTAACTGTCAAATTCCATTTCTATCACTTCACTTTGTTGATATTAATTGTTTGATATAATTAATATAGGTGGGTGTTCCTTGCACGAGCTTGTTCAAGACTGTGACGGTGCGATGCGGCCATTGCTCCAACCTTCTCTCCGTCAACATGCGTGGATCGCCCCTCCCTTCTCCCAGTCAGCTTCATCTCGCCCACTCCCTCTTCTCTCCTCACAATCTTCTCGTATGTAATTAGGGTTTCTTCTTCTTTAAGTTTAGGGCTTTGAAATGCTGATTTATGTTAGTTTTTATAATTTGTGTTTCACAACATTGACTGAAGGGATACTTAATTTTGTAGAGATCATATATCTTATCTTGGTGTGTGTGGAATTGGTGGTGATTTGACATGAGTACTGCAGGAGGAGATTCGGAACGCGCCGTCGAATTTGGTGATGAATCCAAACGAGCCTTCTCTGTTACCTCGGGAGATGGATGAGCTTCCTAAGCCTCCTGCTGCTAAAAGACGTGAGTCACATTTCTCTCCCTTCAACTTCCCTCCTTCCTTAATTCTTCAATCCACACGCACACATATATAGCGAGATCCAGGCAAAGTGAAACTTGTGTTCCACTTTGTGAATTGGAGAAGGTGGAACATTTTTCTAAACCAAGAAAGGTCTAATTAAATTTAGTTAGAACTTGAAACTGCTCTCTTTTTTCCGGTTTTCATGTACTTAATTTTCTTATGTTGGCTTCTTTGTTCATGGGGTCAAAATCTATCTCACTTATTCAGAAAAACTCACACTAACATTACTTCATAAGCAGTTTCATCATTACCCATTTTCTAGTTCACAAGATTTTTGAAAACCCTAAATCTTCTTTCATTGTGTTCTAAGATATAATTCGATTGAAGCAGTATCAAAAGTAGTTCAGTTTCTTGGCTTCATCATATTTTTCGTTTTTGCCTCTTTAAAAATAGTTTTAAAGTTAATAAAATTAAGTTTGTAGCTCCCTCGGGATTCATAACGGCTTGGAAACCGTGAAGCCCCAAGAAATGTTAGAGAGATGAAAATCATTAGATAATGATGAAGTAGTGATGAGAGAAAAAGAGAGGGCCGGCAGTGACAGAGAGGTATTGAATGCAGACTGTTAAAAGTAAAAGTCAGCACAGTCATTTTAGTGTATGCTGTCTTGTTTTATTGTTTGTTTTTATTTCTTCCCATTTTTTAACAGCCCCAGAGAAAAGACAGAGAGTGCCCTCTGCTTACAATCGCTTCATCAAGTAAGTAAAATGAAGCTTTTATGTCGTTATTTGTTACAAGGTAATGAAACTGAAGCAATTATACATATCCATGCTTATATATACATACAAAATGTACCACACTATTATTTTCTGTCATCTTATGTTATCTAGACAATAAAGTTGCTTTTTACTACGCTATATCAGTTTTTTTTGTTTTTTTTGAAAAAAATGATTTGACTTACGTAATTAATGAACTCCTTCCATCTCGTAGCTAAGATATGTGTGTTCGTAGATTAAGTTTTTGCAGCTTTTTACAGCTCATTTATTGAGGAATCTCGTCCTCGAGATTATTCTGTAAAATCTATGAAAAAATTATGAGAAATGTAATTAATGTGACAATTTGTCATTATTATATGTAGGGATGAGATCCAACGTATCAAAGCTGGAAACCCTGATATCAGTCACAGGGAGGCCTTCAGCGCAGCTGCAAAAAATGTAAGAAGAAAAAGTCACTTCCATCTATTTTATTTCAATTTTCAATTAGGGTTTCAAAAAAACAAAAAAAGAATTTGAAAGTTTGATTTCATTTTTGTGGTGGGGTTTTGTTCTATTTTATTTTCTTGCAAACAGTGGGCCCACTTCCCACACATCCATTTCGGCCTCATGCCTGATCAACCCGTGAAGAAACCAAATGTGTGCCAACAGGTAACCCTATCTCTAAAAAACCCTAGATTTCACACATTAGGACGTGAAAAAACCCACAGACAAAAATTTAAAAACCTTTTACTAATTTTCTTGAGTTTTTTTGCAACCTTTTTAATTGATAGGAAGGAGACGAAGTTCTGATGAAAGATGGATTTCTTGCTTCTGCCAACATCGGCGTGTCGCCCTACTAGCTAATTGCAGCCGAACGTCGTCTTCCTTCTGCGCTAATATATCTATTATGATTAGGGTTTTCTAATATGTTATTATGATGCTTTGTTAAGTTGGAAACTAAAGACTGTTTGAACATTTTCGGATAGGTTTATGAGCTTCGAAATGGTTGATGGTGGGAGAGGATTTTGATGTAGGGGTGCTTGTAGTTAGTTCCAACTACAAATCTCTTAAACCCATCTGAAAATGAAGCTTGCTTTAATATATTTGCTGTATTTGTGTTGCCTAAATGTTTATTAGCTAGACCTACCTACAAGATTCTCGATTAAGCCTTTCTATATAATGGGAGGAGATCATTCAATTTGTATAGGAACATGTGCGGATACATCACCGAGGAGATCGTGCCTTCCAAATAAATGATCTCGATTTTCGGTAGGCTATGGACCCAGATAAATGATATTACACAAAAGTTTGTAGAACACAGTCTAAGGGGTTAAGATCTATCTAATTAAACATTTGGATTCAAGTCTATATTTATTAGTATATTTTCAGTTAGTATTTTATGGTGTTTGGGTCTGTGCTTATTAAACAAATTTTGATCTATCAGACCGTCTCATACAAGACTCTCCTATGATATTAACTTATGTTGTAGCATATGACCTCAATTAGTTTGATAAGGGATAGTAGTTTTGGTTTCGGTGGTAAGAGGCAAAAAAAAGGATTGATATTAACGATTCTTATATTTGATAAACGTTGTCAAAGTAACAAAATTGAAAGCAGTACAATTCTGTATTATTTATGGTTGAAAGAGTAAAGTAACATGAAGCACATATTGAAGAAGAAGGGAAGAAGAGATGAATATACTAGTTCTATAAACTTGAAATGCCTGACCATTAGGCAAATGTGAAAGAAAGGGGTTAGGAGTGCTGAACATGGAAAATGAGAGGACATTTGATGTGTTTCACCAGTATCTACTATAGGGTAAAACCATTCTTGAAATTGCCTTTTCCTCGACTAAAATCTAGAGGAAAACCATGAAGCTGGAAACATTTGCCATCTCAATGTGGTCAGTCCTGCCACTGTGAGAGGGCTATGGATCAATGAGTAGGGTTTAAGAAGGGAGACTGAGAATTGCAAATAGTGCAATCCTGTTGCTGAATCCACTCCAACGTCACGCACTATCATAGCAACAACCTGCACAATGATACTAATGATGCCTTCTCATTGGTTGTAGATTTAGCATAAGAAAAACCAAATGAGGGATAATAATACATGAGAAAATTTGATCACATTTTTGTGGTCCCCATTTTTTTTTTATCTCATATTCTCGAGAGTGGATGATTGAGAAAATATTATCATATCAATGCCCCATGACAATATTATCATGAATTAGAGTGTTAATGAAAGGGAAGGAAAAGGGGCTGCTCGAATTTTTTTCCATCGTGTTCGGAGATAATTATCCACCTTATAGAATATGTGAAAAGATTGGAATGGTGAAAATATATGTTTTTCACCCTTTCCATCAAAGAGAGCGCACCCTATTTGGGGTGTTTGGTTGAACTTATAATCTATTGAAAAATATTTAACAAAATATATAAGGTCCGAAATAGTTTATAATATTAAAATAAACTCCACAACTTATATGCTTTTAAAGAAATAAGTTCATCAACCCTATATTATTATTTCATGATCTTATAAGAAATAATCAATATTTAAAAATAACTTACTATGTTTTGTTATTTCTATCTTATACCCTTCTCATTTGATTTCTCTAACTTATATTTTTCACTATAACTCACAATTTTCTCAATAACTAATAAGCCCAATTATCTAAACGCTTTGACATTTTATAAACTCTTGAGACATTACATCTTATAAGTTTTTGAAACATCTTATAAAATATTGTGGCTTATAAAATATCTAAAACAATATTACCAAACCAATGTTTTTAAAACCAGGCCAGACATCAAACCAGTCGTTTGACTGGGTCGTTGGTAACTGGTTCGACTGATTGAATCACTTATAGAAAATCGATGACATGTATATGTGATGTTTATATATTAAATATATAAATATTTTCTCTAGATAAAAACATATAAACACTTTAATAAACTATTAACATGATATAAATAAAATCAAATTAATTAATCATAATATCAAAATAAAACTCTTAAGTTAGTGTAGATGGTTGTGGTTAGTCTGCCATAACCTAAGGTTATGGATTTGAATTTTGTAAGCAATATTTTTTTCCGCATAAACCGGTTCATTGGCTCGTCGGATTACCAGTTATTAGTGATTTGTTCTACAGCCGGTTCGCAATTAAACTGATCGACCAATCGGTCCAATCCTATTTTTAAAACACTGAGCCAAACACCGTCTTAAATACATGCTGGAAATCCTTGAATTTATCCCAAACAATGGGCATCAAATATAATTAGTTTAATAACTACTAAAATACATAGAGCTCCTTGAGTTAAATCTAGCAACAATAGCCATTATTAATAAAGACAAGTTTTTTGTAAGGATGTATGTGAAAATCACATCTAATTAGAATTTATTAATTTCAATTAGAATTTAGTTTTCCCCGATTAAGATTTATTATCACTAATTGAATGTGATCCCACACATCTTCATAGGAGACCATCGCATCAAAAAGTAACGGATATAATTTACTTATCGATGATAAAGAGAAAATCACTATTTATAGTTAAACCCAGCCGATTTGTCATTATGGCTCAAGGCAAAATTTTAAACTACAAGAAAAGAAAGGCGATTTATTGAACCAAGTTAAATGCGTTCTTTGTCTCTGCTACGTTGTTGTATCGTGTGACTTTGGCTTTACCTTTTTTTTTTTTTTGTATCATGGCAACCCGCAGCCGCTACCTTAGGTACGCACTAGGTAAACCACACGTTCCTGTGTACTTTCTTATTACTAATATCAATGGTTCATATAAAATTTTTAGTTTTACAATTCGCACACACCCACATTCACGTATAGTAGGTGACTTCAACTCGTGATCTATTGATTAAAAGGGAAGCGTCTTATTAATTAAACTATATTTTGTTGTTAATTGAAGGTAATTTTCTTTTGGTCATGATTGATAGAAAACATACATTGCGAGCCCAACATTAATAACACTTTGTAAATTATTTTTTTTACAAATTAAAGGTTAGCAATGAACTTATAGATTGGAGTTTCAATCAAGTATTTGTTTATGTAAGAATAACACAAGAAAACGCACAAGTATCATGATCTGAATCTAGCCAAAAACTGTTAACTTGGGGTGGATAATTGTGAACTGACAATTAATAGAGACCAAACGTTCTCATAGAAACGAGACTTTCAGCTGAAAAGGGGAAGACAATGGAACAAGGATAATAGTCGTAGTGCGAGAGTTTCACATTTTTTAGTATGACTCATTGTGTATACTATGCAAATATATTTCTAGCTACTTAATCGTTGAGTTGTTATGATTTATCCTATCACATTCTCATGCAACTGAGGTGTGAGTGCTCTAGAGGAAGACCTTTCTCTTTTTTGGGACAAGGGAAGACAACGGCTCACTATCAAAAGGGCAAAGCATTAAACATAATACATATACTCTCTTCGTCCATCAAAAGCTTTAATTGCTTTTGGTGGCACGAGTTTTAATAAATTAAAATGGAGAAGGGGTCCCACATTATAAGTATAAAAAATATCCGAAAGAGAAAAATACAAGTTTTTGATAGACATGCTAAGAAAGAATTATATGCAAGCTTTTAATGGACGAAAAAAGTATAAAAAATGAAGGAAACTCAAAAGAAAGGAGCAATAAAAGAGAACTTTTAATAAAATTAAAGGATAGCAAATACTGCACAATATTCAAATACCATCCATTCTAAGCAAATAAAACAATATAATAATAATAATAATAATAATAATAATAATAATAATGATGATGATGATGATGATGATGATGATGATGATGATGATGATGATGATGATGATGCAGTCATGTAGGGTTTTATGGTTTAACCAGAATTTCACCCATTTTTCCTCAAATACAATGTTTGTGGGGATATTCATAAACTGCCCCGTTTACAGTTTATATGGGCCTCCCCAACAATCATGTCGCAGCCGGTTGTTTCTTCTTGTCATCGACCTTTATATAAAAATATTTTATTTTTCTCGATAACCTCACTTCAATCCAAGAAATAACATAACACATTCAAAATGCATCTATATTATAGATAAGGAATGCAACACGAACAACAGCATATACCAACATGTATCCAATAAGTGGAATTTTGGGCCTCTTTTAAGGGTCATTCTACTTCGAAACATGCAATAATTTAAACAACCTTGAAGGTGGGATTTCTCTTCAAAATCTGGATGGCTATTTTTTTTATATTTAATTAACTCTTCGAGGGCAAGGTTTGCTCAGCAGGTCTTCCCTGCTCCCTACCGATCGAAGTGAAGAGTGCGCTGGTCGCGCCACGATCTCGGCCGGTATGATGCCCTCCGCATCAGAAACCAGTCGAAAGGGTTTCCGCAGCGATGTCCGAGGTGTGGTCCCAGAGACCAAAGGACGGAGGGAGATTCAGTCAGCCGCTTTTAGCTCGGTCTAACCTCTTCTTTAATCCTTGTACGATCAGGCGGTTGGACCTCGGTCCGGCCATTCGCCAGGGGTGTGCGACCGAGGTGAAACGTTGATCGATCCAAGTTCTTCGCACCACCCTTGAAGTTTTTGTTCACGAATTGGGTGCCTTGTCCGAGACCGAACGCGCGGTACGTCAAGCGGCACTATATTTTTCCACACAAAGGTCCTAATTCTCCCGCCGTGAGGCTTGATAGTGGTTCGCCTCAACCCACTTTGTAAGTAGTCATGGCTACGACTAAGCATCGAAGCCGACCGGTGCTCGGTCGAACGGACCAACAATGTCAATCCCCACCGCATGAAAGGCCATGGACTTTGCGATCGCTAGATCGGCCCGAGGCGCTTGACCGTGGAACGAACCTGCACTTCGCACTTTCGACGAGTTCGGCCGAATCTACACGAGGTGGGCCAAGAGTATCCCGACTCGCTGCCTTCTTTGAGAGAGTCACACCGATGTGGCTTCCACAAGACCCTCGTGAATTTCATCGAGCACGAGTCGGCTTCTTCTCGCCCGAGGCACCTCGTGAGGGTGAAGGTAAGACTTCCAGATAGAGCGCCTCATGCATAAGATATTTTCGATTTCGCCATCATCTTTTGGCCTCCAATGATCCCGAGGTAGTGTGCCCCTTCCAGATATGCTTTGTGCGCCATCCGCCGGTTCACCAAATAACGCCGATATGAGTACGCTCAATGCTTCGAATGAACTTCCCCATCGCGGATTTGCCACGACGGCCAATTTACTAAGGATGTCACCGCTGCTTTATATAGGTGGGACTATACACGTGGAATTTGAGAAACCCAAGACCTAGAAATTTACCCGCCCTCACCACAAATGTGCACTGGGATTCGAGCTTGAGGTTGGTCAATTCGAGGAATCAAGAATAGTTTCGAGGTCAACGGCGCAGCCTCGCCTTTTTGCTTTGACTACTATATCATCGACATAGACTCAACAATTTCTCCCATGTGATCCTTGAAGATCGCGGCCCACCATTCTTTGGTAAGTAGCTCTGCGCTTTTTAGACCGAAGACATCTTTCAGATGCAAAGAATCAAGTCAAGAATGGACTGCTTTGGGGCATCTTCCAAGCTCATCAACACTTGGTGGTATCCTTGAATTGGGTTACCTCGCCTCTTATGACCGCCATCTCCGCAAAACTTCTTTCTTCTCACGAATCGGTTTAGAGTCGGATCAATGTTAAGACGAAGAGCGATGAGCTCGGGCGAGACCCCAACATATCCAATGGAGACCATGCAACACATCTCTATATTCCCTTAGAAGTCGCATGACCTCTATTTTATTTTTAAAATAATTATCATAAAATTTAAAATTACACAGGGACTGGGCTGGGCCCATGACCTACACGAATAAAGATCGTCTCGAATATAGCTAAGCTGCGAAGACGTCAAGTTATTTGATTTGACAACCTGGCCTGGATTAGGATTAGGATTAGAATTATGATTTATTTTAGTATTTTATAGGTATTATTTTTATAAATTTTTATTTTATTTTGATATTTTGTTTTCTTTTAGGATTGTGATTTCTTTTGGTTTCTACTATGATTATGTTGTAAATATAGATTTTATATTTATCTTGTATATTAAGGATGACCAAAACCCTAACCCTAATTTGTAGCTCCCTATAAATAGAGGCTTTAACCTCATAGTAATCTACACTCATTTATCTCTCTACTTTGTTGTTCTCTCTACTTTCTCTCCACTTTATAACACGTTATCAGCATGATTGTTCTACTCTTGATTATTGTGGTGATATACTCTATGAAAGAATGGAATCTTTTCAAGCAAGGTAATATTTTTCACACTCACCATTGTTAATTGAATTCGTATGATTTTTTTTGGAAGAAAAGAACATTGGCTTCTTGCATCGCATGATTCAATTCAAATCATCCATTCTTTTTCTTTGGCAATAAACTGGAATCAGCAAATTGTTTTGTGATATGCGTGGAAACAATACTTTAGATATGTTTATATTCCTTCGGTTTGCTTTTGTCAATGTTTATTTGGTTTGCTTTTGTCAATTATTGCAAATTATTATGGGCAAATTATTTAAGATGTTAATTGATTAAGATTTAAACTGAATCTCGTATGAACTCCATTGTATACATTAATTTAATCGATTATATATATGTTGAGGGTTTAATGTAATGAAATTATTGAAATTCTCGGAAAAAAAAACAGTAGTTGTTTTCGCTGAAGCATGTTGATAATTATTATCTTATCCAACATTTTGTGATATGCTTAGATGATAGTTGATTTTGTCATTTTTTATTTTTATTTTGAAATACTATAGGATAATTATTTAAGATATCTAATTTGTTAGATTTGCAAAACAATTATGTTATTTTTGAGTTGTTATTCTTGATATAAAATTATTTGTAATGATTCATGTATGTTTATTTATTTATTCCTTCTCGTTATTGAATTGCTTTATTCAATATCCTTACGTTGAATTAAATTGTTGCTCCCGAAGTAGCACAATTAATATTCTTGAAGAATATTACATGCTCTTGTAGAGCATTATTTGGGTGATATATGTTTATCCTAGAAGGAAAAACATAATGTTATGTCTTATTGACATTAATATATAATTTTATTTACTGCATGCTTTGCATATTGTCATTTTGATGAAATGACATTCCCAACACTAGGTGGGACAAACCTACATCTTGAAAAGCATAAGGAAATTTCTTGGAATGAAATAACTTTATCACATTTTGATTCCCGAAGTAATCAATGTGAACAAGAAGTCGAAAAGATAATTCATTTGCAAAAAGTTGCAAACCAACCTCCTGATGCTTTTGTAGATACAAGAAAAGTGACATTATCTCACATCCCTGATGCAAATATTCCAGCCAGAATTAATGTCACTGAAGGACAAATAACAATGATAGCAAATGAATCAAAAGTTCGTCAAAAACGTGGTCGACCAGTTGGTTCCAAAGATTCTATGCCTAGAAAAAGAAAGACGCAAGATAGGGACCAAACAATGACGGAAATGATTAATCAATCAATGAAAGTAATGTAGTTCTCGAAGAACTACAAGTGTCCGAAAAATCATGAGATCTCAATTAATTATTTATCTTCTAATAGAATATTGGAGAAATAATATCGTCGTGTATGATATATTTGCATTTAATATGGCTCTTGAAGTTGTAAACGAGGATCCCGAACCACACTTCGGTTAAAGATCGTCAAAATAGAGATGATTGGCCAAAGTGGAAAGATGTCATACAAATGTAATTAAATGCATTAGAATTGAAAACTTTTGGACTGTAGTCCTAACACCGAATAGTGTTATCCTCAGAGGATACTGATGGGTCTTTGTTCGAAAGAGAAATGAGAAAATGAAATTACGAGATATAGAGCAAGACTCAGAGTAAAAGGTTGCTCTCAAAGACCGGAATTGATTATGAAGAAACATACTCTCCAAGAATGGACGCAATTACTTTTAGATATTTGATTAGTCCGACGTGTCACAAATGCTCGATATGCCTTATGGATGTAGTAATTGCATATCTATATGGTTCACTAGATAGTGACATATATATGAAAATCCCCGAAGGATTTAAAATGCCTCAAGTATGTAAATCAAAGCCCAAAAGCATGTTTTCAATCAAATTACAAAAATCATTGTATGGGTTGAAACTTGATGCCGACGTATGTGGTATAATAGACTCAGTGAGTTGTTGGATTTGTATACTGAAAGCAGTTTGGTTGAGCTTGTATACAATGTTTCCTGTTACCACTATTACAATCTCCTATCTGATTTGAATACTTGATTGCATATATCGTGTCCCCTTATCTCATATATAAGTTAGATCATACGATGTGTGAAGATCACGTAAGTCCGTATGATTGGTCAAGTTTAATGAGATATAAAAGTTTCACAATTGAGATGACTTAAGGACGAGTTGTCGGTTTGAGGCTGCGGTATAGATAAGAAGTGACTTGACTTAGTTGCTTGTCTATGCCGATACGCCCGCACGTATGAAGGATCACAGTGAGATGTGTTCTTCTTCGACCGTCGTGAAGAACCAAGATCTCGGTGACTTACGATGATCTAAACCTCGATAAGGTATTAGGTGAGTATGAGTTCTTGACCATCACTTTGACTTGTTATGAGTGAGGGTTATATGTTCTAACCCAAGATTCTCCGCATCTTGGGTGGTGGCGATCTTATATGTCACGCTAGTTATCTGACGAGTCACCGTATCCGTTTAGGATGATGACGCCCCTTAAGGAGCTCAAAAGGTTTATTGTACTAAACCCCGCAGTTGAGTTAGCTCAAGTACAATAATAAGGTTGAGTGGTACTACTAAGGAAATGAAGTTATTAATCGCTTTAAGCAATGATTGCTAGAAATGATTAACGGACGCTCGATATCTTAAATACGGGATTCAGAATGTCTAAGTGCAAGCCCGACTCAACTTCGTAATAAAGGGGTAAGTCAACATTCTTTCTAGTGGAATGATCGAATGTTTATAAATTAATTTATGTTCGGTGAACATAAGATAATTAATTTATTTGAGGCCCATCTTTATTCCTTCATTTGATCCTGGTCGGCCCATCCAGCCCATAGCCAAGGAAAATCGGCGCCTCATGCTCCCGATGGTAAGATTTTATTCTCTTTATCCCACAAGGATATTATTATATTTATGGTATATGCATAGATCCTTTCCATATAAGATTATGGTAATAATCGAGAGTATGGAAATAATCTCGAAAGTATGGAAATAATCCTAAGATTATGGTAATATTCCATATAGGATTATGGTAATTTCCATATAGGATTATGGTAATTTCCATATGGGATTAAGGTAGTGCATTATAAATATAAGGTATGAGATAAAGTCTAGGTTAATGATCATTAATCAAGACATCATTATTTTCGAGAATTCCATAAGCTCTTGGAGAGATTTTCAAAATTGGGTAGAGAAAGAGGGTGATTTTCCAAGCATTTTCCATAGATCGCCCTCACCGACGCTGGAGATTGGGCATCGGGATACAGTCCGAAGGTCAAAGCACGAGTCCGATCCGCTCGATCCGCTCATCTCGCTCCATCGACCTCTTCGGATCCAAAGGTAAACACGTGAAAACCCCAACGTGTTGCGATTTAATTATATAGACGCATGCTAGGTTTATAATCAATGTATGGTGAATTAAACACCAAGATGGATCCTCGGGCGAGGGTTAACATATGTATTCCCTACACTGGTATCGAGCACGGGATCGAATTTGGCTCGCTGGATTAATTCACGTTTGATTATTACGCGTTTGATTAATTGTGGATCCGCTGCTCATCGTGGCTCGCTTATTATTTTGTCGGATGTTATTGTTTCACCACGAGAAAATCCGTGGTTAGATTAGATTTTATTATGTAAATCTTATCCGTAAAAGAAGAACGAAGACGAAAGAACCAAGAACAAACGACGGAAAAACAGTAGCTCGGCAAATATCTCGGGCGGTTTCGCGGCGAGCCTCGCGGTCGCGAGGGCGATCGCGAGGGCCACGGGCGACGGGCGCTGCTCGCTGAGATCCTCGGCGCCAGCGAGCGAGCTAGCGGGCGACGGGCGAGGTCACATGCGAAACCTGGCGGCATGAAAGGCACTCGCTGGTCGCGGTATGGCACTGGCGCACGACATCTCGGCGCACGCTCGGCATTGGGCGTGGCGCGACGCTGGCAGCCGACGGGTCGCGGTCGCATTAGCGATCGCGAGGTAGCCCGCGAGAACACGCTGGCGGGCGGCGCGCGCAGCGTGGGCGGGCCGGGCTTCCCCAGCGCGCCCAAGACAGCTTAATGACCCGCCCGCACCGCTTCCAGATTTTTCGGTCCGTGCCCGCACGCGAGGCCCATTTGTTGAATCCGTCCGCGCCCGCACGCCACGCCCGTTTCAAGTTTAATTGCACTTTGTAAATCTATGTAATAGATTAGATTTAAATGTGGTGTTTCACGATTGGGCCGCGATGAACGCTTTATTTTATTTTTATCGCTCATATGCATGTCGTGGATGTTTAAATTGTGCGAGAGCATGCTATGTATGTTTATATTACGCTGACAAACCTTAAGTGTTTTACGAATCGATACGCATAGTAAGCATGCTAGGTTTATCGCTTATCAAGCATATTTTAGAATTCATGCGAGCATGTTTTACATGTTGAGTTCTATAGAAAAGCATGCTAGGATTACGTGATCCGCATGGACAAACCTTTGAATAAAAAGACTAAGCAAGCAACCCGACAAATTAATTTTTCAAATTAAAATGTCAAGACCTCCACTTTTTGATCTCTAAACAAAGTGAGACGACCGTGAGTAAACGCCCACACGCGTGGCTTGCTTGCACCGCTTATCATAAGTTTGTTAGATGAGATTTCTAAATAAAACATTTTAAATCTATCGAGAAGTGGGAGTTTCATGTAAACGCCCACACGCGTGGTTTTGCATGTGCGATTTTCATAAGTTCTCTAGAGATAGATATAAATGAGATAACAAAAGAATTTGAATTGGAAGCGGTATGGTCCGAGTGAGTATACCAATTCTAAGAATTCATCTTCGTTGTTAAAATTGTGGTCATTTAGACATCACCTCAAGTACAACTTCCGCCAAGTCCTTCTTCGCGATAGTGATGTGGTCTAGTAAGGTCCAATCATTAATTTCATTTGTCATAAGGATAAGTTGACATGGATTGAAATTAAACGACTAAAAGGTATATTTTAGTCCGGGTCGAGGGGTTCATGTGTAACGCCCACACGCGTGGCTCGTATGTGGATTCCTTGGCGATTGGAGGTTTCAATTAATATTGTTTTATCAAAAGGTTACAATATTATTGTTACGAATTATTTGCGATCGATGCTTATGTGTTTTACATTATCATTTCGATATGTCTCTTACGCCGATTATCAATATGCTCGCACAAAACCGTTATCCGTCCAAATTTTATCGAGTGGAAACGAAACATGGAATATGTTCTTATCAAGAACACATGTTTGTTCTCACTACTCCTAAACCCGATGCCCTCATCGACGATCGACTAATGAGCAATGAGAGTCAAGGCACTTTGAATAAGTCAAACAATACGGCTAAATGCTATATGATGACTAAGATGTCCAAAGGCTTGCAATTGCAAAGATCGCCGATGGTAGACGCGATCGATATTTGGTCAAGTCTCGAGAGTAAGTTTGGGCAATGGATCGACACCGCTTCCACACAATGAGAGAAATCTTGGCGTGTAAGATGGAAGAAGGAAGTTCGTCCATGAACATGTCTCCACACGACTCATCTCATGGATAGTCTTGATCGGTTGGGAGGAGGTATCGACGGCGGCCAAGGTCGATATCATCCTCAATACATCGCCCAAGTCTTTTGAGAACTTTCGGCGTGAATGCGATCATGAGCAAGACCGAGTTTACACTTAGTCGGTTGCTTAATGATCCCGTTGTCATGGAAGGAGTTATGGGAAAAGGAGACATGCTCTTGCTAGCACATCTAAGGGCCCAAAATTTTCATCGCAAAATGGAAATAGAAAAGGGTACCAAAGGTGGTAGAGGCAAGGGAAATAGTGGGAGTAATGGGAGCAAGAACATGGTTGCCACCGGAGGCTTGAAGAAGCGAAGGAGAAGGCGAGTGCTTCAAGTGCGGTAAGACGGGTATTGAAGGCCAAGTGCCCTATGCTCGAGGCTCAAGGTACGCCGCTTGCTTTAGTAACGGAAACATGTTTAGCGACTTGTTCTACCCATTCTTGGGTAGTAGATACTGGCGAATCGATCATGTTTGTTACACCTGCGTGGGTTCCCGCGACAAGGGAGTCGCTTGATGGCGAGATAACGATCTCCATGGGCAACGCGCGAAAGTCGAAGTGTTGCAGTTGGAGATGTTTCTTTATGTTTTGGGACAACAGTTTTAGTTTTGAAAGACGCTTATATGTGCCGGATTTTCATGGAACCTTGTTTCGCTTTCAAATTATTTACTCACGGATATTCTCGTTATTTTTGATAGTGGTGTTTCTATCATAAGAAATGACGGTTATCGTGTTGGCACCTTATATAATTCTCTTTATACTATTTACGCAAAACATAATACCTATAACTATGTTGCATCTTCATCAAACCCTAAAAGAGAAAGTTTTCAAGAAGATGACTCTACTTTTCTCTCGGCATCTTAGATTAGGTCACATCAATCTAAATAGGATCCAAAGACGGCTAAGAATGGGCGTTGGGTGATCTCACGGTTACTCCGCTCCCATCCGCGAATCTGTAGAGAAGGTAAGATGTCGACCGCACCCTTCAAAGCGGGCGGTTATAGAGCCAAAGAAATGTCGAGTTAGTCCATTTTGACTGTGTGGACCAATGTCCACACAAGCTCGTGGAGGGTACAGTATTTTGTCACTTTCATCGACGACACTCAGTACGGATACATATACCGCTTCACCGCAAGTCCGAATGCTTGAGAAATTCAAAGAGTTTAAGGCGGAAGTGGAGACGAAGCTAGGTAAGAGTATCAAGTCATGTGGGTCCGATCGCGGTGGCGAATACCTCAAGAACGAGTTTATGGACTATCTTGTGAAGTGTGGGATTACATCCCAACAAGATTTCACCCGGCACACCACAACAAAATGGTGTGTCGAGCGAAGAAATAGACTCTTTTGGAAATGGTTAGATCTATGACGAGTTATGCTACATTGCCTATTTCGCTACGGGGTATGCCTTAGAGACGGCGGCATACTTGCTAAATCTAGTACCGCCCAAGTCACCGAAAAGACCCTTCGAGTTGTGGTTTGGGCAAGCCCGGTTTAAGCCACATAATGATATGGGCGATCAAACACGTGCCGAACAAGAAGGCGACAAGTTGGAGGCTAGATCCGACGCAAAGTTGTTTATGGCTATCCTAGAGGAACGAAGGTGGTTTATTCTATAGTCCCAAGGATCAAGGTCATTATTAGCACTAATGCTCGATTCTTAGAAGAGGACTACATGAAAATCATAAGTCCAAAGTTGAAATCATTCTTCAAGAATTAGAAGATGATCGCTTTCCACCACCGATTAGGCCAAAGGTACGAGATGTCGAGTCTAGTGGGAGGATCGACACCGATACTTCAAGAAATTGAAGTGGGTCGAGTTCCACCGAGATACCGACCGCATAAGTGGTACCTACACACAGCAAGTTGTGCAAGTTGGAGAACCACAAGTTTCGCACCCACCGTTGCCATAGTGCTGTAGAACCTCGTCAGTAGTGGAGGGTTGTTCGACAACCCGAGCGATTTATGTTCGTGGGTGAATCTTCGGATTTAGTCCCAGCGAGATTTAACATGCAATAATCGACCCATGGACATACAAGGAGGCGATACAAGATATTGATGCAAGATCATGGCACACCGCTATGGACTTAGAAATGGAGTCCATAACGCTATGGATGTATATGAAAAGACACCTCTACCGGATGGCAAGGAAGCCATAGGTAGTAAGTGGATATACAAGAGGAAGAGAGATTCGATGGAGAGGTTTCGCTTTCAAAGCCGTGCTTGTGGCGAAGGGTACACTCGATCGAGGGCATCGATTTCGATGAGACCTTTTCACCGTAGCAATGCTCAAGTCCATCGTAATTCTTCTAGCCATAGCAGCCCACTGAACCCAGAGGTTTGGCAATGGATGTTAAAACCGCTTTTCTAGCGGTTACCTTGAGGAAGGTAGAGACATCTATATGCAAAGAACCGAAGCTTATGTGGTAAAGGGCGAAGAGCATCTAGTATGGAAGCTTAAGAAGTCCATTTATGGACTTAAGCGTGCCTCCGATCATGAAACTTACGCTTTGACGAGGTGGTAAAGTCCCATGGATTTACCCGCTGCCTAGCGAGAGTTGTGTGTATCGGTTAGATGTCAACGGTGATGTGGTATTTCTTGACTTTATGTAGACGACATCCTTCTAGTTGGCAACAACGTGAAGTCGTTATCGACGTAAAGAGTTGGCTATCCGATCGTTTCAAATGAAACACTTAGGAGATGCAGCGCACATTCTTGGGATCAAGGTTTACCGAGATCGCAAGAAGAAAATGTTGAGCTTATCTCAGCGCCTTACATCGATATCGTGATTACTCGTTTTAGTATGCAACCGCCAAGAAAGGATTGCTACCTTCGCACATGGCGTTCCTTTATCTAAAACGCAGATCACCTATGATTGCAAGGAGATAGAGGAATGAGACAAGTTCCTTACGCCCACCGTAGGAAGTCTCATGTACGCAATGTTATGCACGAGGCCCGATATCCGCTATGCGGTAGTATAGTAGCTAGATATCGCCTAACCTCGACAAGCTCATTGGATCGCAGAAGCATATACTCAAGCACCGAAAAGGACTCGAGATTATAGGCTAGTTTACCATGCGATAGTCTAATGCCTTTGGGTTATATAGACTCGATTTCCAAGCCGACCGTGATGAGAAAAAGTCAACCTCGTGCTATGTGTTTACCTTGGGAGGTGGAGCCGATCTCAGTGAGTGCAAAGCGGCGATGCATCATGGACTCTACCATGGAAGCCGAATATGTAGCCGCCTGAGGCTTCTAAGGAGGTCAGATGGTTCAAGAACTACCTCATGGATCTAGATGTGGTACCGGTTTGCCCAAGAGTATCATAGTTTCATCGTGATAACTCAGTGCGATGGCAAACTCGAAGGAACCACGGACCCACAAGGCGCACCAAACACATAGAGAGAAAGTACCATGTCATACGAGAAATCGTTAGACGAGGTGACGTGTTGATTGAAAAGATTGATACAACGGAAAATCTAGCGGATCCATTCACGAAGAGCTCGCCGCAAAAGTCTACGATGGACACGTTAGAGTACTGATTATGCTTGATGGCACCCACTTAGAAATGAAACTTTTTATAAGTGGGAGAAGCAAAGTGATGGTTGTTTGTAATAGCTAGTAGAAAGACACATTGTATACTAAAGTTTGCTTTAGTATAAGTGGGAGATTGTTGGATTTATATATCGAAAGCGGTTTGGTTGAGCTTGTATACAATGTTTCTCGTTACCACTATTACAATCTCCTATCCGATTTGAATACTTGATTGCATATATCCGTGTCCCCTTATCTCATATATAAGTTAGATCATACAAAGTGTAGAAGATCACGTAAGTCCGTATGATTGGTCAAGCTTAATGAGATATAAAAGTTTCACAACCGAGACGCACTTAAGGACGAGTTGTCGGTTTAGCCGCAGATAGATAAGAAGTGACTTGACTTAGTTGCTTGTCTATGCCGGCACGCCCCGCACGTATCAAGGATCACAGTGAGATGTGTTCTTCTTTCCGACCGTCGTGAAGAACCAAGATCTCGGTGACTTACGGCGATCTAAACCTCGATAAGGTATTAGGTGAGTATGAGTTCTTCGACCATCACTGACTTGTTATGAGTGAGGGTTATATGTTCTAACCCAAGATTCTCCGCATCTTGGGTGGTGGCGGTTTCAGATGTCACGCTAGTTATCTCAGACGAGTCACCGTATCCGCTAGGATGATGACGCCCCTTAAGGAGCTCAAAGGTTTATTGTACTAAACCCCGCAGTTGAGTTAGCTCAAGTACAATAATAAGGTCGAGTGGTAATACTTAAGAAATGAAGTTATTAATCGCTTTAAGCAATGATTGCTAGAAATGATTAATGGACGCTCGATATCTTAAATACGGGATTCAGAATGTCTAAGTGCAAGCCCGACTCAACTTCGTAATAAAGGGGTAAGTCAACATTCTTTCTCTAGTGGAATGATCGAATGTTTATAAATTAATTTATGTTCGGTGAACATAAGATAATTAATTTATTTGAGGCCCATCTTTATTCCTCAGATTTGATCCTCGGGCGGCCCATCCGAGCCCATAGCCAAGGAAAATCGCGCCTCATGCTCCCGATGGTAAGATTTTATTTCTTTATCCCACAAGGATATTATTATATTTATGGTATATGCATAGATCCTTTCCATATAAGATTATGGTAATAATCTCGAGAGTATGGAAATAATCCGAAAGTATGGAAATAATCCTAAGATTATGGTAATATTCCATATAGGATTATGGTAATTTCTATATAGGATTATGGTAATTTCCATACGGGATTAAGGTAGTGCATTATAAATATAAGGTATGAGATAAAGTCTCAGTTAATGATCATTAATCAAGACATCATTATTTTCGAGAATTCCATAAGCTCTTGGAGAGATTTTCAAAATTCGGTAGAGAAAGAGGGTGATTTTCCAAAGCATTCTCCATAGATCGCCCTCACCGACGCTGGAGATTGGGCAATCGGATCTGCCCGTAAGGTCAAAGCACGAGTCCGATCCGCTCGATCCGCTCATCTCATTCCATCGACCTCTTCGGATCCAAAGGTAAACACGTGAAAACCCCAACGTGTTGCGATTTAATTATATAGACGCATGCTAGGTTTATAATCAATGTATGGTGAATTAAACACCCAAGATGGATCCTCGGGCAGGGTAGGTTAACATATGTATTCCCTACATGAGTATCTGTTAAAGAATGATACAAAATGATGATGTATGCCCTCGTGTTTTCATAAAGAAAATCGAAAATGGATTTGCAATCATAGCGCTTATGTTGATGACTGAATTTGATTGGAACTTCCAAGAGCTCAATAAAACCGCTAAATACTTGAAAATGAATTTGAGATGAAAGATTTAGGAAAGACAAAATTTTGTCTAGTTTGCAAATTGAACATGTCCTCGGAGGTCTATTTGTTCACCAATCTACATACATAGAAAAAGTGTTAAACGCTTTTACATGGATAAAGCGATCCATTACCATCACCAATGGTCGTTAGAACACTGATTTAAATAAAGATCCATTTCGACCTATTCAAGACGGAGAAAGATTATTGGTCCCGAAGTACCATACCTTAGTGCAATCGGAGCATCGACTTATCTAGCTAATCGCACTAAACCGTATATAGCTTTTTCAGAAATCTTCTAGCAAGATATAGCTCGCACCTACTTTAAGACATGGGATGGTGTTAAGCACATCCCACGCTACCTAAAGGGTACCATTGACCTCGATTACATTATTTAAAAAGTTCGAGTATTCTCTAGTAGGGCATGCAGAAAGGTGTTATTTATCCGATCCACATAAAGCTAAATCACAAACTGACTATGTTTTCACATATGGAGGAACTGATATATCTTGGAAGTCCGTGAAGCAAACTTTGACTGCAACATCCTCAAATCATTCTGAAATCATTGCAATCCATGAAGCAAGTCGATAATGTGTATGGTTGAGAAACATGATAAGTTATATCCATGATCGTGCGGATTGGCTTCACCAAAGGACAATCCAACTGTGTTATATGAAGACAATGTTGCTTGATCACGCAACTAAAAGGAGGATATATCAAAGGTGATAGGACAAAGCATATCTCTCCAAAGTTTTCTACACATGATCTTCAAAAGAGTGGCGACATCAACATTCAATGATTCGCCAAGTGACAATCTAGCGGACTTATTCACAAAGCGCTACAACATCAACATTCGTAAAGCTGGTACACAAGATAGGCATGCGAGACTCAAAGATCCGCAATGATAAAATGCAGGAAATCGTACTCTTTTTCCTTCGACCAAATTTTTTTTCCATTGGGTTTTTATTTGGCAAGGTTTTAATGAGGCAACATTTTTCTTTCTTTTATGTTTGGTCATTCAGGGGGAAGTGTTGTAAATATAGATTTTATATTTATCTTGTATATTAAGGATGACCAAAACCCTAACCTTAATTTGTAGCTCCCAATAAATAGAGGCTTTAACCTCATAGTAATCTACACTCATTTATCTCTCTACTTTGTTGTTCTCTCTACTTTCTCTACACTTTATAACATATTAGTATTTGTTTTAGGTCTTTAAATACCTTCTATGGTTGTATTTTGAATTTTTGAGGTACTTGAATTATTATTCAAAATTTTCATAATTATTTCTTTTCATACGATGTGCGTTTGTCTTTTACGTTTATATTCCTGTGTAAATTGGTATCAGAGCCTTGGCAATGACTAACAACGATAGAGAACCTATCATCACTGACGTGATCAGAGAGATACAATGGATGAACACATCGCTACAGGAGTCGATGCAAGAGCTATCTGTTTGCGTTGAACGAATAGAAACAAAGTTGCAGGAGATTTAGAATAATCCAAACGGTAGAGAAATGATCAAGAAAATTGCGCGTGATCAACTTCCTCATGGAAATCATGATTATGAGGGTGATTCGTCTGACGAAGAAACCACAAACCTTTTCAACAAAAACCCTAACCCAGATTGAAGACAGATCTCCCTTCTTTCAATGGGAATTTTAATATTGAGGGTTCCTCGACTGGATAGCAGAAGTAGAGAGATTTTTTTATTTTGCTAAAATATCGAAAGACAAACAGGTGAAACTTGAAACTTATCGCCTGAATGAAGGAGCATTGTCGTAGTGTGAACAAGTTTAAAACCAGCAGCGACGTTTGGGAAAATTAACAACCAGTCATATTATGGGTGAAGATGAAGAGGATGATGATGGCTCAATTCCTTTCTCCAAATTATGAACAGTTCTTGTTCAATCAATATCAAACATTGATACAGGGGAAAAAAATATGTGGCTAATTATACTTCTGAGTTTCTATGCCTATCATCACGTAATAATCTAATGGAAAGCGAAGGGCAACAAATGGCCAGATACATACATGAATTGAAACGAACAATCCGCAATAAAATCAGACATCAGATTATCTCCACCCTTAGCGAGGCTTAAAATATGGAGCAACGAGCAAAATCAATCAAATTTCAGAGCTCTTAGATAAGAGTACAAAATCGCAGTTTGGCGAGTAGTCATTCAGACCAAATCCTAACCTAAGAAAAATACAAGAAATGCTTCCGGTCCTGGAAACCATGATATAGCAGACAAGGAGTTCGAGAGAAAACAAGGTGATAATCCATGTACTAAGCCCCCGGGGGATAAGTGCTACCGATTTCAAGAGATTGACCATAGATCAAATAATTATCTACGTCGTTGACCTATCAAAGTAGTTAAACATAAGAAAGATGAAGGTGAGTATGGAGAAGAGGAAGAATGAGTTTGTTATACTGATGGAGGAGAAGATGACGTGCATTAGACTTACATGGTTCGGAAGGTCCTATTGGCACCATGGAGGAATGACTCACAATAGAATGATTTATTCTGAACCAGGTGCATGATTTCTAATCAAGTTTTCAAATTAACCATTGATAGTGGCAGCTGCAAAAATATTATCTCTCGAAATTTGATTAATACTTTGTGGAAAAACATCTTGAACCTTATAGCATCATGTGAATCACTAATAGAGAGTGAATTAAAGTAAATGAGAGATGTCGTGTACTTTTATCCACTGGTTGGTAAATATTATTAGGATGAAATTATGTGTGACGTGGTAGATACTGATGCTTGTCAATTACTCTTTGGCATGATATGACAGTTTGATCTAGGGACTACTCACCATGGATGGATGAATATCTACCAATTCTCGAAGGACAGAAAGAAAATATATAGTTTGGCTGCCATTGGGGTTCAAACACACAATTGAATCTCATAAGTTCTAGACACTTACTCGTTCTGTTAAGGAATATTTAGTAACATACGTCCGAGATACGAGAGAGATTCATGCCTTGGTGGTCAAGTCAGTGTTTGTGATGAGAGAAGATATAGTCAAAGTAAAGATTCTAGTTTCTAGGCATGACCTGTTTGTGGTATTTCAAGATTTAGTGCCTGAGGAGCTACCTGCAGAAGTGCCACCAATAAGGAATATTCAACATGCTATTGATTTGGTTCTGAGAGTCATGTTACAAAATTTATCCCATTATCGAATGAGTCCCAAGGAGGGCACTGTAGACAATTAAAAATTGTTAGCAAATGAGATCGCGCCACGTGTAAATCACGAATTAAATAATTAATTATATTTCTATTTTATTAATGGAATTTATTCCAAAATTAAATAGATATGTGATTAATATTTAATTTTATCAAGAAATAGAAGAATGACATGTGGCAACGACATCGGAGAGGAATAATAACTCAAATTGTGCCAAATGAGCCATAAAAGGCCCACAAGCTCAAGCCCAAGCTCAAGCTCATAAGCTCAAGCCCAAGCTCAAGCCCATAAACTCAAGCCCAAGCTCAAGCCCATGGTTTGATGGCCCATAAGCCCAAGCTCATGGCTTGATGGCCCAAAAGGCCCATAGGCCCATAAGCCCATAAGTCCACTAGTCTACATCTATAAATAGGCCTTAAAGGCTCTCATAAATGGGAGGATAATTGAGGAGAAGTGAAGTGAAGAAGATGAAGATTTGAAGAGCTCAAGATACTCGAAGAATCCTCGACGAAGTCTTCAAGAAGCTTCGAAGTCTTCTTCAACATTCAGGCGCTCTTCGTGCGTGCATCACCACGCTCTTCGCCAAAGTCATCCTCCAACAAGAAGCTTCAAGTCTTCTTCAACATTCAAGGCGTCAGGCAAATCGCCGCGATTCTTCGCCAAGATCATCGCCCAAATCATTCCAAATAAGGCGTTCAATTCGGAAATATGGTGAAAACCCTCCGCATTGACGTTCAAACTTGAAGATCTTCAAACGTTCTTCAACATTTCAAGTCAAATCCGACGTCCGATCTGAAAACAAGACTGAAGTCCTTCAAATCAACATCGTCAAGTCAAAACTTCAAGTTCAAAGAGATCAAGGAATCACATCCCCTCCAAGCAACTTGAAGAAATCCACAGATCGTTCAAGAAATCAAGTCGAAGAGAAGAATCAGAGGATAGATAGAGATCGAACTCATCTCAAATTCATCAAATCCAAATTACATTAATTTTTGTATACAATTTTGTATTTATAAAATTTAAATACAAAAATTTGTGTTACAAATTTTGCACGCCCGTGGGACATCTCTACCTCTCATCTCTACTCTTCAAAAAAAATCTTGAACGATGTTCACCCAAAACATGCAACCAAGGTCACTTCAAAAGCTTCTTCGAAAGCATCACAAGCATTACACGAAGCAAAGCCAAACAACTTCAAGAAGCTTCAAGTCACCATCGCTGTAAGAAAGGAGAACACATCGCCACCCCGAATGAAGAAGGTGTTGGCTCAAGGAAGCTTCACTTCCCTATTGCAAGATCCATCACAAGTTATCCATTTGAGGCGCCTGTGATGATGATTTAACACCTCCACCATGGAAGAACAACTTTCAAATCTTACAAGGTCGGGTCAATCTCTAAACAAACACATCCAAGAGCAAGATGCTCAGATTGCAAAACTCGTAGGGAAAAGGTGGAATCAAGCCGCATCCATGACGAGGAAAATGAACACAACGAAGATGAAGATGAAGACGAAGAGCAAGAAACTCATGATGAGAGAAAATCTTCGAAAACACATTTAAATCTCTTCCGATGGTTTCATCAAAGCCGATCACCAAGGAGTTCATTGAAATAACAATGAAGAATGTAATCGACGGAAATTTAAATCATCCTCGATTTACTCCAAGCCTTATACTCAAAGAATCGACAACTTGAGAATGCCACATGGTTATCAACCACCCAAATTCCAACAATTTGATGGCAAAGGTAATCCAAGACAACATGTAACTCACTTTGTCGAAACATGCAACAATGCCGAACATTTGGAGATCGTCTCGTCAAGCGGCCTCGCTCGCCACCAAAGGAAATGCATTCGATCGGTATACGGACTTAGAATCAAATTCACTTGATAGTTGGGAACAGCTGAGCACTAATTCCTCAATCGCTTTTACAAAGACCGTAAGAACAATGAGCATGGTGGAACTCACGAGTTCTCGCCGCTCAAAGAAGAACCGGTGATCGACTATATCAATAGGTGGAGAAATCTATGTCTAAATTGCAAGGATCGATTGTCCAATCATCCGCTATTGAAATGTGCATTCAAGGGATGCATTGGGGCCTCGCAATATATCCTACGAGGAATCCAAATTTAGAACATTCAAGAATTGGCAACAAGAGCCCATGATATGGAACTAAGTATGGTGGCAAGTGGAATTGATGGATCACGATCCAAGAACCTCGCAGTTCAAAGAAAACAAGAATTTAGAAGGGGACAAAACCATTTGAGAAAGCGCCAAAGAAAGAATCAATGGCGGTAAAGGCAACGTCTGTCAAGTTCATAAAGAAGGATGTCGATAAAGAGAACAATCAAAGTACATCCTGTGAGACGGGCGTAGAAGATCGACCCTTAAAGAAATGCAACAAAAGCAATACCCTTTTCTCGATTCGATGTCTCGAATTTTCGACGACCGCCGTAGAAAGACTCATCGAATCGCTCGAGACGAAGCCGCCTAACGAGGCAGGTATAACTAATGATCCGGCACGCAAGTACCATAGATTGGTTGGACACCCATACATGATCGTTTCATATTCAAGGATAGAATCACGCGCTTGGCTCGAGAAGGAAAAATATCTCAAGAAGACAAGGTACCAGAATGTTCTCACCATCGATATCGCGACATAATAGAAGGTGTTGCAGACTCTATACGACGTGGATGATCATGCGAGGACACAAGTCGAGTCAAATGTTATTGAAGATGAAGATGTCCGGCAATTACATTTTCCAACGAAGACCGCACTTGGATCTACGTGTCATAATAGACCATTGTTCGTAAGTTGCTTCACTCATGAACAAAAATCAATAGGGTTCTCATCGATGGAGGATCGCAATCAACATCTTGTCTTTAAGAACATTGAAGCAACTAGAATCCAGAAGACGAGCTAGCTAGTAGCCGGTTGATGATTCAAGGATTCAACCATGAAGGACAAAGGGCCCTCGCACTATAAGGTCAATTTATTGACGGGCGATACGAGATCATCTCGATCGCTTCATGTAATCGATGCCAAGACATCTTACAATATGCTTCTTGGTCGCCCATGGCTACATGAAATGGCGTCATCCCTTCTACATTGCATCAATGCTTCAAGTATCGTAAATATGGTGTTGTGAAGACAATAGCGGTGATCAAAACCATTCACGAAGTTCGAGTCATACTTTGTCGACGCCAAGTATTACATGGTAAAACAAGCCCTACAAAAATGAAGGTGAGAAACGATATGGAGAACCCGAATCCACCAAAAGGAAAGAAAGAAGCATATTCTCAAGATAGAAGGATTCACCATGCCTTTAACAAAATTGACGCCAAGAGGCCGCCTCAACCACTGGAGGATTTGTTCGACCAAAGCAGCAGCCCACGTAACATGGAGAATTCTCAAGTAATGAAATTACTAAACACTTTGGGCCCAAGGCATACAAGCTTCTCGTCAGTGCTAGATACAATCCTCATGAAAACACCATGTCAAAGCCTCCTTTGAAAAAGAATGACCACACGGTCCAAAACCCTAAAGCAGGATTGGGATTCACCACTCAAAACCCCATTCGCATCGCCATCAAGAGGGCTACCACCAATTATGCATGTGAAGAGGGAACTGAAGAATCGTCCATCAGAGAGAAGACTCAAAGGGTATCCGTCTTCAAAAGAATAGGTAAGAAGGAAGTCCAGCGAGTATCTGCTTTCAAAAGACTTGGCAAACGTCCGAGATCGAGGCAAGACATAAAGAAAGGCAGTAATACCCCACTGATGACTCAAAAACTAAGAAGTTTGATTCCTTCTCGCATGAAGAGGTGCACCACATTACTTGTGACATGTGGGAAAGAACTAAAGGCCAAGAGAAAAACTGTCGTCTTCACACATGTAGCTGAAGATGAAGAAGATAGAGAAAGTGTAGGTTCATCTTACTATGTCACTGACGATGAACATAGAAATGAGCAAGTCGTCACATCAAATCACGTCACTTCATGCGAGGAAGTGGCCATTGAAGAAGAAGACGCTGAAATAGCTCCTCAACAATTCGAGGAAGGAGTCAAGTCTACTGTTGATGAATTGAAAGAAATTAACTTAGGCTCTGTTGATGATCCACGACCAACTTATATCAGCGCATTGCTGTCTGTCAGTGAGGAATGCTTATACATTGAACTACTCAAAGAGTTCAAAGATATATTCGCATGGTCGTACAAGGAAATGCCGTGATCGAGCCCACAAATAGTTGTGCATCGCCTAGTCACAAAAGAGAGGCGCGACCGTCAAGCTGTGCTCAACGCCGATTTCACCGAGTTGGTCCCTTTGATTGAAGTGAAGTGAACAAGCTTATTAACGTTGATTCATTCGAGAAGTCACATACCCAACATGGATTTCAAGCATTGTCCCAAATGAGAAAGAAAATGGACAAATTCGTGTATGTGTTGACTTCAGAGACTTGAATGAAGCATGCCCCAAGGATGACTTCCCACTCCCTATCACTGAACTAATGATTGACGCTACAACAGGGCATGAAGCATTATCCTTCATGGATGGATCATCGGGCTATAACCAAATCCGCATGTCACCAAGTGATGAAGAACTAACGGCGTTCCGTACGCCTAAAGGTATATATTGCTACAAGGTGATGCCATTTGGATTGAAAAATGCGGTGCTACTTACCAAAGAGCAATGCAAAAGATATTTGATGACATGCTTCATAGAAATATTGAGTGTTATGTGGATGACCGGTGGTGAAAACCAGCGAAAAGATCATCCGCAAGATTTGAGGATGATCTTCGAACGGTTGAGAGAGCACCAATTAAAATGAATCCACTAAATGCGATTCGAGTCAAGTCCGAAAACTTCTTGGGTTCATTGTCCGCCATCAAGGAATAGAAATCGAGCAAGCAAAGATCGACGCCATATGAAGATGCACGAGCCTCTGAACATCCATGACTCAAGAGTTTGCAAGGAAAGTTAGCCTACCTGCGAAGGTTCATTTCAAACCTAGCTGGAAGATGTCAACCATTCAGCAGGATCATGAAGAAAGGTGTACCATTTGAATGGGACGAATCGTGCATCAATGCTTTCGAAAGCATCAAGTCTTATTTGACGAGATCTCCGCCTTAGCAAAGACTCGTGGCGTGACGCCTTTGATCTTGTATATTGCTGCTCAAGAACGCTCCATGGGGGCATTACTTGCGCAGGAGAATGAAAATGGGAAAGAGAATGCGTTATACTATTTGAGCAGAACGATGACGCCAAATGAGTTAAAGTATTCCCCAATTGAGAAGTTATGCTTGGCTTTAATATTTTCCATCCAAAAGCTTAAGCATTACTTTCAAGCTCATACAGTGCGGCTGATCTCAAAAGCAAACCCTTTGAAATTCGTGATGTCAAGGCTCGTCTGTCCGATAGACTCGCGCGTTGGTATCTCCAATTACAACAGTTCGAGATTACTTATGTTCCTCAGAAAGCCGTCAAAGGGCAGGCACTGGCTGATTTTCTAGCAGACCATCCGATCCCTGCTGAGTGGGAATTGAGTGATGATCTTCCAGACGAAGACGCACTTCAAATAGAGATATCGCCTCCTTGGGTAATGTTCTTTGACGGGCATCTCACGAGAGCGAGCCGCTACCGGCATTGTGTTCAGACGCTCGAAAGTGGAAGTGTTGTCATACTCTTTTACCTTAACCGAGAATTGCTCAAACAATGTAGCGGAATATCAAGCGCTTATCCTCGGTTTAGAGATGGCGATGGATACAAAAAGGCTACACCTAAAAGTTTACTGAGATTCCAAGTCGGTGGTAAACCAAATACTGGATCATATGAGGTCAAGAAACCCGAATTGCTTCCATACGCCAAGTATGCCCAAAGGATCATCGGATGGGTGGGGACGCCGAGCTTGAACATGTCCCAAGAAGTGAAAACAAGCAAGCGGATGCATCGCTAAACTTGCATCTTCAATAGCCATGTCTCAAGGAGAAATACATATACCGATATGTCAAAGTTGGGTAGTGCCACCGATTTTGAAAATGAAGATGGCGAGGTAATGAAAGCAATGTCGTCAAGTCTTCAAATCAAGAAGAAGATTGGAGCCAATTGATGGTTGACTATCCAAACATGATAAGTTGCCAAACGACCCGCTGTCAAGAATCGACATCCGTCGACGCGTTACCGCTTCATACTCTTCAAAGATGTACTTTATAGACGATCTTTTGAAGGAGTCTTCTTAAGATGTTTGGGAAATGAAGAAGTCGCTAAGTCCATGGAAGAGGCACACTCACGGTGTGTGTGGCGCCCATCAATCAGACCGGCTACACTTTCAATCAAAAGGATGGGTTATTATCGCCAACGATGGTGAAAGATTGTACGGATTATGCGCAGAGATGCCAAGCTTGTCAATTCCATGCAAACATCATTCATCAACCTCTCGAACCACTTCACCCCACGATCGCTTCATGGCCGCTCGATGCTTGGGGCATGGATGTCGCTGACCTTTGACGAAATCATCGGGGCATCTATATATCTTCGTCAAGAACGGATTACTTTCTAAACGGGTCAAGCTTTGCCCTTAAGAGAAGTAAAGAAAAACTGCTGTCGATTTCATCAAAGCTCACATCATCTATCGCCATGGGATCCTCGCTATATCATCACCGATAACGAACGCCTTTCAAAGCAATACATTTATAAACAAACTTTCTGAGAAGTTCGGATTCAAACAAAGGAAATCATCAATGTACAATGCACCCGCCAATGGTTTAGCTGAAGCTTTCAACAAAACCTTGTGCAACTTGCTGAAGAAGGTAGTGTCCAAATCAAAACGTGACTGGCACGAGCGGATTGGAGAAGCACTATGGGCATACCGAACCACTCACAGGACCCCTACACAAGCAACTCCTTACTCTCTAGTGTATGGTGTAGAAGCTGTTATTCCCCTTGAACAACAAATTCCATCACTGAGTTTATTGCTATTCAAGAAGGTTTAACTGAGGAAGAGAATGCTCGTTTGTGCCTCGAAGAACTAGAAGCTCTAGACGAGAAAAGATTGGAAGCCCAACAAAGACTGGAATGCTACCAAGCTCGTCTCTCAAGGGCTTACAACAAAAAAGTGCGCATCCGTTCTTTTCAAGTTGGAGATTTAGTGCTTGCTGTGAGAAGGCCAATTGTCACAACACATCGTGTCGGGAAAAAGTTCATATCAAGATGGGACGTCCCGTATGTCGTCAGAGAACTCTATACCAATGGGGCATATAAGCTTATTTCAGAAGATAATGTGAGGATCGGGCCCATTAATGGAAAGTTTTTGAAGCGCTACTATCCCTGAAGTGTAGCAAGGAAGACATGTATATATGTACATAGATCAAAAAGAAAAAAAAGAAAAAAATTGAAGAAAACCAAAAGCCAAAAAATTGAGAAAGCAAGAAAACCAACAGAAAAAAGCAAGCATGCTCCATGAAGCACGAGCCTAAACTGCACGTCACTCCAAAGGCAAAATCAACAAAAAAAAAAGACAGCTCCATGACGCACGAGCCTAAACTGCATGTTACTCCTGGCCCGCATGAGTATAAACTGTGCACGGCACCTCCTTCATCAAAAAAATCCTAATCCATTGAACTACGTTTTGACTTGATCCCTCCCAAAAGGGTACGTAGGCAGCTTAGAAATTTTCTAAGTTCAGTCATGTTTAGTAGTTGTTTTTTTAAGTTGGAAGTTAATGTTTCAGGTTGATATGATAAACCCCCGTTTAAAAAAAAAAAAAAAAAACTGAGCCCGATCTCCTTTTCTCCCTAGCCTTTTCCTGGTCTCTCTTTTAAACTCTCTCTAAACACACACGCATACACTAAACCCATGCACACACCCACAAACCCATATTTCACGATAAAGAAGAAGAAGAAGAAGAAGAAGAAGAAGAAGAAGAAGAAGAGAGCAGCACGCATCTCTCTCTCCCGCTACCACTTAACACGTACATCTCTCTCCACCAAATTGCCCAAAATCTTTTAAAAGAGATCAGAAACCATTCCTCTCCCTACGGCGATCCAAACGAGAGACTAACGCACTGCTTTGCCAATGCGCTCGAAGCGAGAATGACAGGAACCGGCTCCACTCTCTACACCGCCTCCACCACCAGATCCAAAAAAAAAAACCCCAAAAAAAAACTGGTAAGATGAGCCAAGTCTATGAAGGATATGAAAGGCAATACTGTGAGCTATCGGCAAATTTGTCACGAAAATGCAATTCTGCTGCTGCTCTTCTTGATAAAAAAGAAACAAGAGATTTCTGAATACAAGCAGGACTTGTTGATACTGATGTTTTGATCCAGAAGATGGATCTGGAGGCTAGAAGTTTGCACCCAAGTGCGAAAGCTACTTTACTTGCTAAGCTTAGGGAATATAAATCTGATATGAATAAGTTGAAAAGAGAAGTGAAGAAATTGACTATGCCTGATTCAAATCATCCTGGAAGAGAAAAGTTGTTAGAACTTGGAATGGCCGGAATGCACGAGGCTTCTGCAAATCAAAGGCGATTGACGTTGTTAATTGAGAGATCGACCATCGACGTACGCTTTAAGGGAGACTCAAGGATCGCCCGAAATGTAAGATATCGGGTATCCATTCTCAAGATCCGCAATCGCAACGTGAGACGCCTACATTCGCACAACAAACTTTATGAAGTCGACACGCGGCACGCCGACGATGCAGCTGCTTCTAGCTCGACGTCGCCCTCGCCAACACTTCGAGCTCCATCACGACAGCCTCAACTCGCGTCTCTCTCTGTTGCCAACGATGCAGCCGCTTTAGATCAACGCCGCCCTCGTCGTGGTCGCTCGAGCTCACCCCATCAGGAACATACCTCCTCTTCACACCATGTGTCACGACCCGACTGTAGGGAAAACATGTGTTAAGCCCTCGCCCCGAGGATCTATCTTGGATATTTAATTCACCATACATTGATTATAATTCCCAGCATGCGCCTATATAATTAATTGCAACACGCTGGGGTTTTTCTCGTGTTTACCTTTCGATCCGCCGAGGTGGATCGAACGGATGAACGGATCGGTCGGAACGGAACGATCGACTCGTGCTTTGACCTTCTGGACTGTATCCCGGTTACCCAATCTCCAACGTCGAGTGAGGACGATCTATGGAGAATACTACAAGAAATCACCCTCAAACCCTAACTTATTTTCGAGAATCACACATTGATGGTGGACTAAAATAATGCTCCAATTAATGAGGATTAACCTCGATTCTATCTCTTACCTTATATTTATAATGCACTACCTTAATCCCATAAGGAAAGGATCTATGCATATACCATAAATATAATTATATCCTTGTAGGATAAAGAGAATAAAATCTTTCCTTTGAGAGAAGAGGGCGCCGATATCTTCCAAGAGTAACGGCCTGGACGGGCCACCTGTGGATCAAATGCAAGGAATAAAGATGGGCCTAAAATAAATTAACTATCTTATGTTCACCCGTAACATAAATTAATTTATAAACATTTATTCATGCCACTAGAGAATAAATGTCGACTTACCCTTTATTACCGAAGTTGAGTCGGGCTTGCACTTAGACATTACGAATCCTCAGATTTAAGATATCGAACGTCCATTAATTATTTATAGATTCGATCGCTTAAAATAATTAATAACTTCATTTCTTAAGTAGTACCACTCAACCTTATTATTATACTTGAGCTAACTCAACTCGCGTGGTTTAGTACAATAAACCTTTTGAGCTCCTTAAGGGACGCCATCATCCTAAACGGATACGGTGACTGACATGATAACTAGCGTGACATACAAGCACCGCCACCACCCAAAATGCGGAGAATCTTGGTTAGAACATATAACCTCACCCATAACAAGTCAAAGTGATGGTCAAGAACTCATACTCACCTAATACCTTATCGAGGTTTAGATCATCGTAAGTCACCGAGATCTTGGTTCTTCACGACGGTCGAAAGAAGAACACATCTCATCGTGATCCTTCAATACGCCGAGACGCATCAAAGATAGACAAGCAACTAAGTCAAGTCACTTCTTATCTATATCGCAGCCTCAAACCGACAACTCGTCCTTAAGTTGTCTCACCGTGAAACTTTTATATCTCATTAAGCTCGACCAATCATACGGACTTCGTGATCTTCTACACATCGATGATCTAACTTATATATGAGATAAGGGGACACATATATATGCAATCAAGTATTCAAATCGATAGGAGATTGTAATAGTGGTAACAGAAACATTGTATACAAGCTCAACCAAACTACTTTCAAGATACAAACCAACAATCTCCCACTTATACTAAAGCAAACTTTAGTATACAATGTGTCTCTACTAGCTATTACAAACAACCATCACTTTGCTTCTCCCACTTATACAAAAGTTTCCTTTCTAAGTGGGTGCCATCAAGTTTAATCCAAGTCCTCTAACGTGTCCATCGTAGACTTTTTACGGCAGCTCTTCGTGAATGGATCCGCTAGATTTTCCGTCGATCAATCTTTTCAATCAGACGCCACTCGCCTAACGATTTTCGTATGACATGGTACTTTTCTCTATGTGTTTGGTCGCCTTGTGGGTCCGTGGTTCCTTCGAGTTTGCCATCGCACCGAGTTATCACAAGAACTATGATACTCTTGGGCAAACCAGTACCACATCTAGATCCATGAGGTAGTTCTTGAACCATACTGCCTCCTTAGAATCCTCCGCGGCTACATATTCGGCTTCCATGGTAGAGTCCGCAATGCATCGCCGCTTGCACTCCGCCAGATACGGCTCCACCTCCCAAGGTAAACACATAGCCCGAGGTCGACTTTTTCTCATCACGGTCACTTGGAAACCGAGTGCAGATAACCCAAAGACATTAGACTATCTCGCATGGTAAACCAGCCTATAATCTCGAGTCCTTTTCGTGTACTTGAGTATATGCTTATCGCAATCCAATGAGCTTGTCCAGGTTAGATCGATATCAACTACTATGCCTACCGATAGCGTATATCGGCCTCGTGCATAGATTGCAGACATGAGACTTCCTACGCGGAAGCGTAAGGAACTTGTCTCATTTCCTCTATCTCCTTTGGTCATAGGTGATGCTGCTTTAGATAAAGGAATGTCATATCCGAAAGGTAGCAATCCTTTCTTGGCGGTCTCGCATACTAAAACGAGTAATCACAAGATCAATGTAAGACGCCCGAGATAAGCTCAATATTTTCTTCTTGCGATCTCGGTAAACCTTGATCCCAAGAATGTACGCGCATCTCCTAGGTCTTTCATTTGAAACCGATCGGATAACCAACTCTTTACGTCGATATGACTTCACGTTGTTGCCAACTAGAAGAATGTCATCTACATAAAGTGCAAGAAATACCACATCACCGCTGACATCTAACCGATACACAAACCTCTCGCTAGGCAACGGGTAAATCCATAGGACTTTACTACCTCGTCAAAGCGTAAGTTCCATGATCGGAGGTTCGCTTAAGTCCATAAATGGACTTCTTAAGCTTCCATACTAGATGCTCTTCACCCTTTACCACATAACCTTCGTGTTGTCGCATATAGATGTCTCTACCTTCCTCAAGGTAACCGCTTAGAAAAGCGGTTTTAACATCCATTTGCCAAACCTCTAGTTCAAGTGGGCTGCTATGGCTAGAAGAATTCGATGGACTTGAGCATTGCTACAGCGAAAAGGTCTCATCGAAATCGATGCCCTCAACTGAGTGTACCCTTTCGCCACAAGCCTCGGCTTTGAAAGTCGAAAACTCTCCATCGTAATCTCTTCCTCTCAGATATCCACTTACTACATACGGCTTCCTTGCCATCTAGTAGAGTGTCTTTTCATATACATCCATAGCCGTTATGGACTCCATTTCTAAGTCCATAGCGGTGTGCCATGATCTTGCATCAATATCTTATATCGCCTCGCATGTCCATGGGTCGATTATTTCTGCTCGCTTCTCGACTAAACCAACATTTACCTATTTAACATAAATCGCCGGGTCGACGAACAACCCTTCCACTACGACGAGGTTCTACAGCACAATGGCAACGGTGGGTGCAAAACTTGTGGTTCTCTATTTTGCACAACTTGTCGGGTAGGTACCACTTGACGGTCGGTATCTCTAGTGGAACTCGACCCACTTCAATTTCTTGAAGTATCCGTGTCGATCCTCCCACTGACTCGACATCTCGCACCTTCGCCTAATCGGTGGTGGAATACGATCATCTTCTAATTCTTCAAGAATGATTTCAACTTTGGACTTATGATTTTCATATAATCCTCTTCTAAGAATCGGGCATTAGTGCTAATAATGACCTTTCGATCCTTAGACTATAGAATAAACCACCTTCGCTCCTCTAGGATAGCCAATAAACAACCTTGCATGCCGATCTAGCCTCCAACTTGTCGCCTTCTTGTTCAAAGACATGTGCCGGATCGCCCCATATCCTTATGTGGCTTAAACCAGGCTCATACCAAACCACAACTCGAAGGGGTCTTTTCGACCGACTTGACGGTACTAGATTTAGCAAGTATGCCGCCGCCTCTAAGGCATACCCCGTAACGAAATAGGCAATGTTGCATAGCTCATCATTGATCTAACCATTTCTAAAAGAGTCCTATTTCTTCGCCTCGACACACCATTTTGTTGTGGTGTGCCCGGTGAAGCGCTTGGGAGGTAATCCCACATTTCACTAGATAGTCCATAAACTCACATCGAGGTATTCGCCACCACCATCGTAACGCAGTGACTTGATATTTTTCCTAGCTTCGCCTCCACTTCCGCCTTAAACTCTTTGAATTTCTCAAAGCATTCGGACTTGCGCGAAGCGGTATACGATCCGCACCTTGAGTAATCGCCAATGAAAGTGACAAAATACTGCATTCTCCACGAGCTTGTGTGGACATCGGTCCACACAGTCGAATGGACTAACTCCAACATTTCTTGGCTCTATAACCCTTCGCTTTGAAGGATCCGGTCGACATCTTACCTTCTATACAGATTCGCAGATCGGGAATGGAGTAATCATAGGTTACCCAACGCCCATTCTTAGCCGCCTGATCCTATTTAGATTGATGTGACCTAATCTAAGATGCCGAGAGAAAAGTGGTGTCATCTTCATGAAGAAAACTTTCTCTTTTAGGGTTTGATGAAGATGCAACATAGTTATAGGTATTATGTTTGGCGTAAATAGTATAAAGCTTAATTATATAACGTACAACACGATAACTTCGTCATTTCTTATGATAGAAACACCACTATCAAAAATAATGTAATATCCATGAGTAAATAATTTCAAACAGAACAAGGTTCCGCCGAAAATCCGCACATATAAAACGCCTTTAAAACTAAAACTGTTTTTTCAAAACATAAAGTAACATCTCCAACTGCAACGGCCTCGACTTTCGCGCTGCCTATGGAGATCGTTATCTCGCCATCAAACAGCTCCCTTGTGCAGGAACCCTCGCAGGTGTAACAAACATGATCGCTATACCAGATCTACTACCCAAGAATGGGTAGAACAAGTCGCTAAACATGTTTCGTTATTAAAGCAAACGACGTACTGAGCCTCGAGCATAGGGCACTTGGCCTCCAATGCCCGCCCACCGCACTCAAGCACTTGCCTTCTCCTTCGCTTCTTCAAGCCTCGGTGGCAGCCATGTTCTTGCTCCCATTACTCCCACTATTTCCTCGCCTCTACCACCTTTGGTGCCCTTTTCTTTCCCATTTTGCAACGGAAAATTTGGGCCCTTAGATGTACTAGCAAGAGCATGTGCTCCTTTTCCCATAACTCCTTCCGCAGCCACGAGATCATTAAGCAACCGACTAAGTGTAAACTCGGTCTTGCTCATGATCGCATTTACGCCGAAAGTTCTCAAAAGACTTGGGCGGTGTATTGAGGATGATATCGACCTTCGCTTCACCGTCAATACCTCCTCCAACCGATCAAGACTATCCATGAGACGAGTCATGTAGGAGACATGTTCATGGATCGAACTTCCTTCTTCCATCTTACACGCCAAGATTTCTCTCATTGTGTGGAAGCGATCGTCCGATCCGATCGCCCAAACTTACCTCGAGACTGACCAAATATCGTCGCGTCTACCATCGATCGATGTTTGTATGCAAGCCTTGGACATAGTAGTCATCATATAACATTTAGCCATATTGTTCGACTTATTCCAAAGTCTCGCTGACTCTCATTGCTCATTAGTCGATCGTCGAGAAGGGCATCGGGTTTAGAGTAGTGAGAACAAACATGTGTTCTTCAATGATAAGAACATATTCCATGTTTCGCTTCCACTCGATAAAATTTGGACCGGATAACGGATTTTTGTGCGAGCATATTGATAATCGGCGAAGAGACATATCTCGAAACGATAATGTAAACACATAAGCATACGATCGCATATAATTCGTAATAATAATATTGTAACCTTTTGATAAAACAATATTAATTGAAACCTCCAATCGCCCAAGGAATCCCACATGCAAGCCACGTGTGGACGCTACACACGAACCCCCACTGCACTAAAATATTCCTTTTAGTCGCTTAATTTCAATCCATGTCAACTTAACCTTATGACAAATGAAATTAACGACAGACCTTACTAGACCACATCACTATCGCAGAAGCGGACTTCGCAGAAGTTGTACTGAGGTGATGTCTAAGCAATGACCACAATTTTAACAATGAGAAATGAATTCTTAGAATCGCATACCACTCTGACCATACCGCCCAATTCAAATTCTTTTGTTATCTCATTTTATATCTATCTCTAGAGAACTTATGAAAATCGCACATGCAAGCCACGCGTGTGGACGTTTACACATGAAACTCCCACTTCTCAATAGATTAAAAGGTTTTATTTAGAAATCTCATCTAACAAACTTATGATAAACAGTGCAAGCAAGCCACGCGGGTGTGATAAACGCGCATTTTACACGTTTATAGTTGATATTTGAAGATGAGTTTAGCTCATTTAATGTGCGTTTATGTATCGATTCTTAATGTTTTATCTATTTCTAGAAGATACTGCTCTTGGGTGTTCCTTTGACGTTTTGTAGGTTTATATGTTGATAATTGAAGCAAGGAACCACGCACGAGCAAATGAGCAATCTGCGGTTTTAGCGACCAGCCTAGCGGTCGCTAGGCTGGCCGCTAGAAACACGCGAGAACCCAACGAGTCCGCGACCGCAACCTCGTGCACGCGAGCGAAGCCCAGCGCCGAGAACTCACTGGACGATTTCTCGCGACCTGTTCATAATTGCTAGCGACCGCTAGCGAGGTCGCGAGGTACCATGCGCGCGCAAGGTGAAACCGCGAGCGAAGAAGAGCGCGCGCGGGAGATGGCTCACGGTCGAGCTAGCGACAGCGAGCAGCGATCGCGAGGAGAGGCGGCAGAGGCGCAAATTAGGGTTTCCACCCTTTTCTATAAATAGGGCAAAGCCCTTGCGCCCCCAAAAAGCCCCATTATGCCCCAGACACGTTTTTAAAGAGTTTTTCCTCAGTTTTGTCTTTCTTTCGCTTCCGTTTAGTTATAGCTTTAATTCTTGCATTGTTTTAGTTTAGTTTTTCAATTCGTTATCGATCGGAACGCTTTGTCCGATCGCTTTCGTTGTTTTCCGCTCTTTCGATTGGGATTCGATTCAAGACCAACCATTGTTCATCAAACGCTCATCACGGGTTTTATATATTTAATTTCCGTTTTATGGTTAAATCGTATTTTATTCCGCTTATTATGTCCGCTAGTTTTCCGCTCTAATCCTGGGTTTGCATGATTCGATCCTATATGTTGTGATTCCCGCTATTGTTATTTACCTTCCGTGCATTGATTCATGATTCATGATGCTTATTTATATGTGTTGATTTCGATCAATCTTGATGCATATCTAGTTGCCGATTAACGACGAATCGTATTAATTGTCAATCGATCTTGAATGCATGATACGAATAAGCCTCGAGTCGAATCGAGATAGGACATTCGTAGGAAGCATATTCTTAGTGATCCATTTCGAGTTGCTTATTTTCCTCTGAGACGAATCGTGATAGGAAAATTAGTAATCAATCGCCGCAATTGTCGAATCAAGTTGTTGGTTATATATGTGATCTTCGTCTTGTGCGGATTAAACGGTTAATAATAAGGTGATAAACATCGTTGTGGATAGGATTGGTGCATCCCTAGGTTAGTCTTTCCTCATAGTTATCTTTCGTGAGTTTATTGCTTTATTTTATATTTCGCTTGGTTACCTTTGCTTTGGATTAAATTCGAAGCCCAAAACCTTTCAACCCTAGATTACGTGCTTCGATAATGATGAATAATCGCTGAGCTAGCTTCTATGTTTTCGTGATACAATCTCGTGGATACGATGCTTCGCCTTACCTATACTTACACCTTTCGTGTGGAAAAGGAGCGATCGGGGTGGACGCTACTCACGGTCGCCTCACTTTGTTTAGAGATCAAAAGTGGAGGTCTTGACATTTTAATTTAAAAATTAATATGTCGGGTTACTTGTTTAGTCTTTTTATTCAAAAGGTTTGTCCATGCAGATCACGTAATCCTAGCATGCTTTTCTATAGAACTCAACATGTAAAACATGCTCGCAGTAATTCTAAAATATGCTTGATAAACGCGATAAACCTAGCATGCTTACTATGCGCATCCAATTACGTAAAACACTTAAAGGTTTGTCAACGTAATATAAACATACATAGCATGCTATCGCATAATTTAAACATCCACCACATGCATATGAACGATAAAATAAAATAAACGCTCATCGCGACCCATTCGTGAAACCCGCACATTCTCGTCTAATCTATTACATAGATTTGCAAAGCATGCAATTAAACATCGAAAACGGGCCTCGCGTGCACCCGCACGGACGGATTCAACAACGGGCCTCGCGTATGGACACGGACGAAAAACTGGTTGGCTGGAAAACGGGTCCGGGCGGGTCGGCCCAATCTCAGGCCGGGCGCGCGCTAGGGCAAAGCCCGCTCGCGCCCACCGCGCGCGTTTCATCGCGGGCTTCTCGCGGTCGCTAAAGCGATCGCGACCGACGAGCACACGTCGCGCCTTCCGCCGAGCCGAACATCCGCCGAGATGTCGCCGCCCGCCGCCGAAACACGCGATCGCGAAGTCCGCTCGCAGAGCGCCGGGTTTCGCGTGCGAACGCGCGCCTGCCGCCCGCTAGCTCGCCGCTGCGTTGCCTCGCGCCGAATCTCGCGACCACCCGCCGCCGCATGGCGCCAGGATCTCGTGCGTGAACGCATGCCCGCCGCCCGCCCCCGCGATAGCCCTCGCGACCACGAGGCTCGGTCGAGAAACCGCCCGAGACACCGCGAGACTGTTTTTCCCTATCGCCTCGTTTTCGTGCTTTGCCTTCGTTTTCATTTACGTATAAGATTTACGTAAAATAAATCTAATCTAACCACGGATTTTCTCGTGGTGAAAAACAAAACCCAACAAAAACAAAAAACGAGCCACGATGAACGACAGATACACAATTAATCAAACGCACGTAATAATCAAACGTGAATTAATCCAACAGAGCCAAGATACTGATCCCAGGCTCTGATACCAATTGTAGGGACAACATGTGTTAAGCCCTCGCCCCGAGGATCTATCTTGGATATTTAATTCACCATACATTGATTATAATTCCTAGCATGCGTCTATATAATTAATTGCAACACGCTGGGGTTTTCTCGTGTTTACCTTTCGATCCGCCGAGGTGGATCGAACGGATGAACGGATCGGTCGGAACGAACGATCGACTCGTGCTTTGACCTTTTGGATCGTATCCGCTACCCAATCTCCAACGCCGAGCGAGGACGATCTATGGAGAATACTACAAGAAATCACCCTCAAACCCTAACTTATTTTCGAGAATCACACGTTGATGGTGGACTAAAATAATGCTCCAATTAATGAGGATTAACCTCGATTCTATCTCTTACCTTATATTTATAATGCACTACCTTAATCCCATAAGGAAAGGATCTATGCATATACCATAAATATAATTATATCCTTGTAGGATAAAGAGAATAAAATCTTTCCTTTGAGAGCAGAGGGGCGCCGATTTCTTCCAAGAGTAACGGGCCTGGACGGGCCGGCCAGGATCAAATGCAAGGAATAAAGACGGGCCTCAAATAAATTAACTATCTTATGTTCATTTTAACATAAATTAATTTATAAACATTTATTCATGCCACTAGAGAATAAATGCCGACTTACCCTTTATTACCGAAGTTGAGTCGGGCTTGCACTTAGACATTACGAATCCCCAGATTTAAGATATCGAACGTCCATTAATTATTTATAGCATTCTGACTGCTTAAAATAATTAATAACTTCATTTCCTTAAGTAGTACCACTCAACCTTATTATTGTACTTGAGATAACTCAACCTGCAGGGTTTAGTACAATAAACCTTTGAGCTCCTTAAGGGACGCCATCATCCTAAACGGATACGGTGACTGACATGATAACTAGCGTGACATACAAGCACCGCCACCACCCAAAATGCGAGAATCTTGGTTAGAACATATAACCTCACCCATAACAAGTCAAAGTGATGGTCAAGAACTCATACTCACCTAATACCTTATCGAGGTTTAGATCATCGTAAGTCACCGAGATCTTGGTTCTTCACGACGGTCGAAAGAAGAACACATCTCATCGTGATCCTTCAATACGCCGAGACGCATCAAAGATAGACAAGCAACTAAGTCAAGTCACTTATCTATATCTGCAGCCTCAAACCGACAACTCGTCCTTAAGTTGTCTCGGTTGTGAAACTTTTATATCTCATTAAGTTTCGACCAATCATACGCACTTCGTGATCTTCTACACATCGTATGATCTAACTTATATATGAGATAAGGGACACAGATATATGCAATCAAGTATTCAAATCGATAGAGATTGTAATAGTGTTAACGAGAAACATTGTATACAAGCTCAACCAAACCGCTTTCAAGATACAACTAACATCGCTTACTTAATTAACTAACTAATCAAGTAATCACTATTAATTACTTAATTAACTAGCTAATTAAGCAGACAAGCTGTGACTATGGGGTGGTTTAGATCATAATTTCTCAATAGGTATAACTCAAATGTTCAGGTTACCAAGGTTTTCTAAAAATTTTGCCAGAGTTTCGTTTAGAAATAGGATAGCCCAAAAATCAACAAACAACAATAAACCAACAGAAACAATTCCCAGCCTCCAACAAAATCATCAATAACAACCATCACATCTATATACATCGAAGTATATCAAGTTCAAGAACATTCCAGTGCGATGGTATCATTAGTAACAACAAAAATTCAGAGTATGCACAACAGATAGGATGGCTGGGAATTGTGTATGAAGACACAACTCCCGGGGCATGACAAAATATCGATATACATGATTAAAAACCCTAGCTCAGTGTCCTTTCTGCCGCCATCTCCTCGCTTAACCTGCATATAAGGAAAACATATGCAGGGCATGAGCACCGAAAAGTACTCAGTGGGTACTGCCATAAAACATAATTGACTTGCCACTTATTTTTCTAACACATGGGTTTTAGTGAAATAACATGTGTTAGCTTTTCACATATAAAACATTTCATGATGCATGCTTCTTAACATTCTATCTCATGCTATGCCGACGATTTTTTCGTGTCGGTCCCGTAGGCTCCCCGCTCACGGATACCATATCTACGCTTCTTTCTAGGTACCAAGAGGTAGGCCTCCCTCTCAATACCATGATCGGTCCCGAAGGCTCCCCGATCATCCTTGTGTACACACGACTCGTACTGGGAGCTCCTCCAGCACAAGCCCGACGTCGTCTATGATCTCGTAGATAGGCATAATGCATATGCTAAAATAGGCAAGTCAACTCCTTTATAAAACATGCACTTTCATTTTAAGAAATAAACAATTCATTGAGCGCCATTAAAAGATAGTTAAGAAATGCCCACCGATTAGTAGTCACTTTTACTCCACTTTTTCAAATTGTTCGTTTTACGCCCTTCCTCGACCCACTTGTTCCTTGTAACATAAAATTATTATTGAATTTAGCATACTTTCTTATCCACTTAACCACTTATCAATAGTTCACTAATTAGAATTTCAAACGCCTTATTAATAGACAATTTCTACGAAATTTAAGATAGTAACATTTGTAATTTAAATAACCCAATCAATCCAAACTTATCAAATTTCATTCCCAAACTCCATCAATCATCACAAATGATCATTATTCCATATTCATTTAAATTCTTCATCAAGTTATCACATAAATCATAACTTTACACTAAACTTTAATTTTTCATCTTTTAATATATATGTTCAAAATTTCTCATAAATTAATTCTAAGCATTATATTTACTCTAGATCTCAAAATAATATCAAATTAATCAAATAACATCAAGAACATCAACTTTCTTCCTTGCCCTTTTTCTTTACATTTTCTTCTTACATATATATATGTATTAAATTCTTATAAATTCATACTATACATTATTTATACTCTAGATCCCAAATATCATAAGAAATGGATCAAATAAAATCAAAAACAGTAAGTTCCTTCAATCTATCATTTTCGAAAATTTCTATTTTTAATATACATGATTTAATTTTTCATTTCTTAAATTATAGAATATTTATTCCTATCCATTAACACATTTCCATGCTCAATTCAAGCTCATATCATCATATAATCAACATATAAAATTTAGGGTTTATCATATTTTATTTCAAGTAATAACCAAGATTTAAACCATTAATATTGCTATTTATGCATATTAAACATAGAATAAGCAATAACAATACAATAATTAAATAAATTCAACTCATCTATACTTCCTAAATTTTCAAAAATAGCAGAATTATAAGAATGAATTTCTCAAAAATTTAAACCATAAAAGCTAGAGTATATTGAATATTTACCTCGGTTTTGCGATTATACGAAAATTATACGTTGAAATCTAACCAAAATCTTACAAAGAAATTGAAGAATGGTGGTGAAGAAAGAGAGAGAGAGCTACGGCTCTCATGAAGGAGGAAGAAGAAATTTTGAGTGATCCAACTAATACCCCTTCATTAGTGTATTAAATTATTAATAAGTAAGGGCAAAATAGTAATTTCATATTATCAATTACATTTCCTTTTATTTTTACTCAAAAGTAATGGTGCCAACACAACATATTCTAGATAATTCTACAAAATAATCTCCACACATTTATCCATGAATTTTCGTAATTAATAATAATAATAATAATAATAATAATAATAGTATATTTTCATGTATTTTTCCAAAATAGTCTAGAAAATTCCATAATAAATTCTCAAAAATTCCAATATTACATCTTATTTTATTAACACCTTAAATTCATGATTTTCATCAATATAAAGTCCCAAACCATAAAATATATATTAGGAACTCACTTTAAAAAAAATAGAGATTAAATTCCATTTTATGTAAATAATGGAATTAAATATTCCATTGACTCTTAAATCTTTCAAATCACTTTCTAAATTTTCCATCATCAAATATCATTCAATAAAATTATTTAGGGCTAAAAATAATTCAAATACTATTTCTTCCATTTTTATAAATAAATCTCTTATAAACGTTAATAAAAATGATTTTCCAAAAACATTGTTCTCAAGCTTTCAAAATTATTTTCTTAGTCTTTCTTATCACTCAATATCATAAATATAACATATTTATTCCCGTATTTATTTCATTTAAATATTATTTCATTGAAATTTCTAGGAATTAAATGGCTTTTAAGCCCCTAATTATACTTAATTAGGCTTTAATTAATACTATAAGATTTTAGGGTTACTACACCATGCTGCCTCAAGCTCGCGTCGTCAGCACTTCGAGCTATATCACGAACGTGCCTCCTCTTCGCACCATGCTGCCTCAAGCTCGCGTCGTCAGCACTTCGAGCTATATCACGAACATGCCACATCTTCGCACCATGCCGCCTCAAGCTCGCGTCGTCAGCACTTCAAGCTATATCACGAACTTGCCTCCTCTTCGCGCCGTGCTGCTTCGAACTACATCACGAACAGCTCCCAGCTCGCGTCTCTCTCTCGCCGATGATGCGGCAGCTTCTAGCTCGACGTCGTCCTCACGTGCAGCTTCAAACTATATCACGAACGTGCCTCCTCTTCGCACCATGCTGCCTCAAGCTCGCATCGTCAGCACTTCGAGCTATATCACGAACATGCCACCTCTTCGCACCATGCCGCCTCAAGCTCGCGTCGTCAGCACTTCAAGCTATATCACGAACGTGCCTCCTCTTCGCACCACGCAGCTTCGAACTACATCACGAACAGCTCCCAGCTCGCGTCTCTCTCTCGCCGATGATGCGGCAGCTTCTAGCTCGACGTCGTCCTCACGTGCAGCTTCGAACTATATCACGAACATGCCCTCTCTCTACCTCACGTGCAGCTTCGAACTACATCACAAACAGCTCCCAGCTCACGTCTCTCTCTCGCCAATGATGCGGCAGCTTCTAGCTCGACGTCTTCCTCACGCGCAGCTTCGAACTATATCACGAACATGCCTTCTCTCTACCTCACGCGCAGCTTCGAACTATATCACGAACACGCATCTTCACTGTCGCGTTCACTCATCGCGGTCAAGACGATACAGCTGCTTCTTCACATTGTTGTCATCACCACTGTCATGGCCGAGGCCATGAAGAAGCGTCCGTCGACCGCCGCCATCGCTTCTCCCATGCCGATGACTCTCGACCGTGTCTAGCTCGCTGCCACGAAGAACCCTGATCGTAACCATCTCTCAGCAAGCAAACGCAGATGGCAGACTGCCTGGACTAAGGATACCAAGCTCAACAACCATCTTGCAGACGACAAATATCCTGATGCCAATATAAAAAATAAAATAAAAAAAAGGGGCCACGACATACAAAAAGAAATACACGACATGCTCATTTCACAAAGAGAAGATATGGCCTGATTCATTCTCCTATTTAGTGTGTTATATTACAAAAGGATTGCAGATCTGAGTCAAGATGTCCCTGCGTTTCTACTCCTCCAAGAGAAAGTCGACGTCAAGCCTGTGGAAATAGAAAATTAGTGAAAATAAGTTTTTGCACAAATGCATGAGCTAAAAAAAAAAAACCGAGGCACGAGGCTGCACTCATCCTCGACGAGAAGATGCGAGCCGGATGCCGCCACCTATGGCCATCACTGTGACAGCAACAACGCCCCCGCATTTCTTGCTGTCAAGCGCTATCATCGCCAATAAGGCTGTTGTCGCCCCCTCTGTCCAGATCTCGCCGAGCAGCAACAGCAGCTCTCGTCGACTTTTCCGATGAAGCACTTCAGCCATCTCTATCCCCGGTTGCGAATGGCGAACATCAACAGCAACAGCCACGGGCTGCCACCGTCGTTGCCACGCAGCCTCTATCTCTATCCTCATTTCTCTCCCGTGCCTCCGTCTTGCAACACCACCGCCGTGGCTCCGCCGTCCCAACGAGCCGCTGCCTTCTCTTAAATCCAGTAAACGGTGTGCGCCCATCACCATGGACGCTTCAACGTCGAGGAAATAGCAGCAACACGCCGGCAGCGTCGCCACTTGCAGCACCTTCTTCTCCAGCGAACCAGTCAGCGGCACGTCGTCGTTCAGCCTCCATCTCCGTCCACATGAGATCTTCTTTGCATGTCGTTAGATGTCGTCGTTGTCAGCATGTCGTTCCTCACCGGACGGCCAAAATCTCAGCGCCGATCTGCTTCTTCTTCTCTCTCGGCAGGATGGTCCAGACGCTGCCACCACCGTTGTCGTCTTCTCCATCTTCCAGCCAGGACAGCAGCACACGATCACTGCCACGGCCCAGAGACCACCACCTCTAGCTCACACAAAATGCCATCCCCGCATCGCCACCTCCGCTTTGCCGAACTATCAAAAAAATAACAAGAGCGTGAATGAGACATCGAGTTAGAAAGGGAAGGGGCCGCCTCTAAAAATAGTGGACATAAGAAGAAGACGAAGCCGCTCGCTATCGACGTCGAAGTCCAGTTCTCGATCCAAAAGATAAAGAGGTGACGAGAAAAGACTCTCTAAATAAAGATAAATGAAAGCTATTACATTGTGAAAAGAGAACAAGAATGGTGTCTACGCAGCTAAGGGAGGGAAGAACAAAAAAAAGAAAAGAAAAGTAAAGACAGAAGGAAAAGGTTTAGCTGAAGAACTGTTGTGCTCATTTTGGAATGAATAGATGATCCAATTTATAGAACAAGGTTGAACTAAACCCTAGCAGCTGCTTGCTGCGTGTACATGCATGAAAGACAAAGAATCCGTTGAATCTCTGCACATCGTACCTTCATGGTCTGTGGCTATTTGCAGGTTGTAAGCTGAAACCGGCTACAGAGTGTGTTGAAAGTGGAAACATATTCCCCAGGACATACACAGAGCATTAAATGAGAGTTGTTTGGGCTCAAGGTGTTTGTTGTTTTGTTGAAAGTGCAGACAGAGAACAACAGGTTTGGAGCTCCCAAACAAAACCCATTGAATGCAGCAAGTACGTTCCTGCATAAAACATTTGATTCTGATGTGATGTGGGTTAATTAGAAGAAGTAGTTTGCCTCAAATCATTTGACAGTAGGATTTAAGGAAATAAGATGGAAATATGGATATGGGCTGAATTTTAAAATCAAGAGAGGCCCAAGCTTTTAATTCGAAAATAGGGTCTGCAAATAAGAAGTCCACATGGGCCGTGAAAATGGATTGGGTCACCAATTTAAACCAAAGCTATTTGGCTGCCTTTTTTTGGAGAGTAAGTGCAAATTGGGTTGCTGAAAATTGATGGGAATAGGCCCAATTTCGAAAATAAGTTCAAATTTGAAAAGATGCGGAAGCAAATTAAAATGTTCCGATTGATAATTTCTTACATAGGCTTCCAAATTAAGACAAGTATATGGGCCAATTACATGATCCAAAATACTTGGGCCTCATCGAAATTATATAGTAAGTGTTGTCAGGCAATGAACTAAGGATTGGTCCTATGCTGTCAAAAAAAAAATGGCAATTATCTGACTCGATTTTGGAAGCAAAATCACGAAGTCCAAATGCAAACTCAATTCAAATTCAAATTCAAGAACTCCTAAATATGAGTATAAACTATTTACAAATTCAAATTCAAGAACTCCTAAATATGAGTATAAACTATTTACAAATTCAAATTCAAGAACTCCTCGATAAGAGTCTAAACTTTCAAATTAAAATTCGAGACTCGTCCACTTCCAAGACAACTCGTCCATGAACAAGTCTCGATGGGGCAATTTGTAGACAGTTAAAAATTGTTAGCAAATGAGATCGCGCCACGTGTAAATCATGAATTAAATAATTAATTATATTTCTATTTTATTAATGGAATTTATTCCAAAATTAAATAGATATGTGATTAATATTTAATTTTAGTGGTACAAAGGCTCATAAGCCCAAGCCCAAGCTCAAGCCCATGGTTTGGTGGTCCAAAGGCCCATAAGCCCAAGCTCAAACTCATGGTTTGGTGGCCCATAAGCCTAAGCTCAAGCCCATGGTTTGGACCTTGGTGGCCCAAAGGTCCATAAATTCAAGCATGGCTTGATGGCCCAAAAGGCCCATAGGCCCATAAGCCCACTAGCCTACATCTATAAATAGGAGTGTTGGGGCTTCATAAAGGGGGGAATTGAAGTGAAGTGAAGTGAACAAATCGAAGTGAAGAAGAGCTCAAGACACTCGAAGAATCCTCTGCGAAGCATTCTCCGACATTCGAAGTCTTCTTTAACATTCAAGGCGTTCTTCGTGCAGATCACCACGTTCTTCGCCAAAGTCATCCTCCAACAAGAAGCTTCAAGTCTTCTTCAACATTCAGGCGTTCTTCGGCAAATCGCGCATTCTTCGCCAAGATCATCGCCCAAATCATTCGAAGAATGCTCAATTCGAAATATGGTGAAAACCCCGCGATTGACGCTCAAACTCAAGATCTTCAAACGCTCTTCAACATTTCAAGTCAACCGACGTCCGATCCGAAACAAGATCAAGTCCTTCGATCAACATCGTCAAGTCCAAACTTCAAGTTCAAAGAGATCAAGGAATCACATCCCCTCCAAGCAACTTGAAGAAATCCAAAGATCGTTCAAGAAATCAAGTCGAAGAGAAGAATCAGAGGATAGATAGAGATCGAACTCATCTCAAATTCATCAAATCCAAATTACATTAATTTTTGTATACAATTTTGTATTTATAAAATTTAAATACAAAAATTTGTGTTACAGGCACGATCTTACAAAAAAATAATGGAGGAGTTATTGCTCAAGAGTCGAATACGCGTGAGCATGAGTCCTTGTGCAATTCATGCCTTGCTTACTTCGAAGAATGACGAAACGAGGCACATGTGTGTGGACAGTCGGGCAATCAATAAAATTATTGTGCATTACAGATTCTCAACCCCACGCTTGGATGATATGTTTGACAACCTCTCCAGAGCAAAAAAAAAATCAGCAAAATAGACCTTCGGAGCAGATATCGTCAAATCAGCATACGATCGGGAGATGAGGGAAGAAAGCTTTCAAAACAAAAAAAATATGGCTCGTATAATATTACCTATAAGATGTTAATGTGGTGGATTTGTCAGATTCCATGGATATTTCACGAACCTTTAATGTGTTTGATTTGTACCATTATTATCCCACTAAACCTTCTATTTATCCGGATCACTTGGGGACGAGTTCTATTCAAATGGGGAATTAGGATTAGGATTATGATTTATGTTAGTATTTTCATAAGTATGATTTTCATGAGTTTTATTTTATTTTCTTATAGGATTAGAATTTCTTTTGGTTTTCTATTAGGATTTTGATTTATTTTAGGCCTTTAAATACCTTGTATTTTGAGGTACTTTAATTATTATTTAGGATTTTTATAACTATTTTATATGGTATGAAGAGCGTTTGTCTTCAACATTATCGACATGTGTCACTACCCAATTGATATGAACAGATAAAGAGATAGGCCTTTATAAAAAACCATATATCAAGACTTTTTTCTTTAGAGAGATACAAACTAACCACTCTATAGGGGAAGGATTTTTCAACTAACTTGCACTTCTTCGTTGCTAAATTAATATTAAAACTTAGATTAATCATAACCTTTCAAGGCCAAATCCTTCAACTATATAGTTCTTCTAAACTATCTCCATCATATCTTTCATACCATCATCAAGCATTAAGGTTTGAGGATTGAAATCTGATAGAGTCGGAAAAGAACAACATGCCTCATTTCCATATTGATGCAAATAATGATCCATTGTACGCAACTATAATCTCCCCTCGAAAGATTGTCTTTAGTCCAAATATTTATTAAGTCAGAGCACGCTCATCAAGGGCAACCAAGTATAATTGAGTAAACGGTGGGAATAAAATATAATCTCAAGGGTTAATTGTAAAATAAATCAACAATTTATACTCATTGTACAATTTTAGTTTAACTTTCAAATATTTACAAATAAATACATATTTTTCTTTAATTTCTTCATCTGAGGTTTCCCATATTCTCTAGAAATTGGGAAGACGACATAGATGATATATAGGCTGAGTTGGGATAAAATGAGGACGATCCCCGTGTTATTAAATTTAAAAGTAACATTGGACTATAAAATTTGCATTTATATATAAAAAATATACTCCCTCCGTCCACCAAATTCGTGCATTTAATTCCATTTTGGTCCGTCCACTAAAATGTTCACTTTCCTTTTTTAGAAACACCAACTTTACATTTTTACCCTAAACTTATCCACTTATTTACAAAAAAACACTCATGACCCACCTTTTTACACTCACAATCCATTAATATATTCATTTATTATCTCAATGACACATTTTTTTATACATATTTACTTTACACTCATTACAGTTTTCTTAAAACTCGTGCCACCAAAATCGATGAACGATTTTGGTGGACGGAGGGAGTATATAAGTACATTGTGAACAAGGTCCTTCTGATCTGAATTGACTTCCATAAGAAATTTATACTCATTTTATAATTTCGACTCCTTTGTGAAGTCGAAATTATAAAATGAGTAATTTTTTATATTGGTATAAGGTGCAAATACACCCTTAAATATTTTTACAAAAAGTAAATGATGGTCTTTGGGGCTTCGTACTGGTGTATGAGAGAGGAAGATGAATACACCAGTTAAGGAAAATTAAAACTTTCGATTACTAGACTGAACCTTATACTTTATCAGTAGTTGTCAGATAACTGAAGTTAGTTCAGTACTGGTGTCAGTACTGCTGATCAGTTCAAGTTAAGAGAGTCTTGTTTAGAATGATATCAATTAGCAAAACTACTGATTATTGAGGCAACTGGTCAGTTGGAATGATAATTGATGTGCTTACAGAATATGGTGATTAAGTTTTACCTTTACTGAAAATTCAAGCTGATAGAAAATACTGAGTCAAATATTGGCTTAGTCACTTTTAATTTTATCTCTTCAGTATCAAATTTATACTGATAGAGTGTTCTGTTGTGTGTGCTGATGATGTCCAGTTCAATAAAATACAAAGTAGATATGATACTGAAAGTAAAAATACTTAGTTTTTATTTGGTTCGGCGAGATCAGCTCCTACATCCATGGACTGGTAACACAGTCAATTCACTAACTGGGATTTGGTCTTGTTTACGGGTATAAGATATAAGCTTGATTACAGACTTTAATTTTTTATGTATCTAGCCTAACTTGACGTTCCTTCTATGCTTACTGGTGCTAGAAAACATCAGACTGCTTACGGGTGCAGTTGACCTAACTTATTGCTTACAGGTTCAAGACAACCAAGTTTTCAACAACTAATACTTTGTTTCTTCGTTGCCCAACTTCTACTTCTACTTTGGGGCTTTTGAGTAGATGGTTTTCTAACTAAAAGTTCAACTGTCGCATGCGACAAACTCAATATTTCTAGGGTTAGTATATACATGTAAGTACCTAGAAAAGACAACAAAGTGTATGCTGAAATCCTGAGCTGATAAATATATGTTAGCTCTGAGGATTTGTCAATGACACTTTGAACTCTCTTCTTCGAATTCACTGGATGTTTGTTCTTTGGATAGAAGCTATGTATGCTTAAGAATATTTGATTGCACAACGTTTGGTAACCTTCAAAGGTTGTATTCTGTGCGTATTTGTAGAGCAAATGATGAATAGTGTCGTTGGAGAGGGCATCAATTATATTCATTCTATTTGTTGTTTGAATTCTTTTCGTTTGAATCCTCATACAAACGTTGGGGTCTGCATCATCGTACATTGTAGTATGCAACTTTGACATTGGTTTTAGCATGTCAGGATCTTCTGCAGATTTGCTACGACATGTGGCTAGTAAACACTCAAGGTTTAAATAACTTAGTGTTTCTTCAGTTTAGGTGATTCCGTGTTTTTTCAATACGTTGACTTCAGGTTGTATTAGTCGACTCTGCTTCGTCTTTTATCAGCAGACTGGACTCTGTCTTTTATCAATTTGGGGATCATGAGTTAGTATAATGCTTTCAACTTTGACGTAGTATTCAGCAGCTTTTACTTCTCAGCTGTTGGTATAACACTTAGTCATATTTTCGACATATTTGCTTTCAGCAGTGCTGAGTCTTTAGTATCTGATCTTCGATCTTTAATCTTCAGTCTTCGACTTCACCCTTCTATTGTGTTGGTACTTAAACTTTTTTTCAGTTTTACTGGTTTCAGTACTGCTTGAACTCCATCACTCTTGGGCCTATCCAAACTGGTAGTTCTTCTGTTGAAACCTGTAAATGCTAAGTCCTTAACATGTGAGCATCAATATGTTATATCAACATGGAATCATCAATGGATTTTGGGATCCAATCAAAACACATAGTTAAGACAGAATTATCCAAACAATTCCCCATTTTTGATGATGCCAAAACCTATACATTATATTGAAAAATAGACCAGTTAGATAGATAATCAATTTCATCAGAAAGGTTTGGTTTCCCCTTGCTGAGATCATCCTTATCTGCAAAACAGGGGTTAGTTCAGCATAGTAAGGTTTAAAGCAAGTACAGAGTCTGGACAAAGAGTCATTATCGTCAGGGTGAATTCGATCAATTTATATATGTCAAGTTGTTGAGATACAAGTTATAATAGTTTTGAGTTTAATCACCAACAAATCTATACATGTCTATTATATTGAAATCCTTATCAGCTCATCTTATTATCTTCATCTTTTCCTCATCAAATTCATATCTATACATAGCAAAAACTTATGTGATCAGTTGCTTGAATTCCTCATGTTGCTGCACTTCATCTATCTTCATAAGTTAAAAACAAAATACCTATAAGATTCCACTGGAATTCTGTTATGATTAATGTATTATTTATTTACTACATCTCATAGTCTAGATAGATATTATCTGATATTATTAGATATCAAGAGATAATTATTCTAGAAATGAATTATCTTCAGGGAAGAAGATAATTATTACATTTATTAGATGTGTCAGAGTCTTATCACAATAGTATTCTAGAGAGAGCACTACAAATACATGAGAAAATCAAATTATCACATTCCATCATTGTGATTTTTGAAAATCACTATTCCATAGGGGATGAATTTTTGTGCAGTGTTCTCCATAGATTGGTCTTAATCAATATTTGAGATCATGCATCCAAGTCACAGTCCAGAAGATCAAAACTTGAGTCTGTCATTGATTAGCTGTGTCAGAAATTCATAGGTAAACACGAAAAAAATCCTTATGTGTTGTAATTAATTATATAGGAGCATGTTATAAATATAATCAATGTATGGTGAAATAAACATCCAAGATAGATCACCGGGAGCACGAATAAATTAAGTTTTCTCATCGGTCAGAATGGATTCCACCTTGAACCAATAAAACTGATAGTTTGTCAGTTGATATTTGTTAGTTGGACTTGTCAGCATGAATTTCCTCTGGGATCAACATGTTGTCCTTGATCAGTTTGGCTCTTATCAGCTTCAGTTTCTCACTATTTCGGGTTCAACAGTCCTAACTTTCCACATAACAAGTTGAATCTATCTTCAGCGAGCGGCTTTGTAAGTATATCAACACGTTAAATATCAGTGTGAATTTTCGGAACAATGATGTCCTTCATCCCGACGTGATCTTGAATGAAATGGTGTCGGACATCAAACATGCTTACATCTGGTATGTAGGACTGGATTGAGAGTAATAGCTATGGCGTTGGAACTATCATGGTAGATGAGTACTTCATTTGTTACGACTTCATAATATACCAATTGTTATTACTTCAACGAGAGTATTTGAGAGCTGCAACTTCCAGCAGCCATATATTCAGCTTCAGTTATGGACGTCATGACTAATGTCTATTTCTTGGAGAAGCAAGAAATCAATTTACTTCCAATAAATTGACATGTCCCTGAAGTTGATTTTCTGTCAAACCTATAAAATCAGAGTCGGGTAACCTGAAAGCTAGAAATTATCATCAGTTGGATACACAAACCCATATTAGGTGTGTCTTTGAGATATTTCAGTATCCTCTTAGCTGCTTCCAGATGACCCTCTCTTGGATCAGCTTGATATCTTGCACATACTCATATTGCATAAGATATGTCTGGCCTGCTGGTAGTATGGTAGAGCAGCGATCCAATGATTCCTTGATACTTGGTGTGATCCACTGGGTTGCCTTCAGCGTCTGGTTCCACCTTCTAGTTTTTGTTCATTTCAATTCTTCACGTCTGTATCATCGTACATTGTATCTTTGTAACTCTAAACAATGGTTCTGGCATGTCAGGATCTTTTATAGATTCGCTACGACAAGTGGCGAGTCAAACACTCAAGGCTTAAATAACTTCTTTTTTATTTAGTTGAGTTGACTTCAGGTTGTATTAGTCCGGTCTGTTCTGTCATTTATCAGCAGGCTGGACTCTATCTTTTATCAGTTTAGGGACCCTAAGTCAGTATGCTCTTTCAGATTTGATGTAGTTATCAACGCTTTTACTCTCAGTTGTTGGTATGACATTTAGTCATATTTCCGATATCTTTGCTTTCAGCAGCGTCGAGTCTTCAATCTCTCATCTTCAATCTTCAGTCTTCGACTTCACTCTTCAGTTGCGCTGGTACTGAAACTTCTTTCAATACAACTTGCTTAAATACTGCTTGAACTCCATCAGTCTTGGGCTTATCAAAACTAATAGTTCTTCTGCTGAAACCTGTAACCAAAAATGCTAACTCCCTAACATATGAGCAACACTATATTACATCAACATGACAATCATCATTGTGTTTGTGTGTTGGCCTAATGTTAGATTGATTAATGTCCAAGGTCAAAGATATCGGTTCGAGTTCACTGTGATGCAGCCTTTAAAAATTTCTGTATTTAATTGACCCAAAAAAAAACAGGACAATCATCAGCCGATTTTGGGATCTAATCAAAATACATAGTTAAGACAGAATTTTTCCAACAACAAATACACCTCTATCATTATGTTTAGTGCAATTTCATTCCTAACGTGTTTAAAATTATGCAGATCACCTTGATGACTGAGGGACTTTTTAACTCTATTACATAAAATTCGATTCCTTTTGCCCTTATTCTTTAATAGATCTATGGTTTCCAGAGGCATCATCATCTCCCATTTTACCAAAATATGCACCAAGATCATCATGTTCCTTATCTCTCTCGTCCTTGTTTCTCTACTACACATCTCCAACCACTCAAGAAAATCACCCCCCTTAAATCAGCAACGTAAGCTCGCACACTCTCTACCCCTCCTTCTGCTGCTCCACACTTGACAAGTTCACAAACCTCCTCGAATTCATCATTGATCAAACCATCAACCGTGTTGAGGCCGCAAGAACCAACCTCGTCGATCACTTCACCGTCAAGAATTGAACTCGTCGGAGATAAATGCCGTCTGAGATTATACGGAGTTGCTCGATCAGACACTCTATGAGCTTGAACTCGCCATGGTTGAGCTCATCTCTCCCCTTTTTTCTTCTTCGCCTCAGTCATATGGAAATATCATGACCCTATTGTGCATGGCCATGACTAATGAGCACTTGCATAAGACATTATTGCGCAAGATGTCCTTTGCAAAGATGTCTTCTTCCTCCGTAGCCTCCTAGGTTCTGACAAAGATGTCGTGTTCTCAATTCTGCACCATCGGGGCATTCTTAAGGAGCACTTGCCCAAGACATTATTGCCTAATGTGGGAATCTTAAGAGATGCAGGTGTGCCTGAATCCCACATTGTAACCTTGCTGAGAGCTTATCCAAGACGGGGCAGCTCTTGATCCCAACAGGTTTAGGTTAACAGTACAGGGGATTCTTGATCTCGGGTTTAGGTTCGTGACGAAAGGCTTCATCATGGGGTTGAAAGTGATGAGGCATTTGAGCAGTTCGTCTGGGGTTGGTCCGAGGATCAATTTCGTTGCTATCAGGAAGAATCCACTGATCATAGCGGTATCCAAGGATAAGATCACTAGAATCTTTGATTTCAATTCGATGGCGTGTGATGTTTCTGTTTTCATTAGCAGGCCACAGATGTTGTTGTTGAGCTTCGCGAGAAGGATTGCACCACGGTGTGCCTTTTACCAAGTGTTGTTGTCAAAAGGCTTGGTCAAGAGATCGAGCTTGGGCTTGATGCTTGTTTGTAAACAGAGCTTGTGGGAAATATGTGAAGCGTTTTGGAGAGGGACATCCCGAGCTCTTGAAGCTGTATGGGGAAATCTTTAGTAAATCACAAGCATAGATATTTTTGTGTGCTAGCTAGAAACAAACACTTACTGACCACATTTGGATTCATTTAGAAACATAAGAGTTTTGCCTATGGTTTGTCATACATTTTTGTGATATATCTCGTGTATGTAGAGAAAAGTTTTTGGATGATAAGATATGCACATTGTGCAGACTGCTGGTGATTGTAAGCCCAGTTTTCAATCTGAGAATTTTGCTTCAATATATTTTTTTCCTTTACTGATAAGAACAGTTGACCTAGATTTACATTCTTTTACTGATAAGAACAGTTGACCTAGATATTTGTTTCTGCCTTAACTTCAGATGATCATGATCCTCTTCTTCTTTTTTAGCTTTGGTCTTTTTTGGATGTAGGGTAAATCTTGTGTTAGGACTTCTTTTTAGAAGTTAAATGCATTGTTGTCATGTTGTTTCTGTACCCAGAACTTGCTTTTGATCTATGTATTTGTTCAAAGTAAGCTGATTGAGAATGCTCTTATAAGAGTTGCTCTTCGGCAAAAACTAGGGCTGCTTAACGGTACGGTTTCGGTTAACCGAAACCGAATTACCGTGAGATAAGTAACCGATTAACCGATTCGGTTAGTGAATAACCGAAATAACCGAAATTCAATTAAAAAATACATAAATTCTTTTCCTCATTTTCTTCGCCTATTTTCCTGTTTCAATTCCAAATCACAAAAACCAAACTATAGTATAAGATATCAACACATGGTATCAAGGATTCAAAGCTGAAAAAATTTCGGTGTTTTACTGTTTTTCCACAGATATTGAAACCAATGAAACGCAAACAATATCTATCAATATTAAAGGCTGGTTCTCTTTTCCATCTGAAAACATTTAAATTGCAGTGGCATAAAATTTCAATAACTATTAGATGAAAACCTTGAATGGAAATGAGGGGAGCTGGACAACGGGAGCTGGAAATGACGTGAGGCTTGCTGCACGATTTCAGGACGACTGGACGACGATGTCGAGAGACAACGGGGCGCCGGCAATGACGAGAGCTAGAGGCTGGAGTGGAGGCTGGAGTGGAGGTTGTTCTTGCTTTTTCTTGATGGACGGAGGCACGAGCATTGAGGCGGAGGTGGGCGTGGCGGAGGGAGGCAGGCAGGACGGGTTGGTCAGGATCGGGAGGCAGGCGCAGCAGGGAGAGAGGGGAGAGGACTGAGTCGAGAGGGAGGAAGAGGAAGGGAGGCTGCAAAAATCTGAAAATTGAAAATAAACCAACCAAGCCCTACGCCCCTAATGGGCCTAATTGAATTAAACATAATTTCGGTTAACCCTAATGGGCCTAATTGAATTAAACATAATTTCGGTTAACTCGTCGGTTATACGGGTTAACCGAAAACCGATTTGCACACGAACGACAACACCGAATACCGACCCGAACCCCGATTTAATCGGTTATCGGTTAACCGAAACCGCCGGTTATCGGTTCGGTTTCGGTTATAACCGATAACCGACCACCGAATAAGCAGCCCTAGCAAAAACTAGGGAGAGAGAGAATTGTTCTTGACTAATTTAAAACTAACATGTAACCCGTCGAATTTTGACAAGAACTCATTTTACGTTGTAATTTATAATAATATTCACTAATTATCAGAATTCGGTTAAATATATAAATTTAATTTGTTACAATAATTAATTATTTATCGCGATAACAACCTGAACATTATAAAGTAAACGTTAACAATTAAAATTAAAAGATTAAAAATTAAAGAAAATTTCACGTTGACATATAGATTAATGTTTGTACCTATTTGAAATTTATATGCTTGAACATGTCCTAAAGTCAATTTTAAAAATTGGTTTTACTACCGATTCTCATGTAAAATGTTATATACTAATACCAGCTAATTACCCACACTCATTTAAATTTATACAATATCTAAATAATTAAATATAAATTATTATAATAATTAGTTATCTATCTCAATAATCTTGAACATTATTGAGTATATATTTATGATACCGTAATACCTGCTAATTATCCAAACTCATTTAAATTTATAAAATATCTAAATAATTATTTAGAAGTTGTTATAATAATTGGTTATCTGTCTCAATAAAACATAAACATGACAAAGTATTTATATTATTAATTTTGAATATAAATACCCGATAATTACTCATTCTCTTCTCAAATTCGTATAGTAACACAACTGATTTTCAAAACTCATTTGTATTTATAAAATAAGTTGTGTCTCAATAAAATCCAAACATTATAGAACCAATGTTAATAATAAATAGTGTAAAAAAATTAATGTGTGATTCCAATTTATTCATGTTATCTAAATCGTGAAGTTTACTAAAAAAAAATTAATTGATGAGCAAATTAATAAGAGTAAAGTTCAACAATCCAAATCCGTCTAGAATATATATACTCGTATTCATCTCAAACTTAACTGAAAAATGATTTTACTACTTGTTCTCGTCTCAAACTCGTATAATAATCTCGTTAATTATCCAAATTTATTTGAATTTATAAATATAAGTTGTTACAATAAGTGGTTATTCGTCGTAATAACAATTCAAACATTACAAAGTAAACATTAATAATAAATAGTAAATAACAAGAGTTTAAAAATTAGAGAAAATTCAATATAGGTATGTCGAATGTCAATCGGGCCAACCCGCTCGGGTTCGGGTTAACCCACTCGGGTTGTCGGGCTATTCGGTTCGGGCTATTCGGGTTGATATTTTTTTCGGGTTAGAAAAACTCAACCCTAACCCTAAACTCTCGGGTTTCGGGCTAATCCATCGGGCTATATATATATATATATATATATATATCAAATATTTTATATTAAGCGTTGGAGTAAAAACAAATAATTGAAAAATAAATATAATACATTCCACTAGTTCTTTTTAATCTTATTATACTAACTTTGAATAGCAAACAATAAAAATTAAAAATAGTGCTCATAATTAAATTCTTTTTTCTAATATACTTTAATGTCCGCATTCCATGTAACTAAATGATCTCTAATAATATAATACAATTATAGCGTAATTAAAACTAATATCTAGAAAAATTTAATAAGTTAATTCAATATAATACTATTTAAAATATATTACAATATCAAAATTAGAAAATAATGCTCACAACTATATATTTTTTAATATATCCGAATATTCATATTCCATAATAGCTAATTCACTATTTTTTGTAACTTTTAACAACACTATGAATATCTTCTATAATTTCTTGTATAGTTGTAGGGATAAAGATCGGGCCAACCCGCTCGGGTTCGGCTAACCCACTCGGGTTGTCGGGCTATTCGGTTGGGCTATTCGGTTGACATTTTTTGGTTATAAAATCCAACCCTAACCTCTAATTTTATCGAATTATTCGGCCAAGTAGTGTCAACCCATATTGACATCCCTAGCTCAGACCCATTTAAAATTTATATACTTGTACTTGTCACAATCCCGATTTAGAAAATAATTTTATTGTGTGTTCGCATCTCAAACCCATACAGTAATACGTGCTAATTATCCAAAACTATTTATAATCAATTTGAATAATTAAATATAAATTATTACAATAATTAATTATTTATCTCAATAAAATCCAAATTTACACAGATATTAAAAAATTATCTGATTTTCCATACTCAAGTTTCATCTCTTTTCGACATTTATATTCTAAATATTTCCTCACTGACCTATCAATATTAAGTAATAAAATGACAGGAGTAACAGCTGAATATGATGTAGTGTGAATCAAATCAAGCACAAATCAAGGTCAAATTCACGAGAACGTCAATTTGCACTAGCAAATGATATATGATGTCGATTAAAATCTTACTCTATATAAAGACAAAAAAGTGACTAATTTAATAAGATAGGGTTAATATTTTGAAATAGTAATACATATTATTTACAAAAAACTATAGCCAATCTATTAATTTCCAATTTCTTCTCCCTTTTTTTTCTCTCATGTTTTTACAAAACATATTATTTCTATTTGCATGTAATTTCGTCTTCAATAAAATATGTAGTCTTTAATAAATTATAATGTACGTCCTCAAAAGTGGATTTAAATTGAACAAGCTAGTAAAATGATCATTTAAAGTTTAAAGATATTATTATCAGTTTTTGTTGTTTTTTAGTTATTTCTTTCTTTCCATTGAGTTTATGCGGACTAAAAGTATTTTTTACCATATTTCATTAATTTTCTTTTGCCTTTTTTTACTTAATTCTGATATTTCAAATTTTCAGATCATGTATTCCAATTTACTTTAGGCTAAAGATTAATAGCAGAACACTCATTCACTATTATAAAACGAGCAAATTATATACTCCATCCGTTCACTAAATACATTCATTTAATTCCGTTTTGGTTCGTCCACAAAAAACAATCACTTTCCTTTTTTTTGAAACATCAACTTATAAATTTTATCCTAAATCTACCTTTTTATTTACAAATAAAAAAAAAATTCACACATGATCCAAATTTTTCCTTCCACTATCCATTAGTATATTCTGGCCTATTTTTAATCCATTATTGTCACAGCCCGATTTCTAAAAATAATGGAAGCTCGTAAATCGAGGCGCGACTAATGAAATGCGGAAAATATAAGGAATAAAGTTGACTCGAGTGATCAATGCAATAAACCCTTAGAATTTGAGAATAGCTTCCTAAGTGAAAACGGAAGACATCAAATGATGTAATCCAATCAAAACAATAATTATCCTCAGGATCACAAGTTTAGTTTCATACTTCTGATAGCCAATATACATCAACAATACTAACGTCAAGGATTTAGAGTCTAAGCTCAATCAAAAGAAATAATTCAAGTCATAGACAAGAAGGGAAATAAAATTTGAGCTAGTTCATCAGCGGAAGTCTAAATATGGAATAATCCGTCAAAGTACGGAGTGAACTCAAATCTCACTCGCCGTCAAGACCCATTGATCATCCCGAAAGCATTTGAAATATTTGGGCTAAGTACTAATGTACTCGGTGTGCATGCATTTTCATAAACATTTCATAAACCGTAAGCGGTTTATCCAATCATGATAACATAACTTAGAAGGTTTTAAAAGAGAAACCACTTCTAAGCATGCAAAATATTTCATTTATTTGGGCCCATTGTCACGACTCTTCTATTACTCGCTTTGATCTCGGACCTCTAGCCACCGTCGGATCACATGCCCCATTATTGTCATCGGGACGAACCGGATAATTCATGACGCATTTGAATGTATCCAGACAAGCACCATAATAACATGACGTACTTCGGAACACATCCAGACAAGCACCCTTATAACGCCTCATGATTATGTTAGTGTCCGATGGAGATCAACCCACCGAAACAACTAACTAGTGTAAACAATTCTCAATTAACATATTAAGTTTAAAAGAGAATCTCGATCGATACATTTACGAGCCTTAAACTGAGTAGAGCGCACAAAAACATTTTATTGGATAAACAGTTTGCATTTCATGAAATATCAGAGCACATAACTCAAATATACTTTTGTAAGATAAGCCCACCTCGATAGGACAAAGCCTGAAGAATCACTATAGTACGCGTCTCGGGAAAGCAGCGTTAATCCCCTTGATCGATAAAACCTACAAGAAGCACTAATCTTAATAGGTCTCGAAAAGCTAGTCATATGTTCAAGTAAAGTAGGATACTAGCTTATGATTCGTTAAACCCGAGTTTTCAAAATATAATTAAATTTGAAAACTAATTTATATCGGCTAAGGCACCAACAATACCCTTGCTCGACTTTTCGTTTAAAAACAATTTAATTTCATTATCTTATTTTGTTAAATACTTTTTACACAAGTATAATGCAATTAAATTGCATACTAAAATCATATATATATATATATATATATATATATATATATATATATATATATATATAAGGACTCTCGCTTAATATAACACATAATATAATTATCAAATTATGCACTTGTTTAACATAATTTAATTTGTTTAATCATCATAACTTAATTAATTTCATTAAAAGAAATTAATTACATTAATTAAGTAGGTTATAATCATAAATTAAAGATAATTTAAACTTGACTTAACCTTAACTTAATCAATTAATTAATTAACTTAATAGTAATTAATGAATTAATTAATTAACTTACCATGATTAAATAATTTAAACTTATATTTAAGTTTAAGTTAATTATTTAATTAATTAGACTCAATATAATTTAATTAATTAAGTCTCAAATTAAACCTTATTCATTTAATTAATTAAGTCCAAAGATTTAATTAATTAAAACAAGTCAAGTCATTAATTAAAATAAAATCCAATCATGAATTAAATCTAAGCCCACATTTTATTTAATTGTTAAGGTCCAACTATTAAAACAATTTATAGCCCATGTTCCTTAATTAATTTGGGCCCAGAATTTAAAACATATTAGAGTCCATTAGCATTTAATTAAAAGTCCAGCCCATCCTTTAAAATAAAAATCGGCCCAACATTAAATCATTTCGGCCCACAATACAAAGCCCAACCATTTTATTTTATTTTTTTGAACAGCCCAACAATTTAATTAAAAGGGCAGCCCAACACCTTTAATTTAAAAATGGGCCCAACTATTTTAATTTAAAATGGCCCAACTCATTTTATGAAAAAAAAAACAAGCCCATTTAATTTAAAACAATTCAAGCCCAGCCCAATTACTCACAAACCCTAACCTAATTTCTGTCCCATTTTTTCGGCGCTGCTTTCCGGCAGCCGTCGCCGGCCAGATTCCGGCAACCTCAATTTTTATTTTTATTTTCATCTCTATCTCCCTCTCTTCTCTCTCTCGGCTCATGTCTCTCACTTTTCTCTCTCGGCACTTTGCTCACACACACTCACGCACGACGAGACTGCCATCTCCGGCCGGTCACGTCGTCGGTCGGCGAGTTACGCCGCCTTCGAAACCGCCACGGCCTCCTCTCTTCTTCTCGGTTTTCCCCTCCATCACCTTCCTCTCGAACATACACACATACACACTCATCTCTCTCCCGTTTCTCTCTCTCTCTCGCCATCGCATAAAGGTGGGACTCCGCAACCGCCACCACCACCGCTGCCGCTGCCGTCGCGCCACCATCGCCAGCCTCTCTCTCCCTCTGTAAACCCACGCACACACGCACATGATGAAGCATACACACACGCAACGGCACACGCCGATGCACACACGCACGCACGCGACCTCAACCTCCCTTCTCTTCTCGGCCGAACGCCGACAGCCGAAGCCACCGTCGCCGTTGCCGACCAGCCACCCTATCTACATCTCGTCTCCCTCTCACTCCCGTCTGTCTCTCTCTCACTGATACCCCTCCCCCCCTTCATCTCACACACACAACATACACAAAACAACATACAACATATGCATATATGCATATAGACACTAAAATGAAATAGAGGATTAAAGTTAAACCTTGTAGATCCCTCTTGTTGATGCTTGGAGGAAGAGTGAGTGAATTGTGAAATTGGGAGGCTAGGGTTTCCAAAATGGAAGAAGAATAAGTTATATAGTGTAGGGTTTTTGGGCTTCCATGGGCTTTCATTTTGGGCCTCGTTAAATCAAAGCCCATTATACGATTTATTCTCACGGCTTCGAGTTCGATCTTAAAGACTATGAATTAATAAATTAAACGTTAACATGATATTATTGATATAATGATTTATATATATATATATATATAAATCGTACTTGATTATTATATTATATATAATAATTCTCGAAATCACTTTATAATATTTAGTGAAATAAATTCTTTTGTTGGAATTTAAAAATTTCTTTCATCGGGCACGAATCATCTTATAATTCTAAGTTCGAAAATCATTCTAGTCATATTGAGGAATACGGGGTATGACAATTATCCATTATTTTATTCATTTATTATCTTCATTCACTTTACACTCATTATAATTTATTAAACTACCAAAATTAAAGAACGAAAATGGTGGACGGAGGGAGTATCATACTTTATTCCAATAAGGAGATTGTAAAATTGGCTCATTGCAAAGTAATGTTGTGAACGTCTTTAATAATAATGGATCAATCTTTCTTGAATTGACTAATCATTTGGTTAAACTAAATAATTTAAAAATAACTATACATTATTTTGGCAATAAAATTAACTACGGGGAATCAACTTTTCAAATAGAAAAAATCAATTTTCCATAATTGTTATTTTTAGTAAGGGAAAAAATGCATTACTTGTTCTTTAAAAAAAATACATAAAATAATATGGAAGCACTGAAATGATTAAGACGCACGACTTCTACTATTTTCGTAATTTAAAAAAAAATGGAATGAATTATTTTGTATGTAGTTGATAATGTATAGTATACTTTCGATACCGTCACTTCTTACTTACTAATCATTGCATAGTGAAATTGAAAACAAAGAAAACCCAACTAAAAAATTCTCAAATCAAGGGGTTAACTGTTTAGCTCATATTTAGGTAATAAAAAATAGGAATATTATTATTGGAAAGAGTGATGCTAAATGGATCAACTTGATCCGGATGAACAACATATTTTTATTGCTAAACCAATTTAAATGCCATTTTTAGCCTTACGTTTTTGGCTCCAAATTGCCTGAAAATAATTAATCCATTTCTTATAGTTAACTCTCAACTTTCATACAATAATTACAACATATACATATATATATATATATATATATATAATAGAAAATAAATATTGTATGTAGCCATATCTACGTAATGTGGTAACATTCATTATTTTATGGGTCAATTAATATAAATATTTTAATAATCGCATCACAGTGGACTCGAACTCGAATCATTTGGCATTAGGCATTAACTACTCTATCACTAGGCTAACACACATGCACAAAATGAAGCAAATTTAAATAAATGTAGAATCATAACTTCAAAAAGTTTCAAACAAACAGAAACTTTGATTTTTTGTTGTATTGTTACAACCATATGTTAAATAAAAGCACAAATTCGGAACATGCAACTTTAATGGCAAATAACTAAAATTATATAACACGTAATACATTCTTGAAAACGTCAATATTTGTTTTTTAATTTTCTAGAAATTTAACTCATTAACGATTATTATATTTAATAAGGTGCAAAAAAAACTTTATTAAAGTGAGAACGTAAGAATTATTTTTAGTAATTCGATTGTAGAGATCTATGGTGAATGCATCACTTCGCTAGATAAATGCACCACATGAGCTCATATGATGAGTGGAAATTCAATTTTTTTAGTACAGTAACTTTCAGGATAATGCATTGTTTCTCACGTTTGTACAATAACAAATGATTTTACAATAACTCAATCATATATATATATATATGATTGAGTTCCCGTAGTATCCGATCCTCAGATAGTATGTAGTACCCAATCTAGATCACATATTTTGAACATGTTGTCGCACCACAAGTCGACACGTGGCAATCTCTTTTTTATTTATTTATCTTTTTAATTTTTGCAAGGGTATAATGGGTAAAAATAAAAACTTAGTCTTCTTCTTTTTCTTCCTCCTCCTCCTCTTCTTCTTCCTCCTCCTCCTCTTCTTCTTCCCCTCTCCTCCGATTTTCTTCATCTTCTTCGAATTTTTTTACGACAACGGCGACGACTGGCAGCGACGGTTGCGGTGCGACATCAACGGCGTGAAGCATAAGACAACAGATTTTGAAAGATAAAAGAGAGGGAAAATATGATTTTGAGAAAAAAAATTGAGAGATTTTGTGAAAAAAGAGATGTAGATTTTGAAGGATTGAGACACATGGTGGTTATGACAGTAGTTTACGGCGAAGTTCGCCAGTAATCGAAGAAAGAAGCGGCAAAACGACGGAGAAGGATAATGAGGGGTTTTTCTGTCGAAAATGAAGTATGCATACTGCAAAACGTAAAAATGCATACCACAAAACGTCAACATGCATTCTATAAAACGTAAACATGCATATTAAAAAAATATAAGCATGTATATTTTCTAACAAAAATATTCATATTACAAAACAATAACATGCATACGACTAAACAAAAACATGCATGCTACGAAACACAAACATGCATGCTTTAAAAAAGAAAATCATAGGTTTCTCATTCACGATATCTCTCTTTATATCTTCTCCAATATACACAAACTTTTATCTTGTTGATCCCTTGTTTTCTTTATTGTTGATCATATGTTTTCTTTCGAATTATGAAGTTAGAAGTAATCGATCTAAACGTGAGAATAAATTTTGGAGAAATCAATCTCATATGTATTTTGGTCAACATTATGCAGTTTTATGTTCAATCGTATGCAATTTTCTGTATAACAATATGCATGTAGTTTTTAGATAAATAAATCTCATGCATTTTTTTTAACACGTATGCAGTTTTATGTTCAAACATATGTAGTTTTGTATTCAAACCTATGCAGTTTTCTGTTTTAAGACATGCATGATTTTTTTGTATCTCATAAAAAATCAAATTACTAATCTACCCTTACTGTAGCAAAATCAGCGCCAAATGACTTTAAAAAAACCCGAAAAAATCTCCACCATAGGATCTATGAGATGGGTGGATGAGATTGAGTACTACATACTACCTCACGCTCGGGTACTATTTGATCCATCCTCTCTCTTTCCCTCTATATATATATAGGGTTGGATTCCCGTAGTACCCGATCCCCAGATAGTATGTAGTCCTCAATCTAGATCATACATTTTGAACACGTGGAAGCATCAAAATTTAACACGTGGCAGTCCATTTTTCGCTCATGGACAAAATGGGAAGGCACCCAACGGGCGCTGGGTAGGGAAGTCCGCGAGCGTTGGGGTCTCCGCGGGCTCTGGGTTTGGGGAGAGGCACAACAAAACACAGATAATGCATACAAAATAATATAACACTGTATTTAAAATAACATAACACTGCATCGCACCCAACCGGCGTTGGGTGTGAGCAAGCGAGCGTTGGGAGTGTTTTTCCAGCATGCATTAAATTCAAAACTCATATGTAGTTTTTTTTTGTTCAAGTGAATGTATTTTTGTGTTCATTTAAATGCATAGTTCAATTCAACTACATGCATGATTTGTTTTCGAAACAAATCAAATTACTAATCTACTCTTACTGTAGCGAAATTAATGAAAATAAGCTTAAAATATCCAAAAAATCTTCACCATATGATTTATAAGATGAATGGATGAGATTGAGTACTACATAACAACTATGATTATACGTTTGATATGTTATCGTTGTAAAATTACCTTATACGTTCAGTTTATTTACTTTATATGTTCGATGCAAATGTTCTCATGGTTTTCACGATAGGTCTTTTTATTTGAACATGATATTATTATTATTATTATTTTCTCAACTAAATAGCAATAGTATTGATCCGGATCAAATTGATCCGTCCATCTTTATTGTATTGTAGAATATTGTAAAAAGTAGCGTTATAATTACAATATTTTGTAAATCGTGATGTAAATAGAGAGTAGTTTTATTTGCGACTAGTGAAGTTTGTTTCAATTATGAAAAAGTAGGGAGGACTTAAGTGCAGAGGCACTGGTTAGTGGTTAATGTGAGTGATGGGCCATATTCCAAAACTGGTGTTTGTCTGTATTCGGGAAAGCCCAAAAACATGCTATCTCAAAAGCATTGCACATTTAATTCTACACTTTCCTTTTCGAGCTAAAGCCCTTCTCCTTTCATTTGGTTTTCTTGCATTTTTCCGTGAAACAACTCAGATTTCGTTTGTTCCCGTAAAATTACAAAGACAAATTTATTGCCATTGATGGGATGGTCCTAGAACATGTCAACCTTTCTCAAAATAGACAATATTAATTTATATCAAAACCAACAATTCTTTTAATTTATATAAATATACTAGAAAATAAATAAATATTGTTTTTAAAGAAGAAAAGGAAAGGAACATTTCATTACAAGCCCTATGGTGGTATCATCCAATTCCCAAATCCCAAGTATATCATTTTCCAAAAAGCACTTGATGTGTCATACGTCGGGTACAAAATTGATTGTCAAATGAATTGTAGTTATGATATTTTTAATACACAATATATATATATATATATATATATATATAATACATATTAAATAAATACATTGAAAATTGAAAAGGTTTTGCTATCAACATAGAGATATTACTACTAACTCCTTATAGTGAGCTAGTGATAGAGTAGATGAGTTTGTGACTAAAGATCATGAGGGGTCATTGATATTTTATCGATCGAACTCGTCAAATTATTCTGCTGCACTTTCTAAGTTATCAGCACATATTCTTCCACACACAGAAAAAATAGTTAAAATCCCATTTTCCAATCATTAAACTATAATTAATTTAACTAGGAGAAGAAGACAGAAGAAATGAGAAGAATTGGTGAGAAAGACAGAAGAAACAAAGAGACAAAATTAAGTGGTAATTTGGACTTTTTGAGCAAAGCTAATAACTTAAACAACTTACACTTGTGATTTTTCCTTGTTTCTCTTATACATAAATCTTGTTATTAGTTTGGAAGTACACTTACATTGAAACATACGAGATAAACATTAAATTATGAAAATTTAATAAATTGGTAACAAGTTTTGTCTTTTCATATATGAATTCTGTTATTAGTTTGCACTACACTCATAAAATAACATATGGAACGTATCATCAATTAAGTTAACAAATTTAACGAGATTGCACGCAGGGCCGGTCCTGACAAATAATGGACCCCGGGCGAAACAACAAAAATGAGCCATTTTTTCCACTATGGAGATACATTGAATATATCTAAAAATATGTACAATATATCATTTATAAAAGAATTATTTTTTTTACAAAATCTAGACACCAAAAGTTTATAACAAAATTTTGGGACATTGAATATTTTATTTTTTGAAGGAATATTTATATTAATATAAGAGGATATATAAAATTTTGAGCCCCTAAAATGATGGGCCCTGGATGGTCGCCCATACTCGCCCGTCCTCAGAGACGGCCCTGATTGCACGTGCAATGTAATGTCTAGCTACCAAAAGTGGACGTGTATACTAATACGCTGGAAAGGGATGTTACATCACATGAACAACTATAATACAATATTCATATCTAAATGATTATCTACATTATTACATAAATACATAGAAAAGAAATAAACATTAATTTTCCAATAGATAAAAACCAACAAAATTTCAAGATCTATCATGTAGATGATAGACATACAAGCACTATGATGGTATCATCAAATTTCAAGCATCTCATTTTACAAAAAGCACTTCATGTATCACACATCAAGTATAAAAAATCTAATCTTCAATCTGATTTTTAGTTTTGATATCTGTTAATATATGTTACAAATACTTTATAATAGGATTTTACTGAAAATCTAAAAAGTTAACAAACTATAAGACCAGCCATTTTGGTAAAGTTTGTATCTAAAAGATCCGGAATTCAAATTCTACAACATTTGATAAATCGAGTTCATCGAATTCAAGTAGTTTTTCCACATCCTACGCTGTGGGTATATTTCTGTGATGACTACCAAAAAAGGGCAGAAATCCCAATTTTTCATTGGTGAAATTAGAATAAATAAATTCGTGGAGAAACAAACAAAATAACAACGTTGGACGGAAGCGAAAATATGTGCAGGTAATGTCCTGTTACCGTACAACAAAATAAGGAGAGAAAAAAAGCAGCCTTAAAAACTTTAAATGAAGGGAAGGGCAATCCTGCCGCTCCATTGGTCGCAGCAGCACCAGCCAGTATCAGAAGATTTGCAGGCCAATCCCTTCTCTTTACTTGCATCTATCTATATCTTTGAGTCTCATGCTCATAACTCATCCAACACCATTTTCATGCCACCATGGTCTGCTCTCTCTCTCTCTCTAGTCTTGCAGTAGTATTTTGTTGGTTTGAATATATGATTGAGTTTCTCCTTAATTTGCAGTCGGATAATTCAGAGATCCCAGGGTGGCTGTCTGCGCTTCTCACCGAGAAATTCTTCAATGCCTGCATAATTCACCAGGATGAGAAGAAAAATGAAAAGAATGTCTTTTGCTTTGATTGTTGCGCCGGCATTTGCCCCTACTGCTTCGTTCTTCACCGCTCTCACCGCCTCTTGCAGGTCTCTCTCTCTAGCCCTCTCTTTTCGTTATTTGTATGCAATTTGAAGAAATCTCATAACATGATTCAATTTTGGTTTGATTTGGCAGATAAGAAGATATATGTATCATGATGTGATAAGGATTAGAGAAGCAGAGAAATTGATGGACTGTGCTCAAGTGCAAGTAAGCTACTCAAATTCAACCATAATTCGTAATTATCAAACATATAAATATACAATTCGTTTTTCTGTACATTTAACTTAACTTTGGTTTTTGTGCAGTATTATATAACTAACAGTGCAAAAGTAGTGTTCTTGAATCGGAGGCCGCCAACAAGACCAAGTAAAGCTTGCAGCAGCTTCTGCATCAACTGCGACAAAAATTTGCAAGACTCCTATATCTTCTGCTGTCTCTATTGCAAGGTACGGAGAGAGAAAGAGAGAGAGAGAGAGAGCGGTTTTCTTAAGTTTTATGTTTCATGTATGAAGTTTCAGAGGGCTTAATTTCACTCTGACCTTTTTATATGTTTGATTTTTGTCATTGAAGGAATTATTTGAGTTCATAGAAATACGTTTTTAACATTTAAAATAGGTTTTATTGCTGTCATATATATAGTTTGTCATATGATGAGTTTCTTGAGGTTTTTGACTTCATTCTTGATCTTTCTCGAACACTTAAGTTTTTTCATGATATTTTTTATTGGTTTTGGTCAATTTATCCACAGCTTCAACATCTATTAAGAAATGGAAGCAAGCCTTCGGTGTTTCTTCGCGACTGCAATTTTCCTGCGTTTTGTGAACCGGGTTTGGACGATGGCCAATTGACACCGGACTTGGTGTTGAAACTTTCCGGTTCAGTGAGGACAGAGTCCGGTTTGGGCGAACACCGTGGCCTTCTTATTACTGATATTACGAGGAAGAAAAGGAGCAATCATCTGGCCGGAGTCCGGTCCATGTTCAGACCGGCTTGCGCACCGGTTTACGTTATGAACCGGAGGAAGGGTACGCCTCACCGTTCTCCACTTTATTGATTGATTTTAATTTTCACAGAATAGGCAGAGGTGGTGAATGGATTTTGACTTTGAGGGTAGAATTGGTATTTGACATTTGTTTTTACCCATCTTAGGGTGAAAACCTGACCTTCAAATTTTTGTAGGGATTAGTTCCTTTGATCTCCCAGTTGATACAAATACTGATCTTGGCAGGGGGGATTTTAAATGTGCCAGTAATTAATTTAAATTTACCTTGGGTGAGAAATTATGATTTAGGCTGCTGCATTATGATGATCTTTATGCTTTGGACTGTTGTGTGATTCTTTTTTTATATAAAAAATATCAGTTAAATCTTTATTTTAAATCTGTTAATTCTTAATTGAGTGTTAAGTTCATAAGGACATGTCAGTAAAATCTTATTAACAATATTGTTGTTGCATAAATTTTGTGCCACCAGTCAAGTTCAATATATTCTTTTTTCTTGAAGAATCAAGAACTCCCAATTTCATTAATGAGCATAGTGCAAACATATTTTAGTTTAAATGTTAAAGAAGAAATCAGAATCCGACTCAATTTTCTTTATTATTATATAGGTGATATTATACTTAATAATTATAAACTTTATAAATAAATAAAAATATATTGATATATTAAGAGATAATATTAATTTCTATTTATAGCAAATTCACATCACTAATTCTTTCCAATAATCCAAAAATCGACACGATAAGATTATTTAGTTTATTTGTGGCCTTTAAACATCATAAACTTTTTATGTGTGGCCAATATCATTTATATAAGAAGAGTTTTTACTGAAACTCATCCCTGTATACATTTTTTCTCGTAGAAACTAAGAATTATATTTTTTATAGATATATACGATATTTTTAACAGTGTTTTTATATACACAGTGATGCTTCTATATAATGAAGTTTTTTATGTATCATAATTATACTTCTTTTCATTATAATCGTATAACCCACTATAAATATTTCCTTATGAGAAAACCGTTTATTGGACTTTGGGAAGGATCATACATCTTTGCTCCCGTAATATGTATATATCGTTTTAAACCGTAGATAAAAAAAAATAGATGGATGAGATTAAATTTTTCTCTCTTTTTTTTTACAGTATGAGGCTATTGTAGTAATTTTCTTTCCACTGTAATCGAAATCTAGCGAAAATAGCGGGAATTTCTTAATGAAACGGATTTTTATTTTTAGGCAGTTATTTTGAGTTATTTTATTATTGCGTCACTTTGAAATAAAATTTTGCTCGTTTTTAATTGATGTTAGTATATTGTGAACTTTTTATGAAAGTATCTTTGCTCTTTTACTATAGAAATTTGATACGTTTGTGTATTAAAAAAAAATTTGAACTAGTGATGTGTGTGGTATTTGTCAAATAGATTTTAGTCAAATTTAAGAATGTAAATTAATAAAAAAGCATTGTTTTTTTTCCCGTGAGATGGTCTCATATGAAGACATCTTCACGTGAGAACGTATGAAGGTCTCACGCTAAATCCTAATTGGGTGTAGTCCCAATGTGAAATCTCAATTAGAGTGTAGTCTTCATACGTCCTCACATAATAATTTTTTCACAGGAGACTCTGTCTTTTATACAAAGTCTCATGATAGGTCGTTCTTATGTGAGGACGCATGAAAACCATACTTTGATTTAATTGGAATTTTGTGTGGGTAATATATCTAATTGAGATTTAGAGTATAATTTTCTTATGTCCTCATGAACATCATCATAGGAAATCACCTTTTTACTTAAAATGTATTCATAGAGAGCGGATGCATATAGACTAACAAATTGTTGACCAAATATGAATTTCCCGGTTATTGTTATTTGACTACATCAAATAGGTAGGTTCCCAGTCTCTATGCCTCCATTTGCCCTCCTCAAAAACGAACTTCAAGTATCGTTTCATTAGCAAGCGTGTAGTTTCATGGACTCCTCTGGCTCCAACTTGATTAGCTAGCCAGTCCAAGTAGTCCAACTATTCACAAAAGATAGTGCTATGAAGCTAATATGTATTCTCAATTATGTATAAAGTGAAAATTAAAGTTCAAAATTAATGTTGTGGAAATCTACCTCAAAGTGGAGATCATGAGTTTGGTACTTAGGTAGTCTTTTCTCCTCCATGCGTTGGTAGTGTTGCTGCACCTCCGCCTCCATCTCCTCCGCCGATGGAAGTCGTGCCTTGCCGGATAAAACGTGCGCCACCCACTTTGCTTGCAAGTCTGTCATTTGAATTGCAAGAGTCTGTGTTTTTGAAGAGTCTATTATTCAGTTCGTCAAGGAAATTGTATCTTCTAGAAAGAGGCATGCATGTGTGTGATTTAAGTCGTAGGGTCATTTTAGTTATATCGATTTGTTTAGTATTAAAATGTCATTGTGCACGAAGAAACTATAATACTACATGAGATAACATCTAATTGCCCATTTCATTCATATATATATATATATATATATTTTAGTCCAATGGTATAAGGTAATAGTGCGTGTTGTGTGTGTTTGTTAGTGTGCGAAAAATAGGGGAAGGAGGTGACTAACCATAAATGGGAGTCCAAGAAAAGAGAGATTGGGGCCAAGCTTTGGAGGAAATATATGTTCGTAAAGGTGAGCAACTCGACCTTCTTCCACAGTGACGATGCCCTCGGTCTTCAAGAATGGGAAACTATACATAAACCTAGAATAATTTTTTTTAATTGTGGGAAAATTCACGGATTAATGTTTGCAAAATAAGGAAATATCCAACATCTAATGCACTACAACTCCGATTTAGATAGTATTACCTATTTCAAATAGCCAACATGTGTTGCTAATACGAGAAAAGAAGACATCACAAGCTTCAAAATAGAAGATGTGGTGTAAATATAAAGAGGTTGAAATTTAAAATCGTACCCCGTACAATGGAGGATGATATCTGCATGAACGACATCACCATCTTCGAAAACGACTTCTCCATTTTGGTTTGCATGATCAATCTGCATGTTCTCAGTATGAGATTCTCCGTTTTACTATTTATGAGATTATCTACAGAACAATTATCTTCTATTACACTGTATAGAACGATGTCACGTCATTATCTAGTGAGTTGATAAAAATTATTAAAACTATAAGATCACAAATCATTCCAATACAAGAAAGCATTTTGATCCATGCTGATATTCATTAGTATTAATTACTACTCCAACGAATTTGCTTGTTGAAAACGTAGTGTTGGGATGTCAAAAATTATTGTTTGTTCATGTTCCTCATGCGCGTACAACCACAAGCTAACACGTGCGCACATGAGCCTAAATTTGCTGTGAGAACTCGAACACTGTCTCCGGTGTCGTTTTTGTGCAACCCAACCACTAGGCTTTTTATTTATATTTATATTTATCGGCTCTTCAAATAAAAACCTTATTTAAAGATAGAACGTGAGAACAATTTTCAGTAATTAGATCGGGAAGATCAACGATGATGCATCACTTTGCTGAAAGATTGCATTACGCACCAACCGGGTTCGAATCCCATGAAGAGCGAAAATTCAAATATTTTTACTTAGTACAGTAATTTTCAAGAAGAATGCATTGTTCTCACGTTGGTAGGATAACAAAGTTTTATAAATCATCATTTTATGTGTTTGGACCGCATTGTCAATTTCTAAGTTATGTTGACATTTGAATTTGGAACATCATCTTTTATAATTGGGTTAATTGAAGTTTTTGTCTTTTATAAAAATTATTCTTACCTATCAGAATTTAATAATTAGTATTTCTAAGAATATTAAAATAATAGACTTTTTAATTCCATGAATTGAGCCACCTATATATTTTTAATTAAATAAAACATACTTCCCAACGTAAAGTTCCCAAGGAAAAAAATTATTAAAGTATATAATCAAACCACTGTTTTTAATTTTTGAGTTGATTTCCTTATATGTTTTGGGTTGTCAGAATTTATTCATTTTTATTATTTTGTCTTTTAGTATTTCTAGATTCATTTTCATATATTTTTATTTTTTTTGGATATGCCTTTTTGGTTTTTGTTTGTTTGTTAGATTTTTAATTTTGTGATCCAATTAACTGAAAAAATTTCCTTCATTTCAACTAAAGATTTTTTTTTGGGATATGCCTTTTAGCGAAACTGGAAACGGGTGATTCACACCAATTTATTCAAGTTAAGAATTGACTCATCTATGTTACTGTTAATAATATATTTAAGACATTATAATATTTTTCGTTTTAAAATACAAATTCCTTTATAAAGTAAGGATTCAATAGGTATTAAGCATAGCAGTAAATATAGAAAATAAAATTGATGTTAGTACATAATTTATCTTATTTATTTTGAAATTGATGTTAGTAGACTTAATTTATTTATTATTATCATATTTTTTAAATTAAAATAATATTTTAGAATTAAATCCTCAGTTGGAATACATAATACTAATCACAATTAGAACTAATATATATTAATTTATTACAGTAAAATCTCTTTAATTTAATATTTGATAATTAAATAATCTCTTTAAGATAATAATCTTGTCTTGTCCCGACTTGGGCCTACTATGTAGATTAATAGTTTTGACTAATTAATAGGATACTGATTTCTCGAAAGACCTTATATAAATCTATGGTCCAATCAACATCATAAATTAATATTCCCTAGAATTACAAAAATAATTAGGATAATTTAGTAAAATATGATTTTATTATTGTTTGCTTTCTAATGAAACTTAAATCAAGATTAATTCAATTTCTAACTTTTCTCATGGCACTCAAAAGCTCCGACGTGACATTCTTGAATTAAAAAAAATTATGAAGGATTTCAATGCTATCAATTTCATTTCATGTAACCGAATCTAATGGTATTGGAACATCTTAAGTTTCATCCTCAACTGAATTTTTTCAATTATTTTGTCGATAATTTCTTCTATGCTTTGGATCTCATGCATATTTCTATGTAATTAAATTCAAATTATTGAATTACATGTTATTAAATTTAAGTTTGTTGAATTCTTACGCAATTATATTTAAATTTTGCTAATATAAAATTCCTATTTTAATTAATAAATTATTAGTTTATCGGTAATTAATGCATCTCTAAAATAATAAAAATCACAATTCCGACAGTATTATTTTATAGAGGTTATAATGTATTAGACTAAATTAACCTTAATCACACCAATTAAAACATAAATTAGAAGGATATTTAAGGAACTTAAATATTATATAAATAATTCAATACATCCTACCAATTAATGGATTATATATTATAGATATTTTAATATATCATACCAAATATAATACCATATAAGATATGGTAAAAACATCTCAATATGAAAGGAGCAATGATATTGAATCATTGATCATGTGATCTAATTGGATTTATATCTCTCAAACAAAAGTTAACCTTTTATAATCTAACAATTAAAGATTAGATAAATTTAATCATCAATCGAAATATGAAAAATACTATTACCTTTGAATGTTGCCACATATTATCCCGACAATCCAACTTTGAAACTTTAACGTTGGGCGATCTTGAAGAAAGATGGACTTGTTTCGCGACGTCCGCGATTTCAGTTGATATATCTATTGCACTCGGCCCATCACCAATCACAACCACCATCTAATCATTATACGCGCAATATTAAAAATTAATAATAATTAGACAACGCTTTTTCTTTTCTTTTTTGAGATGGAATAAGAAAAAAGATTTTGAATTCATGTTCAAAGAAAATTCCAATTGTTACCTGATCTTCAAATGGGTCGGGTACCCTATAATTATGACTGTGCATCTGCTTACCAGGCCAATTTTCTCTGCCTAGAATATTTTAAGGCAAATAAAATATGATCAATTACTTTCGTTGCTAATTTTTTAATAAAAGTTAAAATTCATTGTTCAGAAGGAACACATATCATATGCATTTTTATTCTAATAAATAAAATACAAATGCATAAGCTTAAGTGACAAATAAAATTGTACCTGGAAAATCTGCGACTTTTGGTATTGTATAATGTCCGTTGCAAATCACAACCGCGGTAAAAAGCTCGCTGAAACTCACTTCGTAATTTCTCGACTCCACAACCCATTGGTCGTTTCTCATATCGACTCGCTCCACTCGGACGACTTCGGTCTCGAACCGTATCAACTCAACGAGTCCAAATTCGGCCGCGAACTCATTCAAGAACTGGAGCACCTCTTCGTGACCCGGAAAGGTTCTAGGATCTCCGTTTCTCTTTGTGGAAAACGGATAGTCCGAGAAGCCCATGAGTTGCCTGGGTAGATTGGAGCGCAGCGATTGGTATAGGCTGCTGTGTACAATCTTCCTATTCGGATCGAGGCTTAACAGGTCGGACTCAACTCGCGGATCGTAAGCCCAGGTGCCACCGATTTTATCCGATTTCTCGTAAACCACAACGTCGAGGCCTTCCGTCTTTAGGGCACGCGCCGCCGCCAACCCCGCTACCCCGGCTCCAATCACAGCCACCCTGAGTGGTGGCGCGATGAGGTGGTCAACGGCCGTGGGGTTGGTGGTGAGATCGGTAGAGGCCATTGTAATTCTTACAAAACTAAAATTGTGCGATTTAGCCTCATTTAATATGAATCTACACGTCATTAACAGTTAAGTTCAATTTTTAATTTTTTTTCAGGTCATGTTTAAGGCATCTCCAAAGCTTCTTTCAAATAGCACTGACGTTATTTTATTGTCAAAATCCTCCAACCATGCTATAAAAATAGAGCAGCAACTGTTGCTTGCGCAATCTCCCTTCCTCCCCCCTTTTAATTATATTTTTTTAATTGTTTTATATATATATATATATATATATATATATATGTTTTATTTGATGTGTATGTTATATTGATTGAAGTGGAAGGTTATTGCATATTTATTTGATTTATTATGTTTAAATATTGAAATTTTCTTTTAGATTTGAAAAAAAATTAATATTACACTAAAGATACACAAATTGAAATACGAAGATACAGACGCTCATTTCACACTTCGAAATGCACTAATTGATCATTCGTGGAATGAATATTCTAATTCACAGAATTTGAGTCTATTATTATGTAACCTATTTTTTTTTAAGTTTTAATTATGTTTTTTTATGTAAGCTTGAATTATGTTTCTTTATTTGCATATGTTTTGATTTATGTTTTTTTGTATTAATATAATATTAAGTTTTAATAATTGAGTTTTTAGTTTTAATATTTTAACTTTGAATTAATAAAAAGAATAATATTCTTTTTCTGTTGTAAAATGGAGTAGATGGTTGTGAACGAATTACTATTTCTACTGTAAAATAAAGATAGAATCTTTGTAAAAAAGATGGTCTAAAACGTTCATGATCCAATAAAGTTCAAATTTTCTTTCAGGTCATGTTTAAAACATTTGCTCCTTTAGACAATATATTTTACTTCGTCACTATTATTATTATTATTATTATTATTATTATTATTATTATTATTGAGGGGAAGGGAACCATAGTATTAATATTTTTCATCCAAAATTATACCATATTGATGTGGATTAATTTATATAAATATTATTGGGCTTAAGCCTATTAAATAACCGGTGTATGACTAGAACCAAAGCATAAGAGAGGAACAAATCTGGTAAAAAGAGATAATATAACTCTAAAGATAGAACCCTTCAGCTAAGCATAACTTACATCTATAATTTAGTTCAATTGATTAAGAACTAGTAGATTTGAAATAATCATAACTTACCAAAAAAGTATAAATGCCACATGTCCAACGATAGAAGACCTCCGTTGAAAAGGTCTCGATGGAAATATTCATAACTACCGTTGAAAAGGTCTCGATGTTCAAAGCAATCAATTCATACTCCTACGCGGAAAATGAAAATGTTACCTGTGACTATCATAATGACTATTATGCCCATGGTTGCCATGAGCTGCATTACTGCTTTGCCCTTGCAACCATCCTCTATAAATATCATCCTATGTAAAACTTCACAATCTATCATCACTTTTATCACAGTCACACGAGATCACTTTAAATATTTCTGCTTTCTTGTGATTTTATTGAAATCTCAGATAATTTGAGCATCAAAGTATCTTAAATTCTAATTTACATTCTTCCTGTGAGGAATTGATGAGGCGATTTAATATGATTTCATTCATCTTCACTCAGTTCACCTAGATATCAACTTGTTGATGGACAATTGACCCTAATCTATTATCAACTATGATATGAAACTTCAATTATATGCACATGAATACATCTCCAAAGTTAGGTTCCTGAATGCGTTTAGATATTTTGGTAGATCGAGATTTTATTTGCACTAGATTTTTCTGCACATTTATGTATTTGTATTTTCTTATTTGGGTCATTCCCAATACCTTCATGAAGAAGGAAAAAAATTATACATCCCAATATACGATGTATTCATCTTAATTAAAACTAAATAAGATTATTAATCTACAATTAAAATTTATTATTTTTTAATTAAAATTTATTAATAACGATTTAAATTTATAGAACAGAAACACCAAAGCGTGCGCCACCAGCACCGTTCCTGACATTTTATAGGCCCTAGGCAAAATAAGGAATATGAGCCCCCATTTTTTAAAATTCATATAAAACTCTCAATCATTATCTTCTGTTCGTACTAGGTAAAACTTATGTTTCTTTACAATAGCTTGCAAAGACACATGACGATTAAACCACACTTAAAAAATCGGGTGTGACTGACTTGAACCTATAGATGCGATAGTGAGGTTTGAACTCGTGACCTTTGGCCACATGAACCCACTTAACCATTAGACAATCCAAAATGTCTTTTATATTATACTTATAAAATAAATCATATTTATAAATTTACGTAAAATTCAAGTGATCTACAAATAGAAATAGATAATAAAAAATTATCAAAAACATATTCAACTTACTTGTCATCCTTATATTTCTATATCTAAACTCTTATCTACGATACCATATCATAAAAAATAATTTATTCGAGTATTTGCAGATGCAAAACCATTAATAATCACATCAACATCAATATTTTTTAATATATTTTGGGACCAAATGAAAATATATATCTATAAGTAAAATATATAAAGATTTAATACTTTGAATTTTAAAATAAAATAAAATATTTAAGTGATATAATATTTTGAATCTAAATAAATCTATATATGTATAAGTAAAAATAATTTTTTAAAATAATTTGGGCCCCCTGAGATGGTGGGCCCTGGGCGATCGCCCAGGGTGGCCTACCCTTTGGGGCGGCCCTGGCGCCACTACTTTGATTTGTTAAACTTGAACCAAAAGGCGAGGACTGAGAAAAAGCAAATAAACAAAAAAACGGAGTTAAGGACACTATTTTAACATAAACAGAGAGTATGAGAATTAACATGTAAGCTTGTTTAATATCTCATATCATACGTTAATTTTGTTAATCCGCCGGCCTAAACCAAATGAGTATATGATGTGATCGAAGAAAACAAATCAACAATTTAGCAGCACATGTCCATTAGTTCGATTGTGTCCCTGCACATGGCTTCATATGGCATTCATTTAATTAATTACATAACATCAATTGGGATCTGAAAAATTCGAGTATTTGAGATGCACAACAAAAGATTTATTTATAGTTATTTATACTATCAATTAATTAGATTTGGGTGCCACTTTGATTCTTTCAACTGCTGCACGCATCTTGCTTGGGTCTAGGCTTTTTTTTATTCAATTAAATATAGAAATATAAATGTCGTATCACGGTGGACTTGAACCCGAAATCTTTAACTTTGGACATTAACTACTTTATTATTAGACCAACATACCTACACATTTGGATCTAGTTTCTGTTTAGACTTAAGTTGACCAACAATCTTTGTTAGCAAGTTTGATCGTAGAACCAATTTTCATGCTACTTTTTAAATATTAATTGATCACATATTTAATATTTATAGTATTAGTAGGGGTTTTGGAGTCGGAATTTATATTAGAACGATAAAGTATTTGATAAAATCTAATTGGCTGACTATTGATATAACCATCTTATTTGCAAATGAAATCCCAACTTTTCGGCATTTTTGCATATTTAAGCTGACTTGTAAAATATTGCAATAATGTCATGACCTTTTGATTTGTAGCAAAATAGTTGTTCCAAATCTTTTTTATGAATTTGAAGTTGAGATTTGAATATTTATTGGATATTGAAACTAAAAGTTGATTGAGAGCTTTTGCAAAGATTGAGATTTCATTTACAAGTAACCCTTTAATTATTAATGGACTTTGTAATTTTAGTATCATTAGGTTTTATAGTTAATTGGCGTCTCAACCAAAAGGAAATAATGAGAATTCCAAATTCAGCATGTATTAACCTACTATAGAGTAATTAATGTATGAGAACAAATATCTCAAGTTCAGTTTTTTAAAAATTTATTTATTAAAAAAAACATTTCCAAATCCAACTATACTTTTTTTTACATAACATTCTACCCAATTAAAGAAATGCACAAGATAAACCTTAACAAGTAGCTTACTTTTATAATGAGGAATCACATCCAACTACTACAATACTCTCCTCCTATATTTATACTAGTCTTGATTTCTCTGAATTAGGTGGTAACTCATATTTTTTCTTTTTTTTTTTTTTGGAACCCGCAGCCGCTACCTTAAGTGTGCACTGGGTAAACCCCACGTTCATGTGCAATAGTCTGCAAACCACACAGGACAGGTAAACCACACTTGAAAAACCAGGTGTAACAGGCTCAAACTCATAGAGGCGTTTGGTGGGGTTCGAACCTATGACCTCTCGGTCACAGGAACTCACCTTAACCATTGGGCTGTCCCTAGGGGACAAAAAGAAACTGAATTAGGTGGTTTTCTCGACACCCATATATATCCTTACCTATAGTAGTGAGTAATTTATTAGAAACTGCAACAAATATTTGGAATGTAAATTTATTTTATTTTTAAGTGTGTTGGATTTCGGAACCTTGCTACACCACAATTTAACGATTAAATATGTGTGTTATTTTCTTTATAAAGGCACTACCACATTTCCACTACAATAAAACGGCCGAATAGAGATGGATCTTACGACGGAAAATCTTTGGTTGCAGACATACGACGGACTAGCGACGGAACAACCACAGATTGTAGTAATGGTGTTTAACTACGAAGTCTACAACGAAATATCCCAGGAATTTTTTGGCACTAACTCTAGCGATAGATTTAACAACGGATATTGTCGTCGTTAGATCAACGACGGAAAATATGTCTCTACCATTTTTTTTTTTTTTTTTCCATAAAATCAACGACGTAGTCGGTCTGTTGTTGATTTATTAATATTTTGTTATTTATAACAAAGGATCTGTCCATCGCAGGTCCGTGTTTAGTGGTGTTAAGACACTAGTTTCTTTTCCATTTCATATAAACCCTAATTCTCTCTCTCTCTCTCTCTCTCTCTCTCTCTCTCTCTCTCTCTCTCTCTCTCTCTCTTCCTTCCCATACCGCATCTTCTTCGTTCCTCGTTGTCCTCCGATGTCCTTACCCCGTTCCTCACTGTCACTGTGAAATCGCCATCCCTCGTTGTCACTGGTCCCTCGCCATCACCGTGTCGTCCTTCACCGTCACTGTGTCAGGTTTATCTTTGAATTAGAGCAGAGCAACACACATCATCTTCCTCTCATTGTACTTATATATTATTCTTCTTCTTCCCCCGACCCCTTTGCAGTTATTGTATTTGTTGGCGGAGGCGGAATCGATTTTCGACGTGGCCTTTGCAAGTTCAGCTCCTATTTTTTCGATGGTTATTGCGAAAAATATCCTAAAATTAGATAAACTTCTAGTAGCATTTTAGAGAGATAGAGTGTGTGTGTGTTGTGTTTAGTTTGGGGTTTTGCTCGAGTGTTCTAGTTTAATTTTGATTCTGAGTTTTTATCATGTTTCAACTGTTATGAATGTTCTCGGCATGATGTAGTTTTTTTATTAATTGAAGCAACATACATTCCGTAGAAATTACTTGCTGCTAAACTTTTCTAAATAAATGTAACGAACATAATTTGATTAAAGTTTTCTCTTTTCAATGCCTTCTGTTTACATTTAAGTTTGGTGTTTTTGGTAATTGTTTCATTTATGACTTACAGTTGAATGTTGCAAAAGGGCCTAAATCACTAATTAAGACGTATCCTGGGTATTACGTAAACGAGTATAAATTTCACATGTTGGAACATGGGCACAAAGAGAAACCATGAATGATAGAGTGTGCATTAAGGGTGAAACTTATGGTACAGATAATGATGAACTCGATATTTAAGGGCGATTATTGGTCTCTGAGTTGGAATATCCCGAACTACTTATTACGACCACGATATTATTCAGATGCAAGTGGTTTAATCCATCACGATTGGGAATATCAATGCTTAATGAGTACAAGTTGGTTTCTATAAACCATACACAAAGGTATAACGAGTATGAAACGTTTGTCCTGGCAAACCAAGCAATTCAACTATAGTATTGTCCATACACAAGTTTGAAACAGTCTACGAAGGACTAATGAAAAGTTTGCACAATTAAAACTAGATTTAATGTGGAAGTCTCAGATCAAGCATCTAACTCGCATATACCTCCACCGTTTCAAGAGGATGAATTGCCTTCGATTACCAATCCAATTATGGATGATAACAAAACACTAGTTCATCATGATGGTACACTGATAGACATCGAAGAAACTAGTGATGAGTTAGTTAAAGATAATGAATTGTCAGAGTCAAAACATAATGATACTTTGAGTGATGATGATTTTGACAACGACGAATATGGTTAGAATTATTTATTAAAAAATAGTATGTGTTAATGTAAATATAATTTACGAACACAACTTTTGGTGAATCTATGTTTTCTGCTTGTTCATTTTTTTAATTCATTATATTTACAGATGTCTGGCAGAAGACGAGGTCGATCTCTTGCTAATCATAGAACTGTAGCATTGATTTCTTCACCATCACCATCAGCATCACCCTCACGATCATCATTAGATGGTGGCCTTGGTGCATCTGTGGGAGCACTATCATTAGGTGGTGAAATTACCGTCTCGAGTAGCAATCCAGTACAGGGGACGACTGAGATGAAGAAGCTGACGGTCATGAATGAGTAAATAATTTAATATATTTAACTTTTATTTGTATTTGAAGATAATAATGCATTTTTTGGGTCAATTTGAAGCATTTTAATACCATCGGGTGATATTTCTAGTGGATAACTGAATCATTTAAGAGTGTTATGAATCATCATGGCTTCAGTTGGAAACCGGTTTCAGAGGAACAAAGACTTGCATATTTTCAGCAGTTCAAGGTAATTGTATTATATATATATTGAAATTTACATTGTTTTTTTTGTCAATTCAATACAGAAATTTAAAGGCCACGTCATGATGGACTCGAACCTGAGACATTTGGCTTCGGGCATTAACCACTCTACCACTAAGCCAACACACGCACACGAAATTTACATTGTTATTAGTTGTTTATGGCAACTGATTGAATGCAGAATTTGGGACTAGCTATTTTGATTAGCGTCTAGTATATTGTCTATTTCCTATTGAAAATTTGAATACATGCGTAGATATATTCATTGATATTTGAAATTCCATTGCATGTGCATTTTATCTAATATATGTCATAAACTTCTTACATTAAACATTGGTGAATCACCTTTTTGGTATGTAATGTTTGTCTTCCTACTAATTTTGGCATGATTTGTATCTGTTTACTAAATATACATTGAAATTTATATTTTAATCTCCAAATATTTTCTTTTTTGTAGAAATTTTATTATTGGGATAAGGATTTGAAGGATGACATTGTTTACAAGCTCTGGCGCATGAAGACAGGGGATAGATACAGTGATCTTCTTCACAAGATAAAAAAAAGAAAAGAATGACAAGATACCACCTCATTTCATGTGGGCGGCTTGGAAGAAATATTGGAGTCGGATGATGTATAAGTGAAGGCGATAAAAGCACGAAATAATAAGATGACGGAGCCCAATGGCGGGGAACATGGATCGTTAAGCATAGAGGCGGCTCAAGAAGTGCTTTATAATATGCAATTGAGATGGTAAGTATCTCATACTTTAATAAATTTTATTTTTTTAATTTAATTTTCTACTTAAACAAATTTCATTTGTTTTATTGAATGCACAAGCAAAAACACGTGATGTCGAAATACCTCAAGTGTTGTGGGATGTGTTGAATAGGTATCATGTCACTGAGGATGGTGAATATACCGATCCGAAGTCTCGTAGTATTAGGTAAGTATCTTCAAATCAAAAGACTTAGCTAGAATTATTAACTATATAATCTTAAGTGAATTTATTTTATAGATGCAAGTTGAAGGCAATTTTAAGACATTGAGTCAGCATGTTCCCGGCATAGATGAAGTACCAGAGGTAGATAAAACAGAGATCCTCAAGAAAGTCCTAGGAGGTCCCTCAAAGAAGAAGAGATTTTTTTGGTGCAGGTTCTCCTGCACAGAGCTTCATGAGTAGTCCCAATGGATCGCGTGTCGAGTATACATAGATGACGAATAAAAATAAGAACTAAAGTAATCAAATGCAAGGAAGGGCTAGTAACTTTAGATGTTATTTTTTCGAGTTTGTGCATCATCTCTTTTCTTAAATTGATGCGAAAAAGAGATAGTAGATGAAAAATAGAGATAATTAACAGCATATTGTTTAATAATTACTGAGAACCTCTTATTCAAATTATGAATTTATGAATAATATTATTATGACATTAAGATATGTATAATAATTTAAGTAGCGCACAAATTTAGTGTCTTAAGAATAGGAGTACTGTCGTTTTTTGATATGACAATAAAGCATGATATGAACACGTACAAATTAAAGGTTTAGTATCCAGTCTTATCATGTTCATGTCCTTATCATGTCAATACGATTATATCATGTTCTTATAGCACGATAACTTCGTGCATCATGTTCGTGTTCATATCGGACCGTGTCATGTTCCTATGCGATAAGCTTTTATATAATTTTATTAGTTTAATTTTACTATTTATATTTTTGATTTATTTCCTAGTTAGTGTTTGAATTTATCGTGTCATATCGTTGTCGTATCGTGTCAATATGAACAAAATCGTATCACCTTTGTGTTCATGTTTTGCTTGTATTATATCCACTTTTGCACAGATCATGTTGTGTTCGTGTTCATGTTAAATAGACCTATAACGAACCATATTCATGTTTGATATTATCATATTGAATCGTTATTGTATCAACAAAATAATAGCCAAATATACATGAATCCTACTCGAGAGTTGACTTTCCTGCTCACTCATGCGGTATTGCCAATTGACAGCGGCCACATTAATTAATTAGTGCTTGTAGTGGCTAATAGGTAGAAAAGCGAGTCACTAAAGATGTGACTCAAATCAAACCTACGTAACAGACTTACTTATTTATCAAACATTCAAGGAAATAACATTTAGAGAATCTCCATCAATCACTACAATAGAGTTTTACTCTATTGTAAAGTGTTTTAATCTCCAACAATATATTTCACTCTGTTCTATCTTAGAAGAAATAAATTGTACTATATATGTAAAGTGAGACTATTCATTCCTCTAAGTTTTTTTACTCAATAATATAGGGTATAAAAATAGAATATTTCTTTGTAGAGTTTACTATTGAAGATGAATTTGTAATTATTCTACAATACTGTAAAGTTCACTCTATTGTAGAGTGAACCATTAAAAATGCTCTAAGATAGTAAGACACTTACAACTCTCTCTCTCTTACACACATATAATTAAATATATATCTGGCTTTTATTTCTGTATTTATAGAATGGAACAAAAATGCCTATACTTATATAGAGTTTTTGCAGCCTTAGCTGTTCTAATATTTCATGTACATGCTTGTTTTTTAATAATTAATTATGTTGGCGCCTTAATTGTAAGCGAAATAAGCTGGAAATATTAGTGTTTTAGGTGTTACGTACACCCAATTAACACAAATCTTTGAACATTTTATTGTTTTCTTGACCAAGGACAATTCATATCAATTCCTAATTATGCTTCTGGGACCGACCTGTAAGCTACATTCTTCAGCCTTCAGTTATTTATTTATATATATATATATATATATATATATATCGTCCATCGGGTTAAATTAATCTAACAGATTTATTTGGTAGAACTAAGAAACATCTTTCAAAACTCAAAAGTAACTATATTTGATGCTTAATCACATGGATTTTTCTGATTAATGAATTGAATATTCCACTTCCTTTTCTCTTTTGGAGGGGACTGGGCCAATATTTAGATTTTGTAAATAAAATAACATGACACGGTTTCGAATAGAGAGTTGGGTATTAATGTGAAATAAATTATGAAATACTAATGGTAACTTTATAGTTAGATAAAAGGACTGTAAACAGAAACATCAAAATTAAACCTTCAAACAAACAAAAAAAAATTAAATTAAAGGGTTCTAGTTTTACGGATGCAAATACTAATCAATGAATAAACATATGCATTTGTTTCTTCAGAAAACCTCCAAAATTCAACAGTTGAAAACGGGATCAAAGCGAATCGGATTCCGGAAAAACACAAAAAATGCTCATTGATTTCTTCCAAAAATATTAGCATTCTCTAATATACAAAAAAGAAAAGAAAATAATTAATTATGGGAGGGGGGATGAGTCTTGGGTGGCAAATAATCGAGGTTGAAACCTGCAGCTTCTTCATCTTCTCCTCTTTTCTTTTTAGGAACCCTAAAAGTCTTCTTCGAAGCAGCTGAATCTTTTAGAACATGATTCACACTCTCTGCATCCCCTACTGATTTCTCTCTCAAAAGACGACGCCCCCCGCCGGCATGCAGCTTCTCATCAATTTCCTGCACACACACAGACACATGAGTGTCACTTAATTTAGTCATGACTCATGACAGAAAGCGAGTTACCTTGCTGATGGAGTAGTGGTGAAACTCCTTATATGAAGGATCATTGTGAGCCACCGCTCTAACTCTAGCATTGCATGTATGCAGAGAAAGAAATAGAACAAGTAGAGCAAGAATCATCGACATTTTTAGGCAATACACAAATAACATAAAAGAAAAATCTCAGATATATATTGCTTTAAAAACAGCAATTTCCGGTAATAAGAGAGCCGAAAAATATGGGGGGAAAGGGAACACTAAAAGTGGGAGATTTGGTCCAACTAATCTGTTAGATCATGCAGAAAAAAAAGAAAGATGGATAAAATTTGGTCCCCCAAAGTGATGGAGAAAGATCAGCAAAATCCACAACCCCTTCTGCTTAATATATATATGATGGACAACTGAAACAGTCCAAAATAGAGATTTTTCCCATTTTCCCCTCGAAAAGATCAAAAATATTTTATAGTAAAAAACTAAAAAAGCGTAAAAGAACATGAACAACAAGAAAATAAGAGCCTGTCGAATTTTGTCACCACCGAGGAAGAATTCACCCTTATTTCGCTTGTCTTTGTGCGTCAAGTTTTGTGGCAAATTGTGTAATGCTTCCTGATTTCTAGCTCTTGCTTTTCCCACCAACATGTTGCATGGACTAAAATCCTTCATATTTTAATAGTGTTATAATTATAATAATAATGTAAGAAGTGAGAACCTCTTTGGGATTGTGAAACTTGACTCACTCAGGTCAAGGGTATGCATGCTGTATAATTTTTTTTTGTTTCATGTTACCCTCATATCAAATATAATATCTGTTATTTAATTGTGTTACCTGTGAGATTTGTGCTTATAAGTAATAGCTATTGTGCTTTTTAGTATATGAGGTTAAACAGAGTTTTTATGAAATACTTTTAATTTTCTATACTTTTTAAACAATATGTTGGTGTAATGGAATAAGAAATTGAATTGACATGGATGCATGTATCAACATAACAAGCTAATTAATAAAAGGGTATGTATGATGAATTAAATAAACAAGTCAAATGTGTGTTTATGCTTTTGATGTACATCCTTTCAAGTGGTGGAAGGGTATAGTGATTTCAATTTATTTGAGGTGTTTAATAAACCTAATCTAGCTAGGAAGCAAACATCCAAGTCTCTCTCTTTATATATATATATATATATATATATATATATAGGGAAGGGTTAACGAGAACCATTTTATTGTGAGAACATGAGAACTATAAACAAATGTATAAAATTGATGAATAAAACATATTATAACGAAAACATTCTAAAATTGTTGTCCAACAAAATAATTTTAGAAAGTTTTTATGCACAATTTTATACCATCTTGTGCATCATCTTCAACGTCTTATGCATGGTTCTTAGTTCTCACGTTAAAATTGGTTCTTATTTGAACCTCACTATATATATATATATATATATATATATATATATATATATATATTTTCTCAAAATTTCAGCTTAGCTACCCCTTGTTTGATTTGTGTTGTGTGTGTTTGATTTTTCTAAGCAACTAGTGGTGTCTCACTGTTTAAGGTTTACTAGTAATTAGCAAATTCTCCTAAGTACAAAGTAATAATTTGTTTTGATCGATGAAAAGTACAAATTCTATTCATAAAATTTAAAACAAAAGATACTTGATTATATTGCAATTTGAGATTTGTAATTTTGTATGATGTATGACCAAAATTCATAGACTAGTGCATATGATACGATCATCGTTGGTACGAAGGATCTATCAGCAAGCGAACGGAAGAACGAACAAGATGGAATATCCCAAAATCTCTGAATCTAACCCAAGAAGTGATATAAGTCAGTATGTCGCCTATACCCCAACGTGATGTTGACGCATCAACTCGGGGACGATGAATGACACACGAACGGGGGATGGATGTCTCGTCGATACGTCGATAATTGAATTTCTTGACAAATGCAAGAAAATTCAAGAGCTCTTGAAGAGATAATAAAACTCACATATATTCGTAAATCAAAAGCTGAATATTTTCGTATGCTTACAAGCCTTTATATAGGCTGAAAAATAAAGTCCAATCCTTATCAAAGAATGAGTCCTTATCAAAGTAGGAAACTAACTAATAGAAGAGATCTAATTGAACTAGAAAACTATTTAATCTAACATCTAAATGGGCTGCAAAAATAATTAAAAAAAATAACGTGGCCCACAATATCAAACGGACCTCGGACTCCATCAGCATACATATACGATACATAATTGTGGGTCTTGTTAGCCTAATAATAAACGATATTGATAGCAATGTACGCACAATTCACAGTTCAATATTAGATTAGGACATGATTTATTTAAATTTCGATATAAACTATATTGATTGAACGAAAGTCTTCAAGGGTATCAAGAAGGCCTTGGCAAATGGATGTTGTTATTATCCCAAACCTCTTTTACTTTTCTTATCCAGACATTAATTTCACATAATAACACAAATCTGAAATCCCAATATAAAAATATATGTTAGTCTTAGTATACTTGATAAAATATAACGCAAATTAAAATATAAGTTATAAAAGTCACAAACATTATGATATTTGATATTTATAATGAAATATAAAAACACGAAAATACAACCGGCAATATGATACCCAACAAAACATTGGTTTGGTTATTAGTTATTACCAAACAGAAGTTTGGAGTGGGAAAAAACGACAAATTAAGATCTTGAAAATTATGTCAGAAAGTTAATTAATCTATGACTGATAACGGTCGAGCGTGACACGTGGGTGTGAATTGTCTACATAAAGTCGGCACGTGGACATAACCCCAGTTAGGGTGCCCAAAAACTTGGTTAATTAAGGTGGTCCACGAACATTTTACCTGGTCCTGCACAATGTTTGGTTCTTTAATTATCACATGTTTTTATGTAACATGTATAGATACAATATGTAACGCCAAACTAGCCACCCACAATCAAAATGGTAAATTGGTTTAATTAATGAATAAAAAAGATGCATTTACTCAACCCAAAGGAAAGAAAAAATAACACTCACTCCTTAGAAATTGGAATTTACTAGAGGATTGTGTGTAGCCTATTGTTTCATTTCATTTAATAGCACTAATTTGTAGATTTAGAACAACTATATGTTTCTTCTATTTATATTCAATATTATTTTCTTAATATCAATCGCGATGAATAATAAATAAATACGTGAAGTTAATGATTTAAAGGTGTGCATATATGTTGGTGCAACTCATACCATAGAGCGATTAATTGTGTATGTCTCTACAAAAGTGTGCAATCCAAATTATTGTATCATGGGCTAGATGAAAGAGTGTAATTCTCTAACGTCAAATAATGTCACCCCAATATATACCATATTACATGCTTCACGAAACATTCAACGATAATTTCCATTTTCTACATTGTAGCACTCTCATTATGTTCGAATCTTCTCCCGGCGAACAAACTCGTGAAGAAATAAAAATGCGTTATGTTCAACCTAAATTACATCTCAAAGTTCTCGCAATAGACTGAGGTATATGTAAAGTGGTAAAATCAACTCAAGTCATATCTCTCGAGAAAGACTTGCAGGACTTGTATTTCGTGTAAAGACAAAAAGCAAGAAAGTAAAACTAACGTCCTAACATAATTGGGGGGGTTTTGTCATAGAACTTGAAATGTATAAAATAAGCAACATGAAAGCACGAATGCGTAGGCAAACACAAATAATTTGATTGGTTTAAAGGATTAAGGCTTCGGGATTCTCTCCTCGTGTATCAATTAATCACATATCATTATGTATATCAAGAATTAAATAATTCTATTGATCAAAACCTAAGCTAAGCTCTCGCTCCCGGACAGGTGTTCAATTAATCAATTATTCAATCCCGACAAATCACTCGTTTCTGGTAAGATTCACTCAGATTAAATTACAAATCCAGTATTGAAATAGCCTCTCGACCTCAATCAACATTTAATATAATCAAACAAGTGATCAAGTTGTTCGATTGCAAGCAAAACAAATTCAATCGGATAAATATGCTCAACATGATACGTAATTCATCAATATATGATTTGATTCCCCCTAACCCTAGATGGGGAATTAATTCCTCAACATAATCCCACAAATCATACACATCAATTGATAAAAATTATTCATCCCAAAAACTAAAGAGAAAGGTAAGAAATTCTTACTAATTTCAATGATGAATCCAAAATTCAATCTTGTTACAAGGTTTATCCAAGTGAAATCAATCATTTTCTAAGGTAGATTGAGAGAAAAATAGCTAGGATTCATGGAGTGTGTGCAGAGAATGAAGTGTATTTATAAATATATGAGAAACATCACCGCCCCGCCGGTACGGACGGAAGCTTGGCCGGTAAGGCCCGTCACAAATTGGGCCGGTCAATGTCAGTTGCACCCCTAGTGTCCCTTGGGGGCTGCTCCTGACTCATGAACATACGGTGCCCCTAGCGCCGATTTCATCCCGTCATCCGATGAAGGGTGCTCATTGTCTCACATGCAAAGTTGCACACCCAGTGCCTGAAGCAGCGTCGTCGGTGTTGGGTGGCTTCTCTGTTTTCTTTCATGTATCCTCATTGGCGCACGCAGCGCTGGACAACACCTAACGTGCGCTGGTTGCCTTGTCTAATCTCTAACTCGCAAGTGCCATATCGGGCGCCGCCCAACAACAGCGCCGGGGTCTTTCGACACAATGCACACCGCACTGGCGGCGGCCGCTATGCGCTGCCGCCAGCGGGTGCGATCGCTGCACGCGTGATGCTTTATCTTTACCCCGTTTCGTCTCATATTTGCATTGTTTTCTCCAGCACGCGAACGCGGGACGTGCGCGCACGCAGCAACAACGGCATAAAGGAGGCGGCAGTGCCTGGTGTGCACATGGTTTGTGCCCTAGCGCATGCGGCCCAGCCCGTTTCGAGTCCGACCCGACCTGGATCCAATTGTTCGGCCTGTTTTTTTACTCGACCCATTTTCTGACCCAAATCACTATCCTGACCCAGATCTAGATTTTCGATCCAAATCCAGTTTTAACGAGTCCATTCCGAGCACATGAGGCCCGTTTAAAGACAAATTGAAGATCTGTACTGTGCAAATTTATTTAATAAATTAGGCAGTGACGTACAAGATCCACGAATAGACCGCGATGAACGAATTTATTTTATGTTTATAGTTCATAGTATGTCGTGGATATTTAAATTATGCAATATCATGTAATGTATGTTTAATTACGTGGAAGCATGGATATATGTTTACGTGATTAACTACGTTGAACAACCATGCTGGGTTTATCACGTTTTAAAGCATGATTTAGAATTATGTGAGCATGTTTTACATTTTGAGTTCTAGAAAGAGCATGTTTAGAACTGCGTGATCTGCATGGATAAATCTTTTGAAATAAAAAGACTAAGCAAGAAACCCGATGTTTTATTTTTTAAATTAAATAAGTTAAGACCTTCATATTCTGATCTCTAAACAAAGTGATATGCACTGTGAGTAAACGTCCACACGTGTGGCTTGCTTACACTGTTTATCATAAGTTTGTTTGATGAGATTTCTAAATAGAACATTTTAATCTATTGAGAAGTGGTAGTTTTATGTGTAAACGTCCACACGCGTTGCTTGCATGTGCGATTTTCATAAGTTCTCTAGAGATAGATGTAAAATGAGATGACAAACAAAATTCAATTGGAAGAGGTATGGTCCAAGTGAGTATGTCAATTATAAGAATTCGATCTTTGCTGTCAAAATTGTGGTCACTACTTAAACATCATCTCAAGTACAACTTCTCTCGAAGTCCCTTCTTGCGATAGTGATGTGTTCTAGTTAAAGGTCTAATTATTAATTTCTTTTGTCATAGGGTTAAGTTAACATAGAATGAAATTAGACGACTAAAAGGTTAATTTTAGTCTGGTCGAGAGATTCATGTACAAATATCCACACATGTGGCTTGCATGTGAGATTCCTTGCCCAATTGGAGCTTTTAATCAATATTATTTTATTAAAAATTTATAATATTGTTGTTACGAAGTATATGCGATCATATGCTTATGTGTTTACATTACTTTTGAGATATGTCTCTTACTCCGATTATCAATATACTCGCACAAAACCATTTATCCCAGTCTGCGAATCATGTATAGAGGGAAAGATGTTGACCAGGCCCTTCTAGGAGAAGGGATATAGAGCCAAAAATCGATGTAATTGGTCCACTCTGACCTGTGTGGATCAATGTCCACATAAGCTCATGGAGGGTACAAGTATTTTGTCACTTTCATTGATGATTACTCAAGGTACAAGTACGTTTACCTACGCCACCATTAGTCTGAATGCTTTAGAAATTCAAAGAGTTTAAGACGGAAGTGGAAAACAAGCTAGGTAAAAGTATCAACTCATTATGGTCTGATCGTGCTGGTGAATATCTCAGCAATGAGTTCATAGACTACCTGTTGAAGTGTGGGATTACATCCCAGATGACTATACCGGGTACACCGCAACAAAACGGTATGTCGGAGCGAAGAAATAGCACTCTCATGGAGATGGTTAGATCAATGATAAGTTATGCAATGTTGCATGTTTCGTTCTGGGGGTATGCCTTAGAAACAACGACATATTTATTCAATCTAGCACCGTCCAAGTTAATTGATAAGACCTCTTTCGAGTTACGGTTTGGGCGTAAGCCTAGTTTAAATCATATAAGGATATGTGACAGTCCAGCACATGCGTTGAACAAGCAGACTGAAAAGTTGGAGACTACATCGGGCGTAAGGTTGTTTGTTGGATATCCTAGAGGAATAAAATATGGTTATTTCTATAGTCCTAAGGATCATAAGGTCGTTATTAGCACCAACGTTCGATTCTTGGAGAATGACTACATATAAAACTACAAATCCAAAGTTGAAATCATTTTTCAATAAATTGAAGATGATCGTATTCTACCACCGATTCCGCCAAAGGTACAAGATGTTGCATCTAGTGGAAGGAATCGACACTGGATACTTTAAGAAATTGAAGTGGATCAAGTTCCACTAGTGAAATTGACTGTATGAGCGGCGCCTACCTAACAAAGTTTGCAAGAAACGATACCACAAGTTACTACACCCATCTTTTCCATTGTGTCAATAGCGCCTAGTAGTGGGATGGTTGTTCGATAACCTGATCGATATATATTCATGGGAGAATCTTCAGATTTAATCCTAAAAGATGAACAGGCTATAATCGATCCATGGACATACAACGAGGCGATACAAGATATAGATACGGGAGAATGACACGCTGCTATGGACTTAGAGATTGAGTCCATAACCGCTATGGATGTATACGAGAAGACACCTCTACCAGATGGCAAGGAAGCCATAGGTAGTAAGTGGGTATACAAACGGAAGAAAGATTATGATGGAGAGGTTTCGTTTTTAAAGTCAGGCTCATAGTGAAAGGGTACACGCAGATAGAGGGGATCGATTACGATGATACATTTTCGCCTGTAGCAATGCTCAAGCCTATCAGAATTTTTCTGGCCATAGCAGCTCTTGAACCTAGAGGTTTGACAAATGGATGTGAAAACCGCTTTCTTAATCGGTTATCTTGAGAGGGGATAAAGACATCTATATGCAGCAACCTGAAGTTTATGTGAAGAAAGGTGATGAGCATCTAGTATGAAAACTCAAGAAGTCCATTTATGCACTTAAGCAAGCTTCCCGATCATGGAATTTACGTTTTAACTAGGTGATGAAAACATATGGTTTTACCTAGTTACCAAACGAGAGTTGTATGTGTCGTTTAGATGTTAACGGTGATGTGGTATTTTGTTGCACTTTACGTATATAACATCCTTCTATTTGACAACAATGTGAAGCTATAATCAGACGTAAAGAGTTGGTTATTCAATCAGTTTCAGATGAAAGACTTAGGAGATGCAGCGTACATTCTTGGGATCAAGTTTTATCGAGATTGCAAGAAGAAAATATTGAGCTTAACTCAAGCATCTTATATTGACATTGTGATTACTCGTTTTAGCATGCAAACCGCTAAGAATGGATTGCAACCCTTCAGACACGGCTTCCTTTATCTAAGAAGCAATCGTCGAAGACTACGAAGAAGATAGAGAAAATAAGACATGTTCCATACGCTTCCACCATAGGAAGTCTCATATATGCAATGTTGTGCACGAGGTCCGATGTTTGCTATACGGTAGGCATAGTCGCAAGATATCAGTCTAAATCTGGACAAGGTTAATGGACTGCGGTAAAGCATATACTCAAGTACCTGAAAATGACTCGAGATTATAGGATAGTTTACCAGACAGACAGTCTAATGTCTTTGGATGATTTTGACTCGAATTTTCAAGTTGACTGTGATGAGAACAAGTCTACCTCAGGCTATGTGTTCACCTTGGGAAGGTGGAGCTGTATCTTAGAGGAATTTTCAAAGCAGCAGTGCATTGCAAACTCCGCCATGAAGGCCGAATATATGGTCACATCAGAAGCTGCTAGGAGACGGTATGACTCAAGAACTACCTCTTAGATTTAGGTATAGTACCTCGATTGCTAAAGAGTATCACAATGTTCTGTGATAATTCAGGTGCATTAGCAAACTCGAAATAACCACGGACCCGCAATGAAACACATAGAGAGAAATCGCCACATCATACGAGAAATCATACTACGATGAGACGTGTTGATAGAGAAAATTGGTACTACAGACAATCTAGCTAACCCATTCACGAAGAGCTTGTCGCATTTAGTCTACGACAAATATGTTCGAGGACTTGGATTGTACAAGATAGACCCTACTTAGTTTAAGGAAACTTTTCTATAAGTAGGAGAAGTAAAGTGATGGTGTTTGCAATAGCTAGTAGGAAGACACATTGTATACTAAAAGTTTGTTTTAGTATAAGTGTGAGATTGTTGGACTTTGCATACTAAAAGTAGATTGGTTGAGCTTGTATACAATATTTCTTGTTACCACTATTCTATTCTCATATTTGAACTGTTTACTTAATTGCATATGTTATCACATTATCTTATACAAAAGTTAGATCATATTGTGTGTAGAAGATAATAGAAATATGTATGATTAGTAAACTAGTTGAGATATAAAAAGGATCACAGCTGAGACAACTTGATGATGAGTTGTCGGTGTAGGCTACAATATAGATAAGAAATAACTTGACTTGGTTGCTTGTCTATACTGATACGTCTTGAAGTATTGATAGATCACAGTGTGATGAGTTTTTCTATCTGACTGTCATGAAGAACCTAGATCTCAGTGAATTTCGTTGATCTAAACCTCGATAAGGTTTCAAGTTAGTATGAGTTACTGACTATAACTTTGACTTGTTATGAGTGAGGTTTACATGTGATAACCCAAGATTCTCCGTATTTTGGATGGTGACAATACTTATATGTCATGCTGGTTACATGTATCGAGTTACCGTATCCGCTTAGGATGACGACGTCCCCTTCAGGAGCTCAAAAGGTTTAATGTACTAAATCCTGCAGGTTAAGTTAGCTAAAGTACAATAATAAAGTTGGGTGATACTACTTAAGGAATTAAAGAGATTAATTATTTTAAGCAATCAGAGTGCTATAAATAATTAATGGACGTACGATATCTTAAATATGGGATTCGTAAGTCTAAGTACAATCTCGACTCAACTTCGGTAATAAAGGGATAAGTCAACATTTATTCTCTAGTGAAATGAATAAATGTTTATGAATTAATTTATGTTATGGGTATAATTAATTTATTTTTTGTCCATCTTTATTCCTTTTATTTAATCACTAGACTGGCCTATCAAGACCTAAAGCCTATGGAGTTTTCTACCACCCCTAGGAATCCCACATGGATTCTGTAATAATTATTGTATTATTTATTTAATATATCTCATAATCTAGATAAATATTATCTGATATTATTAAATATTAAGATATAATTACTAGAAATGAATTATCTTCAGGGAAGAAGATAATTAGATGTTTCAGAGTCCTATCACATTAAGATTCTAGGAAGAGAACTATAAATACATGGTAGGAGAAAATCAGATCATTCATCTTCATACATGTGATTTTCGAAAATCACAAGAAACACAAATGGGACAAAAAATTTAGGTGTTCTCCATAGATTACTCTCACTCAGTATTGGAGATCAGACATCCGAATACAATCTAGAAGATCAAAGCTGGAGTCAGATTTTTCTGAAATTTGCAGGTAAATAGGGGTGAGCAAAAAATCCGAAAACCGAATATCCGATCCGAACCAAACCGAAATTTAAAATTCGGTTCAGATTTTTCGGATTTTCAGATCAGATCGGATTGATATTTTTCAAAATTTTGGATTTTCAGATCGGATCGGATTGGATTTTTTAAATCTGAAAATCCGAATTATATATAATTTATATATATAAATAATATTTTATTTAAATATTTTTAAATTTAATATAAATATATATAAGAATTAACAAAAATTGGTTTCGGATTTTCGGTTTTTTCATAATTTGGGATTTTTCGGTTCGGTTAGGATTTGTTTATAAAAAAAATACAGATTGTCGGATATTCGGTTCGGATCAGATTTTTTCTCTCTCAAAATTCGGATTTTCGGATCGGATCGGATTAGACAAAAATCCGAACCGAAATCCGAATGCTCACCCCTACAGGTAAACACGAGAAAACTCGTATGTGTTGCAATTAATTATATAGGAGCATGTTATGAATATAATCAATGTATGATTCCAAATAGATCGTCAGGAGTACAAGTAAATTCAATTTTTCCATCAATTATGTATGTGAAAATGAATGTAACAATTTCATATTTTTTGATATTTTATTGATATGACTAAGTTCAAATAAAAACCTTAATTAAACTGAGAACGTGAGAAACCATTTTCAGCCATTAGATCGCAAAGATCAACGGTGATGCATCACTTTGCTAGAAGAATGCATTGTGCACCATCCGGTTCGAATCTCATGAGGAGCGAAAATTCTAACATTTTTATTTAGTGCAGTAATTTTCAAGGAGAATGCACTGTTCTCACTTTTGTAGGATAACAAAGGTTTTTATAATAACTCACCCCTATATATATAACCAATTTAAATCTTCCATAAAAAAAATTATATATCTTATACATGAAATAGGAAATCGGGATATGAACCCTCAAATCTTATTTTCAGGTTCATAGGAAGTGTTTCTTTTTTGGTATATCATAAACAATTGGATATCCAACTTGAGCCTATATGATGATTATGTAGGTGCTTGTGGAGGTTGGCTTACTCTTGCCACTATGAATTTCTTTTTATTTTTCGTTTTCTTTTGTTGTATTAATTGTGTTAAAATTTGGGTATTTATAGTTTTTGAAAGAAAATAAACATAAATTATTTTAACTATATGCATTCGTTGTATTTCATATATATTTTTACAATCTTAAATGAATATATTCACTTTTCCCACAAAGATGTGTATTTAACTGTGTATAAATAATATATCTTATTTATAATGTATACATAATCACCATATCCTTATTTAGTTGTGTATAAGGAAGTGTTTCAAAATGTACAGATTTAGATATTCATATTCAATTTAATTTTTATTTGGATTAATATATTAATTTATTATTATTGATTAGTTCATATTATTTATTTATTACCAATACATCACAAGCTATAATTAATTGAACAATATACATGTACAATTGTCGTATTTTGCTAATAAAATATGGTATAATAAAAAACTCCATACAGTAAATTCTTAAATAAAAATATCATCATACATTCTAAATAATTACCAAATAAATTTTCACCTATAGCTATAAATTCATAAATTATAAATTTATTGTCAATAATGAATATTCCAAAAAAAATTGAAGAACAAATACTCCATGCATTGCAACGGTGAACCACTAGTTCTCAATAAATTTTACTTCAAACTTGTATTTAAATAACAAAGTTTTGCAACTTTTTTTGAATATTATGTAAAATGCGGGTGACATTAAGAGTATTTTTTGTCAATTTAGATGATTCTACGTATTACAATATTATTATAAAAAATGGTATTTCAAACATATAAAAAATGAGTAGAAAAATCTTTACATTTTCACTCCTGCTATGTTATCTCAACTCTCATAGGGACAAACATTTATAACCCTTTAACTTGTACAAAACTCCCGCCTTTCTGTTTCTTCACTCAGTAAACAAAACCCTAAATCGCCAACAATTGGAAATTACAAATCCATCAGACAATAAATCCAAACCGAATTTAGGAAAATGCCAAATTCCAAATTATCAGAGTCGGAATCCGAAGATAAAGTTTCGTCGGAGGAGGAAACCGATAGTGAAACGGCAGACGAAATACCTAAAGATCTGGTGAAAATACCGGACTATGAAAACAGAGATTGCAGAGAATTGAAGAGAATAATCGAAGAATGGAGGCTCTGGGGCTGCGTAAAATGGCAAGCAATTTTATGGGTTCTGTTCTAAAAACCCAGAAGAAGAGTAGAGATCAAAAGGGCAAGAGAAAAATTGCCGATGAGGACGAGGAGTATACTCCAACTCACGAATATGAGGTAACGAGCTGTTCAGAAGAGGATGATGAAAAGGAGAAGGAGTTGAAGAAGACGAAGGTATTTATAATTTTAGTAGACTGAATAATTTTCGTATTCAGTTACTTATTTTCGTTTTTATCTTTGTGGCTTTTCTATTTTGATTTATTGTTGGTTTGTTCATAGGATAATAGAATGTATGATGCTTGGTTTAGAGGGATAATGTGCTGTGTAGTGCTGAAATGAAATTCTATAACTGAATTCTTGCTTATCTAATAAGATTGAAAGTTAGCTTTCTTGACCCAAAACTTTCAGTGATATGCTCTGATTGAGAGTACTCATGAATAAGGCAAAATGAACTTGAAAACATGTGCCTAAGTGGTCCCATTCATAAACTAGTTTTGCGTGAGGAAACATTCTGTTCATTTTATGTAATTGTTTGATTCTTCTTATGCTTTGTCGTCTTTGTTTTAATTGTGGAAGGATATCTAGTTTTGAAGTCTTTGGGGTGGATTGATTTGGTTTGGTGCTATTGGAGAGAGCAAATCAGGGCTGGTTAGGATTAGGTCAGCTTTTGATGCTTGCTGTTGGAGACTTCGTCAGAACCAAGGAGGGCTGGTGGGGGCTGCTGCCCCTTCCAAACTTATATAAAAAGAAACACTTTACTATATCACATTATCACTGACTATATATGTCTTGTATACATTTATGCATTGTATGTGTATATGCATGCGTATTGATATAAAAAAATACTTAGTACATTGAAGCTTAGATGAGGTATTAAAAATTCAAATGTATAACAATAGTGAATATGTATGTTTGTCCACCCTAAAACCAAAATCATGGATCTGCCACTGGTTGGGGGTTTAATTTCTATTGTAAGCATCGACACTGGTCATATTTGTCTAGAAAAAGTAAGGTATTTCTGCTGTATCACTTGACAAGAACTTAAAGTAAAATGGTTCCTTTCTTTTCCAGATTCATAGTGATTAGAAGACCATTAACTACAGCATAACTGGACTTTGTAAATGCGAAAGATTAATGAGGATGTACTTATGTGATGCATTATGGATTTTATTTTGTGATGGGACATCCAATTCATAAAAGATCATATTGAATTGAATAGCTATTAAGTTATGTGTGCCATTGTAATATGCATCTTGTAGTCGTCGTACTGTTTAAGTATCACATTATTCCTCTAATAGTGTTACGGCACGTGCCCTCACGTATGTATATTTGTATTTTCCCTATAAGCCCGCTTGAACTGCTAGTAGCATCATGAATGATGCATGTTGGGTGTGATTGAGACATTTATTTACTGCTTATCCTGATACAGATAAAGAAAAATAGTACTACTCGAAAGAAGCGAGGCCTTGTTAATTTTGACTCAGATTTTGTGGATGAAGATGATGCCTTGATGCAGGTAAGATTTTATTCTCATATATAGCCTACATTTCTTCAATTTGTGTTAGTTTTAAGGTGCTAAGCTTACAAGCTGTTCAAGGTTACCAATATTCAGCCATAGTGAGCACTCTCAACATATATCTTGTGTTTCAGGCAATTGCTCTATCTCTGAAAGATAGTGAAACTTCCGCTGCTCATCTTATGAATCCTGCACCTTCAGCAAATGACAAAAGAAAAGAAAAGTCGTCTGTTCAGGATGTTTCAGTAAAGAAGGGAAGGAAATCGGTTAGTATTATTCGTGCTGGTGATTTAAATAAGATAAGCATGAATCAGTTCACATTTTATTTTGTCTAATGCCATATTCTCTTATTCCTGCCATCTTTGTCAGCAGATGACCAGCCGAGTCCAAATGAATGAAGATGAAATGCTTATACACTTCTTTCAGTTCGATGGTAATGCAAACTTTATTCTTTGATTATTCAGTTTATATGTGTATAAAGCATTAGTCAGATACTTCAAATGAATCTTACATGTTTTGGAGGATCCTGTTTTCCCTAATCTGTATCTGCTTACATCCATCTTATTTGTGTCTAATATTGTAATTATCTAGGAAATATTCCCTCACACTTCATTATGATCAAAATTGCAATGGAGCCTGTTATTTTTCCTTGTTCCGTAGAGATGCTAAAACTGACTAAAGCATCTGTCATAGGATGAGCTATAAATTCATATAATTTTACAATTATATGCAGAAACATCGTCATCAAATCAATTAGTGATTTGCGTACCGAAAAAGTACAATGTGAGAATTTGTTATGATAAAATATGCAACTTTTTTTGCCATCTTCTTGATTCCTTTGGAATTGCTTATGAGTGATTACATTAAATGTGGACAGAATCTGGGAGAGGGAGCTTCACCCTCAGAGATATACAGAGACTAGCAGCCACCCATGATTTTACATGGTCTGAAAAGGAGATAGCTGATATGATATATTGCTTTGATAGTGATGGAGATGGAAAGGTCAGAACATCCTTCTGCTTTCTTAAGGAGTGATAGTACAATGTATCATGTGTGCGTTCTATTTTTCTATATTTCCTCAACAAATGTTATTTAATTACTATGTTTAGTCATGGGATAAAACTGGGTAAGAAAAACATCAATCAAGAGTGTGTAAATTCAAAATCGTTAAGACTGGTTACTTCACAAGTAGATCAAGGGAAAGCCATAATGAGTCGATAAATCTCAGTTCAAGATAAATAGTGAGCTAAAGTGAGGTAGTGTTTCCGATGGTTTTGTCAACTTTATTTGTGCCACTGTTGAAACACAGCTGTAGAAAAACTAGTAGTGCTGTAAAAATATACTTAACGATCCAAAATCGTGGTATTAGTTCTGTACAGTTACAGATTAGAGTCTTAAAACTTAGTGTCATTCAGAATGTATATCAGATATACTACTTGCATTCATCGTTCACCCTCTCCATGCCGTTTCAGATAAGTTTCGATGACTTCCGCAGGATCGTTGTTAGATGCAACATGCTGAAAGTTTCTGAAAAGGATGTAACTGGTTGGGAAATGAGGATTACTCTTGACTCTCCTATCATCATCTTTGCATTGTATTTTGGAAATTCAGCGTTTAGACACTTATATTCATTCCACTCATTTTCTTAGGTTGATGAATGTTAAATCGGTATGTTCTGTTGAAGCTGAAATATGGTGACTGAGCTGGACGAGACCTACTTTTCCTCTAGGCAAGGATCACCAAGAGCCTTCTGATTATCTCACCTTCCATGAAAATCCATGACACTGCACGAATCACGTATATGTAAATGCTTCTCTATCCTTAGATACATTACGTCTTTTCTAAACATTTCTAAAGGTGTATAATTTGTCAAATGTTTATATCGAGTTTTTCCTAGATTATACTTGGTCACAGCAAAACAGACCCTATTTGGTTGGACCGTGCAAATTATGAGGCTTTAATTGTTTCTTGAATCGTAGTTGCAATAATTGATATTGATCTTTATCATCATTCAAGATAAGTAAATTTTACAAGTAGCTCAAGAATTAATTATATTCTGATCTCGTCCGTACAACCAGAAACAAATCATATAGCCAACAAAATCAGTTGAAACATATATATATTTATGTGGATGCATATATGTATATTTCTTAGTGTATGTCATGTATGAAGTAATGTTTATTTTTTAAACATGTTGTAAAATGGAGACTAGTTCTCCACAAGCAGTGTCTTGATAATCTGAGTAGGACTGTATACAAATCAAACTATTTGTAAGTTATTCAGAGCTTGGTTCTAAAAAAACTCGTTCCAAATTCGATCATTTTGTAAACAAACCGAACTCGAGCCTCGAACCGAGCTCGATAAGTTTTTTGAACTGAACTTGAAATTAGAGATGTTCAGCTCATAAGCTCGTGAACATGTTTGGTTCGAATACAAACGAACCAATTTACGAACATGTTTGCATACCTTAATTCGAATATTAATATACACCACTACTATTTATAATGCATTATTAAATTGAAGCCCCCAACTATTAAATTGACACCCCAACTATTAAATTGACACCCCACCCCACTTCACGTCTCTTCCTCGGTTCCTTGCATTAAATTGAACTCCCTCCCCAACCCCCAGTCCCCACCCCACTGCATGCCACCCCACCCCCTCACGTCTCTTCCCACCCTCTTGTCTCTCATCTCTCTCCACATCCCGCGGCCTATCTCCTAGATCTCTAACTTCTCCATCTCCATCTCCATCTCTTTCTAATTTCTCTCTCCACCCCATCTCAGATCTGTGACATCTCCATTTCCATCTATCACTAATTTCTATCCACCCAATCTCCATGTCTGTTCCTAGGGATGTCAATCGGGCCAACCTGCTCGGGTTTGGGCCAACCCACTCAAGTTATCAATTATTCTTGGTGCGCTTATTCGGGTTGATATTTTTCGGGTTAGAAATGTTCAACCCTAACCCTAAACTCTCGGGCCGGCTAATCCATCGGTCAATCGGGCCGAAAGTTTAAGAAAAAAACTATATATATATATATATATATATATATATATATATATATATTATTGATAATAATAATATTTATAACAAATATTTTATATTAAGCATTGGAGTAAAAACAAATAAGTGAAAAATAAATATAATACATTCCATAAGTTCTTTTTTTTTTAATCTTATTATATTAACTTTGAAGAGCAAACAATGAAAATTAAAAATAGTGTTCATGACTAAATTCTTTTTTTCTAATATACTTTAATATTCGCATTCCATGTAACTAAATGATCTCTAAATAATATAATACAATTATAGCGGAGTTAAAACTTATATCTAGAAAAAATTTAATAAGTTAATTCAATATAATACTATTTAAATTATATTACAATATCAAAATAAAAATAATGCTCACAACTAAATTATTTTTTAATATATCTGAATATTCATATTCCATAATAGCTAATTCAATATTTAATAAATATTTTATAAGTTAATTCACTATAATACCAATTAAAATTTATAATTTGAAAAAAAAAATAATTCACTATAAATAACTAAATAAACAATCAATCTATAATAGCTACAAAAGTTAAGATAATTAAACATGAAAAGTAAATTTTTGAAATCAAGAATTTTGAATTTCTAACTATTAAATAAAGGAAAAAAAAATGAGTTGAGTTTTTTTTATGCCGGCCCGATGGGCTGACCCACGACCCGACCGGGCCAGCCCGATTAACCCATCAACCCGAATGGGCTGGTCCGAATAGCCCGATTTTATATTCGGATTATGATTTTATAGTCCAACCCATTAATTTTATCGGGTTATTCGGGCCAGCCCGTGGGTTTCGACCCGTATTGACATCCCTATCTGTTCCCCATCTAGATATGTAAATTCTCCATCTCCATCTCCATCTCCATCTCCATCTCCATCTCTCTAATTTCTCGCTCCACCCCCATCTCAATTCTTCTCCATGTTTGTTCCCCGTATGGAAACGTCTAATTTCTCGCTCCACCCCCATCTCAATTCTTCTCCATGTTTGTTCCCCGTATGGAAACGTTTGATTTCTCTGTACCAACTGCTACGCAGGAGAGGCGCCTTGATTATACGTTTCGTAACAACTTCTCCACCGCCTCCCAAAGTTGCTCGTTCTCTGTGCGCAGGCACCCATTTCCTCTTCTCTCAGTTCGCTGATTTGATGTTTGAGCTCGGCTCGTGAAGCCGATTAAACGAGCATATAACGAGCCATGCTCGAACAGCTCGCGAGCCAAGAATAATTCGAGCATGCCGAGCTCGAGCTAAAATTAAAACTCGAATTCGAGCTCGGCTCCAGTAAAATTTTCACGAGCCGAGCTCGAGCTCGCTAGCATTCGGCTCAACTCGACTCATATACACCCCATCTGAGCCAGATCCAAAAGACTAACATCAAGTTGCGATTGTGTGGAATAAAATATTTATGTATCCTTGTAAAGAAAAACTGAAAAGGCTAAAGCCAGTCACACAACAAATGCACTTTGAGCCATTACAGAAACGAACCAAACCATCTAGGCATGCATGTTTCTACAGAGTCAAAACAAACAACTAACCAAAAATATTAAGCTCTTGTAAGTGACATCACTTCAATGTCCTAAAATTTGAACATGCAGGCAAGGCAACTGATTCTGATAACTGAATGTAGAAACACAAACACATCCTGTGATTATGTTCTCTTAAAAAGGTACCCCAACAGGATCCCAATCAAGCCAACAATGATGACATACATGATTGGGACACCACCCTGGCTTCTGTGACCTTGACGTCTCACCAGCTCCTGCATGTCATAAGCAAATAAATAACTAAAAATAATTGAAGGTAGAATTCAATCCCCCCACGTTAAGTACAACAGAAGGCACTTCCCCTACAACCAATAGGTAAGGGGTCCGAGTCACCTAGAGGGGTGTACGTGTGATTTAAAAAAAAATATGAGGCTATCTATTCAAAGTTGATCCCAAGACCATCATGAAACATTGATTTACCATTCTGCCGAATCTCAATTAGTGTAATGTCCCGCTGAACTTGAAACTTATAGCAAATTAAAAGGTCTTCTGAAAGCTGGCTTTCCTCAAATCCAATTCTTTGCTAAAATAAACACTGTTTGGACATAAAGAGAATAACTACATGCAAGCCAATTTTGCAGAAACACATAACTGAAAGAAGTCAAAAATTCATTCAAAGCAAATCTATTTTCAGCCAACAGAAATTTCCATATATTCATAAGAGACTTCCTTTTTGTCTTATTTAGCAAGTGAGAGTTGAGATTTCACACTTCAGTGATCCTCCGGATCAGAAAGACATTTATGTGAATTTAATGGTAGGCACATCTTGATGAGATTGGTCAGTAAAATAGTGCTTAACATACAGCATTGGTAGATTGCTGGTTCTAACATTCAGGTTAGCCACATCATACTCTTGGGATCAGAAAGTCGAGGTCAGGTTCAATAAAACATTCAATTCAGAGCAGAAACCAATTGGAGTGTGCTGGTTTAAAGCACAGGTCCATGTTGCCATAGTTGAGCAATAAAAACATGTTTCTGAAATTTTCATGGTGTTTTATCATTGACCTTAAAATAAGTCTGAGATATCAGACATCAAATGATCAACTGATTACCAGTTCTTGCTGAAGCCTGTTATTTTGCTGAATAGCAGATTGTTTCTCTTCAGTCAGCTTCGAGATAAGGGCTTTCACCTAAAAACAAGCAAATTCCAACGATCAGAAATTGCAATATCCTTATGACCTTTGTTAGTGTCAGGGCAAAGATATCATCTAAACGAAATTCAGCAAACTCCTAAACTCCTAAAAACAGAAAGATGTCATGAAAGGGTCTTCCTAGCAAGAACCACCTTATACAATTCTAAAAGAGGTGATAGACACAAGAACTGGGAACCCGAATCACATAACTAGTGACAAGACATTATAGAAACAGAAAATGAATGATATAACCTCTGGTGTGAGTTCATTTGTTTCAGGGAATCCTTTTGACATCTGCAAAGTCAAGAAGAGAATGAAAGATTATTGCTTCTTTAATCTTATAATATTTTCTTGGTTAGAAAAAAAAATGCTACAGTATTCAATGCTTACCACGTTCAAATCAGAAGCTTGATTTACAGTCCCATCCTCTGACACCGATGCCCTAGGTGAGGAGCCTTCCTCCGACCCTTCTCGCACTGGTGAAGGTGGTTGAGGGGGTGGCACATAGGCTACTCTCAATTTGCATTCATCTATTTGGTTCCCCGACTCTTTGTTGAACTAAATGCAGACCAGATAAATATAATTACCACTTTGACAAAACATCACAGCCCTAACACTTGTTTAACAGCATATACTACATGCTGCAGCAAGCAAGAATCATAAAATTACCATTTCTGGAGTAATATCCTTTGAAGATATCCCAGGGTTCACCACTACACTCTGGAGGAGAAACTTATCCCTGCATTGCATATCTGGGGGAGCCTCTTTTTGGGCTTGCATGGTAACTGAAATGAATAACCAAAGGATTCCAACAAAATATCCTCTTAAAACACTTCCGCCATCTAAAAGTAGCTAAATTTACATAATCCTTAGTTGAAATGTAAATCCATTTGTGGGCGCATGGAGAAACACTTAGAGAGAGAGAGAGAAAGAGACCTGAGACATCACAACTAGAGTGTGGCATCACGACTCCAGTGTTGGGCCTCACACAGTACTTCTTTGGATTCGTTGTCTTCACCTGAATATAGAAGCAGAAAACCCAAAAAGAAGGTAATTCAGATACTTCCACTCCACATCAAGGGCATTTCTCGTTTGTCTTTCCTTCAAATTTACAAAACCACTAAATCATTAAGTAAAACGTAATCCTAATCCAAATGAAGGCAATTAAGACCCAAAACAGCTACCTTGAATGCAACATGATTCTCAGACTTGTTCGTCAATTGCATCGAACATGAGATCTGCTTCTTCAATTCGACTATCGCACACCACAAATGCAAAACATATTAACTCACGAATATCAAAACCAGGAAAAACCAAAAGAGTGGATCTAAAAGAATAAGAATTAAATCAATCTCGTCACAGTCTTCTTTAAAACACATAATCTTCTAGAACTCAATTGAACAAAAAACCTTCCAGCATACTAAGCCAGACCTAAATCCTAATAAGAAATATAAGAGACATCTCACTTACATGGGAATTGAAGTTCGAGTGGTTCAATTTGAATGAGCTCGCTGTTGCTCATCTCTAAGCGGATCGCTGCTGTCCGCCGGATAATTGGTCGTGTTAAAGTTTCCGGTGGCGTCGTGAGATTGATTTTCGATCACCGTTTCACGGCGGAAGGCGATATTAATTAAGAGAGGTGAGGGATCTGGGGTTTCCGAAATTTTGTGCTGGCTTTCTTCGGGTAAGAGAGAGAGATAAAATTACGCAAACGTGGAAAGTGCAGAATGTCTGCGAAAGTAAATATGAATAATTTAAGGTTAATTCCACTTTGGCCCTTTTATTATATAAGGAGAGCGTTTGCTTCGTGCAGGGAAGAAGAAAATGAATCAACAAACAAAATCAAGAGAATAATTTCCACAAGTTGAATTATAAAAAAATTGATATTGTCATTTGCGATATGTGGAAAATTATATATATATTATTTGACTTGGATATATATTTTTAAACTTTGAACTTACTTTAAATATTTTCCACGGGTTTTATTTTTAAAATTTGGTATTGTCATTGTGTCATTGCAATATTTGAAAAATCATTTATATTCAAGTGTGACTTTTTTTTGGGACAAATAATTTGAACTAGACTTATCATAATATCAAAATTAGATTATGTGGTGTGGCAAAGTTTTAAGAAAAAGCTCTCCTTGTATTATTTAATATTGAGTTTGAATGGAGAAATTTATTTTATATTATTTTTGATTCAATTTTTTTCCTTATAAGGTTTAAATATTATGTTATTCATAGTTGGAGGGGGTATATGGTAGACATGTATAAATAAAAGGGGTGAAAGAGTGGGGAGCATGTAGTTAAAGGGGCAATGTGAGATTTATAAGATTCTATTACCCAATTGTAATTTACGACATACAACTTTGCATCAGTGTCTTATATAGTAATGTAGCAATAAAGGAGCAGATAGAGTAGGAATCCGTTAACTTTTAAATCAAACTTTGTGTAAATTAAATGTGAATCTTCGCCTTTATTTTGTATTCATTTATTATACATTCAAATGGGCTTATTCTAACAATCAAAACCAGAGTTAGGGGAGAGATGAAGCTAGCTATTACTCCCTCCGTTCAACAAAATCGTTCTTTGATTTTGGTGGCACATGTTTTAATTAGATGTTGATATTCATTTCTTGATTGAATTTTATAGAATATTTATCATCTTTCTATGCAGAGTAACAAAATTTAAGCTCTATTTATACCTCCCCAACTCAAAAAAGAAAAAGAACAACAAATGACCATGCTACACAGCATCTTATCTTTAGTGGATTTTTTATAATTTGTTAGCTAAGTTAATGAAATCACAGAATAGAACAATAGTAGCACAAAAAAACTAACTTATAAGTCATTCATTTTTTACGTTGCAATCGCTAATTAATAAGAGTGAAATAAATATATAATATTTTTTGCAGATATTCTTTCCCTTTTGGGACCATTTGTTTGGCAAGGATTATATTTTGAAAAAATAATCTAATTACAAAATTTTAAATTCTTATTTTTGGTAGTATTTTTATACGATAAAAGAAGTAAAAAAGAACCATGTAAACAAGAAAAATAGTGCAATATTCCAGAATTCTTATTCCCTGACAAACTTAGGTATTCTTTTTCTGCAATCTCATAATTCTTACACTACTTACATAGAATTCTTATTCCCTGACAAATATTAGATATTATTTTTCTGCAGTCTCAAAATTCTTACACTACTTACATATTTAATATTTTTTATTGAAATACAAACTATAATTTTATTATTATTATTATTATTATTAGTACAAAATATGATTCATAATTTTAAAATTAACTAATATTTTCGTAATATAAATTATTATTATTATTATTTTTATCAATTAATAACTCATTTTAAGAAAATCTTAAATTCATTTTTAAAACTATGAATTGAATCATAGTTTCCAGAACTACAAATACATATTTCTTTTAATATAAAATAGTTTTGCTAAAGTAGACGTGATGGGATGTGTATCTATAATATTAGAATACAAAAAGACTATCTCGAGAAAAAGGAATTAATTGAACTTATAAACTATAAGTTAAAATTAATAAAAATAGGAACATAAATATTATTATTATTATTTGTTTACATAGAAAGAAACCATGGGCATTTCATAGATATTCCACGTATAGGCATTATCTTGCACTTATCATGAACCGTTTTCTACACGATTGGCTGATTCCTTTCACGTAAAAGTGAAAATAAAGGCGAAAGAATAATGCAACTATTATTACTCAACAATTCCCTTTCCTTATCATACAACCTAATTGAAGTAATTCATTTGAAATAATTATTAGAATAAGATTTAAGTCACCGTATTTCAGTTTCTAAAATATGATTTCTATTATTTTCTTATAATTTTACATTTGATCAAAATATTTGCAGTACTTAAATTTTTTCACACAGATACCCCTATTCTTTTTCTAAATGGGTCATCAATAGGAATAAAGTTACCCGGTGATTGGGTGAAGCATCTAATTTATGAAATATTCGGAGAAAAAACGAGAACTTTTTTTCTTATATAAATTTTATTGGTATATAATTTTAGCAGTGTTGTGTACGGTGATAATATAACATTAATTTAGGCCAGCGAAAACCAACCCATTTTGTGTCGCATTTTTAAAATTGATTTTGGTTCAAGCTGACCCCACAAGTTGCAGATTATTAGAATTCAATTTATTAAATAAAATTTGTTTGGACTGGATTGACAAATTAAGATAGATAACACAAATGAATTACTTGAGTTTTGTACTGTCCAACTCGTTAGAAAACCTACTATTGAATTTGTAAACTAATTCATAAAATATAGATCTATCGATTTACCATTTGACATGTAGTTTCTTCTTACTTGTGATAACTATATAAACAAAGGGAGCCCAACTTATATACCCAACTTTCAAAATATATCTACCACTCATATCCAACCTAAAAAATTAACTACACCCCATACCCAAATCTATTAAAAAACTATATTTTGATTCAAAATTCTGCAAATTGCAGACGACGTGATGTGACATGGGAGGGAATTGATTCTTTTTTTTTCTTTTTCTGTGCAACATTTAACGTCTTTGTATGTATATATTATTCTATGCACATTAATGAGGTTGACCGAGTTTGGTAAAGATTATACAACTCATATTCTCTCTCACTTTGGCTCCCGGTTTTCAATTTCAAAATTTGAAAAGAGAGAGATTGAATTAATTTCATTCCCATTCCGGAATTAATAGTCAAGCTTCACTTCCGGAGGTAATTTTCAATATATACAATGTTGCTTGATGTTTCCGGTCGACTAAGCTTCTCCCGAAAGCCTTCTTCCGCCGACCGAGAGAAGGCTTCTTCGACCGGAGAGTTTAGTCGACCGGAAACAAGAGATACATGTATATCGGAGACAAGCCTTTCTCGACCGGAGACAACGGTTTGTCGGAGAGAAGACAGAACTTCTTTTTCCGGTTTATATACATGTAAATTTTATGTTTTATTTAAATTTTCTAATAATTATGTATTAACCGAATTTTTAATAATTAGGGCCAAACCATATTTTGCTTATTCGAAGGAAGGAGCGAGAATATTTGTTACTTACGGTATGTTTTCGGGCATATTATTTTGAATAAATATAATATGTGGAATGTTTAAATAAAATAAAAAGTTGCACGTATATTTGGAATGTTTCAATTTCAATTTCAGGATAAATGTTTATTGTTGTTTATTGTTGTTTTACGCAAAAATTGAAGTTTCCGGTCGGAGATTTGTTGTTTTCGGTCGAAATTTGTTGTTTCCGATCGACCGAAAACGTATATGTGGAATGTTTCAATTTCAATTTCAGGATAAATGTTTATTGTTGTTTATTGTTGTTTTACGCAAAAATTGAAGTTTCCGGTCGGAGATTTGTTGTTTCCGGTCGATCGGAAACAACAAATTTCGACCGGAAACAACAAATCTCCGACCGAAAACAACAAATTAATTCAATTTCTTAAATTAATTTGTTGTTTCCGTCGACCAATTGAAGTTTCCGGTCGAGGAAGCTTCTCTCCGGTCGACCGGAAACATTGATTTTTCCAATTTACGCATATCAATTTAATTTTAATTTAATTTTCTAATAATTAGTTATTAATTGAATTTTGTAATAATGCAGGAACCATATTTTACAATTATTTTCGAAGGAACGAGTGACAATATGTCGGACTTACCGGTATGTTTTCGTGTATATTATTTTGAAACATAGTTATGCGATTTTAATATGTTTACCGTATGTATATTTTGTAATTGAGATATTTTTCGACTTCTAGTATGTATATTTTGGATAAATGATATATATTTTGGATAAATGTTGCTAAATGTGATTGAATATGAGTAGTTAATATTTCGAACGATTGAATATGAGTAGTTAATACCGATATGACTTGAATAATGTGATTGAATAAATAGTGTTTATGGCATATGTTTCGATTGAATGAGATATTTGTTTTGGCTTGAATAATATTTCAACGATTGAATATGAGTAGTTAATACCGATATGGCTTGAATAATGTGATTGAATAAATAGTGTTTACGGGCAGATGTTTTCGATTGAATGAGATATTTGTTTTGGCTTGAATAATGTGATTGAATATGTAAAATCATTTCAAATTTCAACTTTGGATTAGCATTGAATTGTTGTATGTTGTGTAATATGTGGTATTGATATAATTGTAGGTCGATCCTGTTTTCTTGAGGCCTACCACGATAAATGTGGTGGCTGATGTAAAGACTTATTATAGGCTTGATTATTTTAAGTATATTAAGAATGTCATGCTAGATAAAAGCGGCGAAGAGTTGGTAGATATGTTGAGGGGGGGTTGCTTTGGTCATCTGATTGATTGGACTCCCGGGCCTAAGTCTAGTTTATCTTTGCACCATTTAGTCTCCCGTCAGATAGAACCTACGCATCCGGAGATGTATTTTTTCATCAATGGAAGATATATATGTTTTTCCATTAGAGATTATGCTCTAGTCACCGACCGCAATTGGGTCATCATCATTTGATCCCACACAAGACTACGACTTGAGCGACGTTGAGGTCTATAGCCTTTTTTGCGGGGGCACACAGATTACATTACGTAATCTAGTAGATAGATTTTGTAGTAGTGATTTTAGTGATGATGTAGATCTTCGTCACTATTTACGTAGGCCCACGTTATTATCCTCTATGGATTCGTATTTGGAGTGCGATACGGGAAGATAATAGCTGATTGGGTTTGGGCATTGGTTGACGATCCGGAGGCGTTTTGCCGATTCCGTGGGGCCTACGATTACGGATATTGAGATATTATACGACGCAGATGTCAACCTAATGCTCAATACCACTTTACGGACGGCCTGGGCACTATATGCTTGGTCACTCGAGATCATACCAGGCTTGGGAAGTATAGCTGGACGTACATCAATCCCACAACAGATCCAAGAGTGTTGAGGTGGAAGTTCAAGAGTAGGCTCACCGTGACTTTGATCTCTTTTGAGCAAGAGGTCTTGAATTTTATTATAATTTTAAATCATGTATGAGGTATTGTATTTATTAGAATATTAAATAACATCTTCAATTTATTGTGGGTCGATTATCATCTCACATCGATCGAGCCCGACTCATTCGAGGTTAGCACCGTTCATCGGGTGTCTGCCTCACACCCCTCCACTCGGTGTGAATTTTGTTATACCGTCAAATCCTTTGAGGAGGGACGCAGTTCCATTCTCGTCGTGGTGTGTCTCATCCGTGGATGAGCCCGACGTAGACGCCGAGTTCCGGGAGGGCTCCACAGCTTGTTGAGGATCCCGATCTTCGGGGTCTCCATCGAGCGAGCCTCGAGCCTTCACCGCCGATACCCCCGGAGGACATCGTCGGTTGGGTTCGTTGAGGTTCCGGTTGTTGATGAGCTGCGCCGCCATATGGATAGCCGTCCATCCGCTGAGAGACGGGATACGGAAGACATACCAGGAGGCGGCTTCATCGAGCGGTGGTGGTGAGCACCCAGGCGTCTTAGTTCCGTCGATCGTCGTTGGATCCGTGAATCTATCCGGAATCTGTCCGGAGGAGGAGAGCAAAGGCAACGATCGAGAGGTCTATCAAGATAAATTTATTCCAAAGATAAAGAAGTGGTTTGAAAACCTCTTAGAGAAGACTCGATGTGGTTGCACACATAGGGATGACTGCTACACATGCACCTCATGTCCCACATCATCCGACGACGACGACGAGAGGTGAAGATCGGAGACCACATCACCGCCCACCCGGATGTCCCTCGAGCGGTGGACATATTGAGCCACCGAGGCGACCCGATCGACCCAGTGATACCCTCCCGCTACTCACACGGATCCATGGTACCGTCCCGAACTACATCTCATCATTCCATGATGGGATGGACCTATTTAGTGATCCGACGCCTCAGACGTCGTGAGGCGGACTTTCGAGCCTGCAAAGCAGCAGTTGGAGCAACAGTAACTATTAAGTCTCATATTTGGCGCTTTATAATATTTCATTATATTTGTTATATTTTCATTTTCTAAATTAAATGTTCGTAGTTCGGGATCCGAGAGGTGAACGGCACCGGAGACCTTCGTCATAATGAGGTCACCATACGTGAATAGCCCGATGCCACGTCCATTATCCGTGATATAGTGATAAATTACCAGCGTTCCTTGAACACAAATAAAGCAATGGTGGTTGTTCGGTCTCGAACGACAAGTCCAGGTTGCATTTTTCGTGAATATCGAAATGCCAGAGAGGCGTTTTGATGTTCGGGTACGTTTTTATACAATATGCTTCGTTTTTTTTAAGTACATCTACTTATATTGATATGTATCCCTAAAATAATTTTGCAGGTCGTCGATCTATTCATGGTGTATTTGAGGATGAGACTCGATGCCGGGATCGACGTATTGGATGGGGTGGATTATCAAAACACAATCATCCTTGATACTGATTTTTTCGTAAGTCTTTAATACAATCAATATATAGTATATATGTGTAGTATCTCTAATTACTTAATTTTCAATGTTGAATAGATGTTTCTGCAAAATTCATGGTCCGAGGTACACGCAACGCTTTCGTCCTACATTCAAGACTCGTGTGAGGCACCATTGATCATGACCCCGAGAGCATTGTTTCTACATGGCAGCCACCAGTAGCATTGGATAGCGATTGTCCTCGATGACGGGTTATACATCATGGTTACGTGCCACGCAGTAACCTTATTTAATACAATAAATATTAATTTATCTAAATGGTTACGTGTCCTTGTTTATTTTATCTAAATATTAATTTTATAGATCATCATCCTTGCGCCATCGAGCGGCGTTTCGCGATAGTGCGCGTGGATATGCACTCGGTCATCAAGGTTGTTTGACTCGCGTATTTGGCGGATGGACCAAGATCAAGTGGATGCGAGGATGATGGACTTCGTGTGCCTAACTAGATTATTGCGGCAGTTTCTTCTCTTCACTAGATGGTTCGAGGCTAACTCCCACCGATACCACCATGGAATAATGATGCGATTATTACACGAGCGCCTCTTGAGGTATTTGACCGAGAAGACGATTTTGATGATGGTCCATTTGCGTGCATGATCGTGGAACGCCTTATTTCGGTTCACCGAGCATCGAATGGGTACGCGTCTATTGTTGTAGCATATAGACATAAAGTAGGTGAAAATATATATGAGATATGTGATCCATATAAAGCGAGAGGAAGAGGAAGAGGAAGAGGTAGAAATTAGCATGTACTATGTAATGATTTTATTTATTTTATCTCATGTAATAGATTCTTAGTTACATTATCTTATCGACAATGGATTAATTTTAATATGATCTTCAACTTCAATTTCAATTCCAATTCCAATTCCAATTCCAATTCCAATTCCAATTCCAATTCAATTCAATTCAATTCAATTCACACTACAAAAAAATGGATGTTCATATTGGTATGTATTGGTATATTGGTATGTATTGGTATATTGGATGCAAATGGATGTTCATATTATTTATCGAATATTTGATTATACGATAGTTATTAATCCTCGTGACAACAACTTAGTATTTAACTCAAGCTAAGATCGTTGAATGAATTTGTGTGTGTTTTGAAGAATCATAGCTCAATGAAATAAGTATTACATAACTTAGAAATGAAACAGACGTTATTCGAGTTAAATTTATTTTTACTAGAATAAACTACAATGAGATTTGGCATATTGATCGTCCATTGGACTTGAAATGTCTCCTTCAACGGAAATGTTCTTCTTCTTCGCCCTCTCCCCATCTACATCTCATCGATCAAGAACAAGATATCGAAAACGTAAATCTCAAACTAAACATAAATCTTAGGACTCCGGTTTAAGTCAATGTTAGGTGAATACGTTAAACATACACTTTAACCTATAAAGCAAACGAGCGCAATCTGATAAGATAGTCTATCGAGAAATGAACAAAACCGGTCTCCAAAACAAGAAGGAAGCAGAATCAAGACTAACATGCACCGTCGATGTAGATAAAATAAGCAACGAAACCACATACTAGCACTCCATTAGTACTAAAACTATGTGAAGATCAAAGTTTTTCACCGCTATTCAAACAAACAAACGTGCAAAAAGAAAATGGAACTGTTCGACGGATTGTTGATGTTTAGCGACGGATTTTTCCGTCATTGTCATGTGTTTTTTGTAGTGTCAATTCAATTCAATTTGATTAAGTTAAAATAATAATAATGTTAATAATATCTTTACATGAATGTTTTCTTTCATTACAATGTCACTCGCCTCTAGATAAGTAAGGACACTTCCGACGTGTGAGATTCATTACCACACAAGCTACATGTCCGTAGTGCACGACTTCTACTACTCGATCCCACTTACATTGGATGACGATATCGACCCACTTTGGGCGCCTAGCTGACGGACTCTATTAGGAGGCATAAGCGTAATTCCAAAGAATATCCGGAGGAGCAGTCCAACTAGACCGTGGTGAGCAGATTGATCCGATCTGAGTATGCTTCGCTAGCTTTGCGAATGGTAGTACTCCCCACATAGTTAGATATATGGTGACCTTTATGACTAAAAATTTATATAATCAATTATATGTAAGTGAAATCAATTTGATCAAAAATTAACATAATTAAACTTAAATTCATACCATATAGTTGCATGACATGAGAACACGGTATCATATCCATGTCCCACTCCAAACACGCATACGATTGCGTATTGAGATTGACTCGAATGTTTTGCTTCCGTGCTTGACTTTGAAAGTGGAGTCGATGAGGGCACTACATCGTATCTCGCGTGATAGTTCCATTGATACCATCATCTTACGCGTTGCTTCAGGTCAATTCACCGCGTGCCTCTTTCGCCTTCATGTCTCTCATCGAACCATTTTTCGTAATGTGACGGATTGCCTCAATCATTAAGCAAATTGGCAATCGTCTAGCCCACAATATTCAAGAATTGAATGATTCGGCAATGTTCGATGTCATAAAGCGTAGCGCCTAACGGGCATCGTGATCTAGCCCACTCGCACTCCAACCTCCACCAACTTGGTATATGCGCCACTACCATCGGCCTTCACGAGAGACTTTAACATAGCCATCGCTTTTCAAAGTGTGCATCTTGCACGCATAAGCGGCTTTCAAATAACTTTGCGGATGGTTGCCCAAACGGGTGATTTTTTCAGATGGTAGTAGAATAATCCGTGTGTTGCATCGTGGTACATACTTGATCGCGTTCATTATAACCGACATGGGCATCCGAAACAATCAACATCTCGGATTTGATCCATAAGCGACTTGTAGTCGAGCGAAACCAAGTCCATGAGACATCATTCTCGATCGGATCAATTCCATAAGCAAATGGAAAACTTGCTCGTTGCGTCCTTGGTCATGGCAACGAATAATATGCCTTTATTGCGGCTCTTCGCGCGCATCGTCGACTACAATCACCGGTCGAAGGCACAATGTGTACGCCTAATCTGCATGAACCGAAGCGACAAAGAGGTGACGGAACCGACCATCCGATCCAATATCCAAGTCAGTCATCGAACCGGGATTGCTCATCCGTAACATATGCAGATAACTAGGTAGTAGCTGAAATGATTCTTCATGTCCACCGTATATCATCTCGATCGTCCTATTACGGGCTCGCATTGCTACACTGTATGTAACGTGTACACCGTACTCTCGCTGCAAATCAGCCATAATGGACCTCGGCTTTAGCACTTCACCTTCTTCGCGTATTTTCATGATATGTATGCTGCAATTACACGGGCATTAACCTTCCTTACTCCGATATTCACTAGGTTACGTGCGCAAGTATGTATAGCATCAAACTTGCGGACAAACCAAAATCCACCTTCACTGCGATGCACGTAGTAGAAAAGGACACCGATTATGATATCGACATTTGAATGTAATCCTCGAATTATCGGATCGAGGAATAACAAATTCTACTCGACGTTCCAAATGCCATAGCCCCACGGATATCTTCAGTTCACCCTTGTTGTCGAAGATGGAACCTTCGCTCAGCTCATCGGGGTCTGGAACCGAGTCCAGAGGACGAGCAAAGAGATTAACTGAAGCATCATGAGGAATAATAGGGACTAGCCAGTTGCTCATCTCCTCAATTTCTTCCGGCTCTGGCCTCCACGTGCTCTCGCGTGTTACTCGCATAATCGTAGATGAAGCTTCCGAATCCACCCTCTCGACGGATCCATGCGCCAAACTCTACAAATGAGCCATAGCTCACCAAAGGAACTCGCGATCTTCTTCCTCTTCATCCGACTATGTTTCATCTTCTTCTTCTTCAACGTAATCGTCGTCATCGCCGCCCTCAACAAGTGTATCACCCGGTTGTGGTTGCGAGATATGTTGGAAAGCAATTCTGGATGGATCCATGTGTTGCGGCATATATTGAGATGTATCAGCATCAAACCAATCAGATGATATAAATTGTTGTGTCAACTAGGGGTGAGTATTCGGGTATTTGGTCGAGTATGGTCAAAAAATATCCGAATTAAAATAACGAAATTTTAGAAATGATATCCAACCAAACCGAAATAATTTCGGTTACCAAACTAAAATAACCGAAAATTATTTGGATATTTGGATAATTCGGATAAAACCAATTTTTGCCTTAATTAATTTTGAACAAAATATACAAAAATATTCTAATATTCAAAAATAACTAGTTTGCAATATTCATAAATAACATTGTCAAATACTAAACAACTCATTACCAACAATCTTCATAAGTTCAAAGTTCAAAAACATTACCGATACAAACAATTCATAAAATGCTACAATCTTCTCAAAACACCAAATTTAAAGTTCAATTTAGGGCAACTATTTATTTTAATTATAATATTACTATACTATATATAAATATAAATTTCGGTATCGGATATTCGGGTAAAAAATTCATACCGACCGAAAACCATACTACCAAAATATATTTCGGTTATAACCGAATTGTCCGAAATAACCGATTTACCCGAACCAAATTAGATATTTCGGTTTGGTTCGGTTCGGATATTCGGTTATCGGACATTTTGCTCACCCCTAGTGTCAACGACGCATCGAACGATATGTGTTGGGAAGTGTAGTCATATGTTGACGAGGATGGTATCTCAAACGAAGGTCTATATAGTTCTTGCTCGATTGGGATGTGTCGGCATCGTGAGTCACATAGACCTCGGTTGGGCATCATGAGCCAATCGAAAAGTTGATCATCATTACTCAAAACTAATTTGATAATTCTACCTCCGAGATCTCGATAGATAATGCGGTTGGTAGGTTGTACTCAACAATTTCCCAACATAATTTGATCAATCATCTCTATGAACTCCGAGATAATTACATTGTCCATTCGAACAAAGGCATTTGACCGATACCGCCAATGTAACATAAAGAAGGATCTCACCGCCTCCATATCTAACAATAATGTTCTTCCATCCCGACATCTATAACAAATACAAGATTACATTAATGAAATATACGATCTTAATATGATTTTTCTAATGTACAAAACAAATATACATTCTAATCAAATATACAAATAAGAAAAAATAGCAATCTAATCAAAATCTAATTAAATAATTAAAGTCTCTTACAATAAATTAATTAAAGGGACTTATCTAATAAACGAACAGCACTTATCTAAACGAATTATCCAATAATTATATCCAATTATAAATTATGCAATAATTATAAATAGCGAAACAATCGAATTATCTAAACAAATAAGCAAAACAAATGTAAACAAAATTAACAATAATTAATGTAAACAAAATTAACAATAATTAATCTAAACAAATTTAACAATAATAAATCTAAATAAAACTAACAATAAGAAATCTAATATCATAAACAACAATAATTCAAGATTATCCTAATTGATTTCATTTAAAATTAATTTCGTGGATTATCCTAATTGATTTCATTTAAAATTAAAACAACAACAATAATTCAAGATTATCCTAATAAATCTAAAATTATCCTAATTGATTTCATTTAAAATTAATTTCTAAAAAAATCTCTCTCCATCGAATAGTTTTATGTCTCCTCGATATTTCCTTGTTTCGATCGTAGGAGACATTAATTAATAATTAATATTAAATTCATTTGATAATTCAAGATTCCGTTCGAAAATAGGCTCTCTCCGTTCGAAAATAGCTCTCTCCGGTCGACATTCAAGATTCCTACGACGTAGGAATCATTGTTAATTTGATAATCCTTGTTTCGTCGACCAATTTTATGTTTCCGTTCTAGGAATCAATAATTAATTTAATTATGTTTCCGAATGACCGGAATCAAGGAATTGGTCGAATTTAGAGAGGATTTTAATGTAATTTAATTTTTAATTCATTTATGCTTTTTTAAAAACCCATAAAATCATTTATTTATCTATTTTTTCATATAATTCCTTTAATTCATCGACCTCTCTCATATAATTCCTTTAATTCATCGACCGGAGAGAGGGATTCCTTTAATTCATTTATTTTTTCATATAAAAAACCCATAAATATCTAATTTCATCTAAACTAATTATATCCAATTATATATTATATATAGGTAATTATACAATAATTATCTAAACGAATTATATCGAATTATATATACTAATTATGCAATAAATTCAAAACACTAAACAAATTATCCAATTAATTTAATTATCTAAATTATATATACGAATTATGCAATAAATTCAAAACACTAAATTAATTATCCAATTAATTTACTTATCTAAACGCAATAATTTATCCATACCAATAAACAATAATAAATCTAAACAAAATTAACAATAATAAATCTAAACACAAATTAATATCATAAACAACAATAAATTCAAAACACGTCGAAAATAAATAAATATTCGAATAACTTACTTGTTGAGACATAGCTACTGGCTTCTGGATTGAAGAAATAAATTTGAAAATTTTGAATATAAAATCGAAATGAAGGAACGAAAATTGGAGGAGCAAGAGCAAGAGCAATTTGTTGGATTTGTATTTGTTACAATCGATTGTATAAATAGGAGAGAATTGGTTCAATTATTGGTTTACTTTTCTGCATTTATTTGTCTTCTTCAATTTTTCTGCAATTTTTACGCATTTATTTGTCTTCTTCAATTTTTCGCAATTTTAGTCTGTAAGGTTTTACTTTTCGTAGTACTATTTTATACAAGATTAATTAATCGTAAATATAAAGGATAATTTCAGATTAAATATTTCAAAATTAATAAGTTGTGTTATAATTTCAACATTTCAATATTTTGCAAAATTTCCAACATAGATTACCTGTAAATATTAATTTAAATATCATACATTCAATTTAAATTAATTAGTATTAAATTAATTTGTTATATCCTTGTTTCCGATCGAAAAATCGTTGATTCCGGTCGACCCTTTGATGTTTCCGGTCGACCGGAGACATGAATTAATAATTAGTATTAATTTCATTTCATATATACTTGTTTCCGATCGATAATTCTCTCTCCATTCGACCAATTTGATGTTTCCTATTTAATCGAGATATGAATTAATTAAAATTGTATTAAAAATTCTCTCTCCGGTCGACCAATTAGTATTCAAAATTTGAATTTTTTATTAAATTCCGGTCGTTCATCCTCTCTCCGGTCGATGATTCCTTGATTCCGGTCGACCGGAAACAAGGAATTGTCGATCGGAATTTTAGATTTTTATTTGTTAATTAATTTTTTGATTCATTTATGTTTTTTTTAAATGAATCAGTGATTTAATTAATTTTTTCTCACACTTTTAACATGATTCAGTGATATATGAAATAAACATGATTCAGTGATATACAAAGTAATTTAACATAATAATATCGAATACAGAAAATAATTTCGCAATCATTTATTCATTCACATGTTTGTTATGTTTGGTCGATGTTATGTCAATTTCACACCAAGACCGCAAGACTCAGAGATATATATTAAAAAGCGATTGGGTATCTACGGTATCAAATTTGAAATATGGTTATAGATTGTACACACTTTTGTAAAAGTGTGTATTTGTATATATTTCCCCATAAACAAATTTCTGCATGAAAAGAAAGCAAATAGATTTTAATAAATATATCATTTGTTTTGAGAATATATATTCTATGTATATAATGAATAGTCAAATAGCTTGCTATATTTTTAATAACTTGAGCTTAACTTTATTATGACTATTTTTTTTCTTCTTATTATTATTTTTATGATTTATTATTATGTTTATTTTGCGAATGGAGCACACGTTTATTCTGACGATAAGTGAAGCAGACTCAAATTCCCAAATATCACAATTGACTAATATCTTGATAGTGATGACATATAGTGATACAGGCAAGCGTGCTCTTAAGAAGATTGTAAATGTGTTGAATATTGACGAAGAAAAAAACAAGATTATTTATTATTGGCTTTGTTCTATAGGCGAATGCACATTTTCAATATCATTTTTAAGGGATATTTTGAATATCATTACTGCATAAAACTATTATCTACGAGTAAAATATTGTTATTCTTCTAGTAAAATATTATCTACGAGTAAAACTATTATCTACGAGTAAAATGTCGTTATTCTTCTAGTAAACTATTATCTACGAGTAAAACTATTATCTAGGAGTAAAATATTGTTATTCTTCTAGCTAGTTCTTGCCAAGAAATTTAGGCCACTCTTCATAAAATTATAGCCACTTATTTGGACTACTAATGCAACAGATGTCTGTGCTATCATTATTAACTTTTTTTCTATTTATCTTTTGTATATGATAATGATAACCCTTGCAAGTATAGCCAAAAGATTTATGGGCCACTTTTTGACCTGACTTTAGAGGTGGCAACTAGTTGGTAGTACTATTCTGATGGGAAAAATATAGTATGTAAAAAATGTAATACATGTATATAACAATCTTGAGCAATATAAAAGCGAACTCACAAAAAATAATCGAATTTACTCAAAAGAACTTCGTAACTTCACTTAAAAGGTTTTCGCTTGGTAAAGTCGAATTGAACGAATCGCAACCGCAACTTTGATATGCCAAAAATTGAGTACTGATTAGCTACACCCTAAATTCACGTAAAATAAGGAATTGTCGTATTTATATAAATACCTCAACGTATGGATAATTTTTTTTACTAATATACTCCCATTATTTTAACTTTTTGTTAAGCTTGAGAGCTAACTTGACACGTTAAAAATCTATATGAATAACGATATTAAAAATAGAAAAAAAAAATTATATAGGCACAACATCGCGTGATTGTTTTCCAGTGAAAACAAAAAGAACAAAGCCCACAAAAACCTAAAATGTTCTTCATGTTAATTTTTATTTTATTTTTTTAATATTTGCGTATAAACCAACCCCATTAACGAATTGAACTGATCAAAATACCAAATATGAAATCAATTTCCATTTTCTTCGTGCACAGATCACAATATAATGAGGTGAAGTCTGAAGGAAAAATTTGAGGATTGTGACCATGAAGAACACATTAGTTTCCTTTATTATTATTATTATTATTATTATTATTATTATTATTATTATTATTATATGTGAACAATCATATTATGTTCTTTCGCTCACATACTTTATTACTTTATTTTTCATGTCGCTATCAATGTGGAACTTATCAAGTTAGCACCCACTTGTAGGAAAAAGATTAGAGTATATTTGAAAAGAAAAAAATTGATAGCATGGGTAACGTATTGTTGTTATCCATATATTAAGGTATTATGTGAAAAAATAGAATAAAAAAGATATTTTCTCTTGAATAAACAATTTAATTTTTTTGCACCGTCATCTATGTGGATTTCTGACGTGCTTAATCAACATTCAACCTCCCGAAATTATGCCGAGAGTATAATTGAAAAGAGTTGGATAGTATATGTACCAATTTATATATATTTTTACAGTAGAATACAATTATGAAAATACATTAACATATGGGCATAAAATCGATAGGTTAACAGGTATGCAGATTTGAGTTTCACCTGCACACGAAATTGAATACACAAACAGAAAGTTGTGTAACACCTTAACTAACTCATTCTTCTATACACTCACAAATCTCAATCATGTCTGAACCACCAAAATATTTCAAACTTTATATTCAGTTACACCTAACTGGTGCAAACTACACAAGGTAAGGTATAAACTTCATATTCCGTTTACAATCCATCAGCAGACCGCTGCTGATAAGCACGAGCAGTAAAACCAGCATACCAAGCAACTCTCATAAGTTGCACCCCCAGAACCAGCACCCAACAGCACACCAGCCCCCTAACCGCATGCATCATCCAAGACGGCGCCCCAACCTCTGCCCCGAGCTTCAGCCCTCTCATCAGCTGCAACAGTCTATACGCCTCATATACAACCGGGGTCACCAGCCAAACCGGTGACTGCCAGTGCCACGTCAGCATCTCCGTAACTAGTTGCACCAACAAAAGCAGGAAGTAAGGACCTAAGAGGACTGCATATGAAATGAACGGCAGCTGAGGCTGAAGCAATCCTTTCTGCGAAGCAATGAGCAACGCTAAGGGGATGATGAATCCGGTTACATTCGCGATGATGTTCCAGAATTTGTAGCTCGAAGGAGGCTTGCTGCTGCAGCCTTCGGTGGTGTTGTTGGGACGAGCAGTGGAGTCTGCCATGAGGAGAAACAGTGTTGCGCCAATATTGAAAACGCAGTCTAGACCAGTAAGGGAGAGGAGGCTGGCTATGTTGGGACCGAGGAAAATAGATGAAATCGGCAGCCATAAGGTGGGGACGACGCCCGTCACCAAGAGAAGCATGGGGCCGAGAAGCCATAGAGGCTGCCTAAGGTACTGAAACTGCATAATAGGCTGTTTATTTGCATCCACATGATGTTCGGTCTTAGTTATTGAAGCTTCGTCTGCCTCACTTGAAGAAGTGATGGTTTCGAAAATATTGTTAGTCTCTTTGAGCAGCGGACCTTCTTTCTCCGGAACATATGTTACTGGAGCCGGTTCCCATCGAGATGTGCTAGCACAACAAGTGATCTGAAGGCCGCTGCTACCATATGGAAAGCTGCATCTGCCAAACAGATTCTGAGATTTGAATAACTTAAGGTGTCTATGATGCAATCGAGAAACGGTAAGCACTGGATTACTGGATGGAGACTGGGTAAACAATGCCATGATGAGGTTCACCGAATGAAGTTTATGGGCCAAATGTTGGAAATTAGCTTCCAATTACCTAATTAAAGAACAACAAAAAGCACTTCAGGAAATAAATCAAATCTCAAAAACCAACACACAGACATGGATGACATGATGCAAGAATCGTTGATGTGATTTTACCAAAAACTGTAATTGTAGCACCTTTACTACAACATGGATAACTAAAAGTTTCTTCAAGCTCACATGCTTAACATTGTATGCCAATTGTGTACAAGAACTAAGACTTATACATTCCAAATGACATGAAGTTTCATAACAAAACATTAGTCGTCCGAAGGTACAACGCAAACTAAACCAAGCTTACTTCTTATTTACAAGACTGTAGGTAACGAACCTCCCCTTGTTGTAACCTTCACAACTATACCATGTTACATGCGTGTGCCAGAAATCTAGCTCATTTACTACTAAGAAGAAATTATTTTGTCATGAACGTGTTTCTCCAAACCCTTCCCCTCATTCTGATCGTGAGTAGGACTTTCAATGAATAACAACGACCATACGCCGTGCTAATAAAGCCTTATCAAGAGGACTTATAACATTTTGTACCAATCTCGTTTAACCTTTCACTCATCACTTTGATAGTAGCTACTACTGCAATCACCAGATAACTTGTTCACAGCCAACACACACACAAACACAAACATGTATATTTCAAGAAACAAAGGGCCGATAGCTTTCTCTTCTGAACCCCACCAACAATCTGAAATTAAGCATCCATAAAAGCAGTAAAAATCTAAAATTCCAAACGAGTGAAAAACTCAGCACAAATTCCATACTCTTTCAATTCGATAAACACAAAGGAGAGGGCCCGATGGTTCTGATACTATAACAAGAACGAAAACAAATTAACCCTAATTTGTTTTCTTCAATCTAGGATTAAGAAAAAAAAATGAGGATAACAAACAGAAAATCATTGAATTCAGGGAGAGATGCGAGAGTACTACCTCATCAAGACACCGTCGAACGGGAGAGTGCAATCAAAATCAGAATTTGAGACAAAATATGAAGAATCATCCACTACTCAGCGGCCAGAATCAGTCGGCTGTCGGACTTTTTGGGCAGATTCAGAATTTTTTTTTTTCTCTGGAGAAGATGTTAAAAGAGTAACTCTGGTTGATTCTGAATTATTTATTTATTTATTTATTTTAAGTGGATAGTATTTTATCATTGATTGGGTGATAACAGAAATTGGTTAAATAAAATAAGCATGTAACCTTTTGTTTCGAGAAAATACACATAGGATTCTACAAAGGAATCAAGTCCCAATTATACTGATTAAACTAAAACCTACTTCGCAAATAATTTTGGGAAATAATAGCAAAGATTTTAACCGAAGCACCCAATCCCACTTCAAATTAAATAAACTATGTTTGCTTTAAGTAAGCTCATCAATTATACTTGTGATTTAACTCGAATATATGAAACTATTATTTTGATATTTAACTAATTTTGTCAATCACTATTTTAAATTTCAACTCCATCCAATTCTAGTCATAATCAAAACCTTCTCAGTCATTTATTTTTCATGATATATTAGACATAAGAATGAGTATATTGAAACGATAAGATTGTCAAACGAATTCAAAATTGATCAAAGTAAACGATGAATTAACTTGAATTATTTTTATCTATTTATCATATCGAAAATAAATACATACATTCCAGATTAAATTGAATACTAAATCCAAATAAAAACCAATTGGACCTTGTTAGGAGAGAAATTAATTAGGCTTCACATAATCGATTAATATATGGGGTATTGACATAAAAGAGACAATTGTGTTGTAGGCCAAATTGTACAATATCTAGATCTTTTTATTTTCTTGATAGAGGTACAAGTGCTAGCTAGTAGTTATATATAGGTAGGGACAAATCTAAGAATATTTAGAGCAACTTATAGTTAAGTGGGGAGCTTAATTTTTTATTTGCCATATGCATAAGAAGTCCCCCACCCTCCAAAATTACGCTACTTGATTTGATAAAAATCACATGACTAAAGAGAGAAAAAGCAAAAAAAAAAAAACTCTCCGTCCCATTAAATTTGACTTGTATTTTTTCATAGTTAAGTAGGGAGATATTAATTTTTATTTGCCCATTAAATTTGACTTGTATTTCTTTTCGAATTATTCTATTCAACTTGACTAATTCTTCCAAATAATCATGCAAAAAATAGATGAGTTATGTGAGACGAGATAGTACAAACTTATGAAAGTAACAACCGAATAGTGATAGACAAACCTCGCCTCCACCTCCCATCACTAATAAAAGAGTTCCAATTATATATGTTACGATTCAATACATCCTTAAATTTTTGTTTTTAAAAGTCATGGAATTTGTATAGGAGAAATAATTTGCAAGGACTGAATGAGTTCAAAATCAGGCAGATTTAGTGGTGGGAGAGAGAAGTTGCTGTAAGTAGAGCTGCCTCTTCTCATTTCCTGCATGCTGAGAAGCGCCGCCACCGTGTTCCGGAAAATCGCTTTTCCGGGAACTGCCTCCTCCTCCTCCTCCTCGTGCAATATTCCGGTAGCCGCTGACGGGGGCAGCACCGTGTCGATGGTGGTTTCACAGTCTTTGACAAGCTTCGAGATTAGATCGGTCGTGAAAAATGGTTGTTCCCACACTCTCTCTATAAAGGGCAGACGCAAAACTCTACCAGTTCTTTTGTCATATTTCTTCAATATCTTGCCCAATCCTGCATTTTATTATTATTATTATTATTAATAACACATAATTAATAATCCATCCGTCCCAATATTCATGGCCCGTTTTTTGGGTTATCCCATTAAGTTGACCCGTTTCCAAAAGAGAAAACAATTTTCACATTAAAAAGTGTCTCGAATTTCGTATCATCCACTACTTTATACACAAAACACAATTCTCCTTAATTTACGTGTAAAAAAGAAACGTGCTATGAATATTGGGACGAATGGAGTATATAATACGTGAAACGGAGAAATTGCGTTGAAGAAAAATTACCTGTGTAGTTGATGATGCTGTAATTGATTAACAGGACCATTTCCCCATGGAAATTCACAATTTCTTTTTTGATCTTTGTCATCTCCTCCTTATATTCTATGTCCGAAGGTTGAGTTCCCCATTTATATGTCACTTGCGAAATTCTCTCTTGCAATTCCTGCACCAAATCATACTCACATTCTCATATATGATGCTGAACTCACCAACCAAAAAACAGAAGAAATTAAAAGACTACTATTCCTAATAATTTTATATATAGCAATTAGATTATGCTATAACAAGAGACATGCGTGAAGACAATTTGAGTTGAACTCTTTAGGTATCTTTAGCATTATTTTGATTTTATTTCTTATTTTATTAAAATATATTATATGCACTATAAATAAATATAACTCCAAGATTTGTATCATATATATACATGTACAGTAAGTTCTTAGAAACTTAAAATACTCCTAAATAAAGTCATTAGTTTTGCTTTGAGATTATTCAAACTCAAGATTAATTAGAAACATATTTCAACAAATTTATGATCCTTAAACAAGTTGTAATAGAGTGAAAAAGTATATTTCAAAAGAAAGAAAATATATATAATAAAAAAAACTTGAAACCTTATGGCGAATGATGAAGTCCTCTTCTTGTTCCATGAAAAAGGCATTAAATTTATCGATCTCGTGATTGAGAAAGTTTATAAACTCAAAATCATACTCTAACGACCCTTTCGATGATATCAAATTCACCATCTTCTTCAATTCCTTATACGACAAAAACTTGTCACGCCACTCTCCCAAACTTTGCTCCATTTGTTGCTTCAGTCTCTTCCCAAACTTCATATGCTGCAAATTAAACAAATAAATTTCTTTTTTTTTTCTTCTTCTTCTAATAATTAATTTAAAATGCAACCCAAGATTAATTAAAACAAATAACGTGTAATAAGTGCGTGTGCTTGTGAATTGTGATGAAGGGCAAGAGGGGCTCAGGCGACTTTTATTAGGAAAAAAAAGAGAGGATATTTGGACAGCATATGCTTGGCGTGATGAAAGTTGGTGAGTATAAAAGGGAGCTTTGAAGCAACAGAATTCTCAGCATATTCTGTTGAATAATATTTGGGCCAATTTTTTTTTCCAGATTTAGGGGCGCACATCCTATTATGAGATAGCATATTGATGCTTATTTAGTACTATTGATATCAACTATATATCAACCACAACAATTAAATGTGATCTTCACATCTCAGATCTATTACAAAATTTAACAAAAACTTGTGTGCATCGATGCATTCACCATAATTAAATCAAATTATGATTCATCAATTTTCAGTTAAGATTTATTAATTATAATTACAATTTAAATAGACAGATGCACCGTGCATTCGAATGTATCATTAGAGAATAGTATGCCTCCTAAAACTAATTTGCTAGAATAATAGATCCGATTGTTTTAAAACCTAATAATTGTGGGAGAGAGTTCTAGAAAACAATTTTGTTTCAAGTTATAATAAGTATCACAATTTTTTTTTATCAATTTAATGCAGAAATTTTAAAAAGCTATGTCACGATGGACTCAAACCCGAGATTTTTGACCTCAAACATTAACCACTTTATCATTAGGCCAAGACACACATAAGTATCACAATTTAAACGTATGAGATCAGTAATCAAGATAAAAACCCTTGTTAAACACATTAACAAATCTCTTTTTTATTTTTTGTTCTCTCTCTTGTCAATATTCATAGTCAATAAGTGACGTGCACTCAAATATGACAAATGCTATCAAAATGGTTAATAGATACAAATATTGATACCGCAAATAAAGTGATATGAATATAAAGTAAAAGTTCATATTATTCTTTACTTTATATCGATAGAAATCTTGGTTTTCATGAAATCACAGTGCAATAAATCATTAAATCTCCCTTTCAGTTAAACTAGTATTAATTCTATAACTATTATTAATTCTACTTCTTCTCACTTGACACTATTCATATTTTTTAATACTCTTCATCCGTCCATGATAAGTATATTATAATTGTCTTATTCAGTGTCCATCACGTTTCTTTTTAGAACACTATTTTATATTATTCAACATCACAATGATTCATTATTTATCAAATAACAATTCCTACTACTCACCATCTAACACATGATGAAATCATTTCTCCACTCAAACAATAAATACTCACCAATAATTTTATTAAAACTCGTACCGTCCATAAATAATATAATGATTGTGGACAGAAGAAGTATCTTTTATATTTTAAGTTTGCTAAAAGTTTCGATATTGAAATTGTTTTGTGACTGTAAGTAAGATATAACAAGAAACTTAACTCATATGATATTATTATCGTATCAAACAACATTTATTTACCACCAATAATAGACTCCGATAATATTATTTTCTTAATCCCGGTAGCATAGAACTCTAACTTGCCCTATCAAACTTTATAGGCTCAAGAATTTCAGAGTATAGTTTCAAAGTAATTATAAATTAAAAGGAAGGGGTTATTATTAAAATATTTCAAAATAATACTCTTTGTGTCCCCCATTTTTCTTCATGTGAATCTTCGGCACGAGTTTTGATTATGACTATAGTAAATTAGTGGCGTATCATGAGTGGTAAAATATATAAATAAATGGTTATTGATGATAATGAATAGGGACAGTGGTGGACCATGAAGGTAAAATATATAAATAAAAATATTGTTGAGAGTAATAAAATAAAGTATTTTATGGAATAGTTTTTATAAATGGAATATGAAGAAGTTTGAAGATGTAATAAAAAGAAAAAGAAACAAAAATGGGGAACCAATGAAGTATTGAAATCACTAAAACATTTAAAAGAAGGTTCATCCTAGCCCTACTTCATACTCGTGAACCTTATTTCAAGTGGCGATAAATTAATGATTCTATTTTAATTATAGTTTAGGACATCAACTTTAAAAGCTTTTTATTTTATGATCTCAATTTCAAATTTTTTATAAATGTCTCAAATTTTGAAAATACACCAACTTATGATTTTTTTTTTCCGATATCAAGATGCTAAGACTCATCTTATTTAAAGTGAATTTCCTTTTTCCACTTCGAATATAATAGTATCGTTTCTTCCACATCATTAAAAAAAAGGTAATGAGCTTGCCTATTTACAACTTTATCTCTCTCTATTTGGTACCTACCATAGTGACAAAATTCAAATAAGACATCGTCATACTTAGTATTTGAATACTGAAAAAAATACCATAAATTAATATATTTCTTAAAATTAAAAACATTTTAAAAAAAACTTAAAATCATAAATTAAAAAAACTCTCAAAATTGATGCCATAAACTATACTTAAACCACTAATTTTATAAAATCATATCTCGTTCTTATCTTGTCGGCACTTCATCTTTAGCATCGTGGGAATAACAAAATTTAACATGGCGATTCATTCATTGCTCTAAAACCCATAAACCCCCTTCCTCTTCACATTCACTGCAAAATCTAACGCAGAGGAACACAATTTTCAGTAGCGGCGGCAGAATCTGTGCCGTGGGAGGAGCAAATTCCCCCTAACGCCGTTCGCCAGAAGCGCAATATGTCGTGGCTCGGCGGCTTCAGCCTAGGGGTAGATTTGGGATTGTCGCGGACGGGAGTTGCTATTAGCAAAGGCTTCACAGTTCGCCTCTTGACGGTAATGTGGTAAAACTACTCGCAACTATTAATGGAAGAAAGAGGTATAACCTTATCAACAATAAGCTTGTGCGATTATGACATTCACCACACTGTAGTTGCAAATGATAATTGCAGAAGGTACTGGAAAGATATTTCTGGTAAAACTTCTCCTCCTTTGAAGCAGCAGCAAATTACGGGCAAGCACCTTTTATGCATCTTCACAGAGGAAGAAGCAACACAAGAATTCAGCAAATATATAAGGGTCGAATTTAGATCTCCCAATGCAGCCTAATCAACCGATTGTTTCCTCTACCATGATAGCAATTCATTCTCGATGTCTTAAGGAATGTGAGACCACCAGTATAAAGCCACACGAGTTGTTCAGTAAGCCAATTTGATGATGCTGCAATATTAACAACATTGCTTAGGGAAAATGATTGCAAAAAACTCTCGACGACAAGGTATGGGAGACATACGAAACTTGTTGCTCCTCAAGCTAGTCTGGACAGAGACGAGCAAGCCGAGAGGCAAACGAACCATAGCACCCTAATCAGCAGGTTGCTCAAACGCAAGGTGTATTCTCAAGCCTGATAATCATAAATCTTAAAATTTATTCCACAAGGGATCAGTAGATCAACATAAAATTTCTGAATACATAGAATTTCATGAACGAGAAAGAAATCCTGGTGATGGAAATGACCTTTTCTGTGTCCTAATCATTTTCTCAAATAAATCTCTATTTCATTATTATCAACTTCAGTTTTCAGCTTCTTTTTTTCTTCTTCTTTTCTTGCTCACGTTTCTGATGAAATTGTTAGCATTACTAAAAGTGGGGTTGTGAAAAGATACATAAAGACTGATGATATAGAATGTGGATGCTTCTAAAAATAGCTTGGAATGGTATAATACCTCTTGCAAATACTAGGTGCCTACCAAATGATCAATGCTGGGAATCAATTTTGGAAGCAATTTACTGGTAGGCTTGGCATCAATGCCGCCGTTGTCTAGGCATGTTAGTTCATTCTCAAGCATTGCATATGCATCAGCAAATGCCTGCATCAATTAACAATATCAAGTGTATCTATTAGTTTATACTCAAGCAATTGATGAAGTTATTACTTTGAAGCACAATGTTTGGACAAAAGATATCAAGGGTCCAGAAGCTTCATGATCATCACTAAAAAATTGTCAATAAATAAGAACGAGTGCTCAATTAAAGAATGCCACAAGACCTTGATACACTGATGAATACGAAAACAATTTCTGCCAACATTATTTGTCAGAAATAAAGGATCGTCGATGCAAAGTGGGTCGATGCTGCAACAAACAATGAGGTTGGTAAAAATAAAAAATGGAAACGAAATAAAGAAACAAATCAAAACCGTGATATACTAAATGAAAGACTCCTACTTGCATCCACGTTCTCTGTTCAAATATACCCCGCTTCCTTGTACTGAGATTCGCATCTGTCGAGGATCAAAGACATTCCTGAAGAAAAGATTGTCCACACCAAAATGAAGGTTCAGTTCAGAATCATACATATGCAGATAAATAAGTAAAGGATAAAAGAAAAGAGTCGAAAGGCATCTAGACTAGAACCATAAAGTTGGGTTAGGCTTTCCGGCCAACCCAACCCACCAACAGAAGGGAAACTGCAGGCTTGTTTAGGATCGAATCAACCCCTTGGGCCACAGGTTTGGTGGGTTGCCCATCAGCTTTTTTTCTTCATAATTTTAAATTTTATTACATTGTAAAAGAATCACAAATCAAAAGCTAAAGACCAGAACTTTCAGCCTTTCTGGACTCTCAACCTCGCTCCTTGTCAGTTTCGCAACCTGCCATCTCATTCTCAGTTCCACCACAAACCATATACTTGCAGGTCCTTTCACTGTGACACACCAAATCTCTTTATCCCCCCCCCCCCCACATTGTCATTTATTGAACTGCCACCGCACAACACATCTCATATTTGTATCTTTATTTCCTTTTCTTTGAGTCGGTTGCACTGCCATCACCACACCCAACACTTTTCTCTCTCTCTTTGAGTTGGGCAGTTCTGGAATTAATTCACAGAAACAATCATACATTTGCCCATTTTGCAAAGTCGTCATTGTGTAGTTTGTAGTTTGATTGCAGGTTATTTCATGTTATGAGATGAAGAAAGTATTTGAAGTATGGCTAATATGTTCAGTTATTCGTCATTAGCTTTGGGCAGGCTGGCCCACCCACCCCAAACCCAAGGTGGGTTGGGTTGGGTTAAGGTTTCGGAGCCCGCCATCTAAGGACAAACCACCTGCTAGAAATAAAAATCTTCTTCCAAAATAAACTTAAAACATAAAAGAAGTGTCCTAAGAACATTTTACTTACCCGAAGAAATATAGGAAATCCATCAGGAGGCTCCCATAATTCTACAAAAATAATGTTAAATGAACATTCAAATTCATAGGTATACATGCATATTTTCAGATAAACTGATTATTATCCAAATTATAATGATAGTTACCGGTAAATTTAAATAGTGGCTTCAGAATCTACATGCATGATAATATTACGAAGAGAAGATACATCCATTACATGAAACACATGCAACATGCTTGTGCACCTTACTGCACACTAAAGTGGGATGGGAAATTTATATGCATTTTTTTTACGCCAGCTCTACTTTTCCACAGAAAAAACTATATTAATATATAGATAGACTAATTGTTCTAATTGCAAGAATAGAATGTTAAGTTGTCATCAATTTCTGTTAAGAAAGGCTTTAACTATAAGGAAAACCAATCCTAACAAAGTTGCACCTGCCAATTCAACATTGATGGAGAAAGAAGAAAACAGAGTACACAAACTTACTTTTAGTGCAGACAAATAGGCTTCAATGTCCTCCCCTCCTTTCCTAACTACCTTTGCTTAAGATTGAGGACTAGGCTAATGGAGGAACGAAGAGATCCGAAAGGTGGGCATTGTCTCAGATTGTAACATTAAGTTATCAATTAGTTTCATAACCTTAGCCAATTGATTTCATTAACTCCGCCCAGTTGCCCACTTATTTTTTTATAAGATTTTTAGTACGTCTTAGAGTTCTCTTTACTGAGCTATGAACTACGAGCTCCTGACTTATTGGGGCAACTGATGAACAAATTGGTTCAAGATCAACCACTTCAATTGCTGAGTCGACAAAGTTAGCCCTACAACTAGTAGGTCACTCTCTCACACAAGGAAGAGTTAAGAGTAGATTTACTCCTGGTTCTTAAAGGAACTAATTAAGAACTCAGGGTGTACACAATGATGCTTCAAAGAAATAGAGAAACTTCGTATTGACTCTACTTTTACTTTTAATATACTTTTCCTTTTTTAGTTCATTAGTTCTCATACTTCAGTAAATATAAAGTGCAGGCATGTTCTGCAGCAGAGGAAGAAACTCTTGCAGAAGATGGGCTAGAGGTTAAAGCTAAAAGATAACAAATAATAGGAGTTACTATAATATCATAATGATATTATTCAGCATGTTTCCTGAAGGAGATATGATTTATATCCTTTCCTTAACGAGCGATACCAAATTATGGATGTCATTATACCAACCCAGTGTTCCCAAATATACAACCACATGCAGAGATGCGCTCATAGACGAATCAAGATGATTCTTTCCATCAATACTCAGAAGAGAGCAACAGAACGTGCTGTAGTTATTGAAATGAAACTATATGCAATCGTAATTGTTACGGAATAAACTATCAGTGTAAGGAAAAATTTGTCATACTTGATTAATCGGTCGGCCATGATGATGCTCATGCTGCAGAAACCGTGTGATCAACAATATCTGTCAAATGCAGAGTACAAGAAAAGATCAGCAAGTCCAAGAAAAGATGAAAAGATAGTACAACGAAAAGTGGTTTTGGTGAAGTAAAAAATAAAGGGGTAGGTACTACATATGTAAGGGAATATGCAAGTCATGTTCAACTAGAAGCTTTCATGCAATGAAATAAAGTAAATACAACAAAATCTGGATTCACAAACGCAATAAAATTAAAAAAGAAAATGAGGAGGTTCCAAAGTTTATCAGACAATTAATAGTCTAAAAGCAAAATAGTAGTGTCATGGGTAGCCAAGAACGAGAAGGAAAAATTTGCATATGGTCTTATGCTAAGACATTAAAATCTTCATGCAACAAGAACCTACCAGGCAGTATGAGCTTAAACCACCTGAATAAGATTGATCCAGGCTACGATCAGCGAGGAACTGTTTTAGCACCAAAGCAAGAGGTGTTACGGCAGGAAACCGCTCTGTAAGATCTTTAACCTGTACAAAAGACATGACATCAAAACTACAGAATATGTAAACATGTCTATTTGAAGCTAGTGCATAACACATAGGACCATTTTAAACATGATCTTCTCGGAATGCCACTGAATTTCTTGCTGACGCATCAAATGTCTCCAGAGAAAATTACCAGTCCAGTTGTCTGAAGTCCAGTGTGCGTAGAAGACTTGAAACTAATGTCAAGACGAACTGATTTGAATTCATCATTACTGCCATTTCCTATCTTACTCCAATTGGGAGAAGCAGTAGACTCTGTGCTTTCTGCATCACTATGAAAAGGTTTGCCTTTGTCAGAAGCTACATGATCTGCTTCTTCCTTTGGGGTTTGTACATTTGATGGAGTAGAGAAAAGATCAGAAGGAACTTCCACCACAAGCATGATGATAGGTATCTAAAAGTGACGAAAAATGAGAATGGACATAAAAGACATGTAAAGAATTTAGCAGAAGGAAAAAAAAGAAAAAGAAAAATCTTCAGAGACATTACAGCAGTATTTTCCACAATCTTGAGAGAATCACTTTTGACCCACTCTTGGTTTGCAAGATACCTGGCAGCATGCTGCAACCAGAAAAGTCAGAGCAATTGCAGATGTTGATCATATTAACACATTTAACTACCAAGGAAAATTGCATTTATATGTGGAATATTATAAGCATTTTAGGAGGAAAGAGTGCTAATTCCTGTACTACATAGATGATGACACAGCTAAAGATAGGACAATGCTAGAAAGAAATAACAGTTCAACAATCTGTTACGAGCCCAATAACAACATACTATCCCCAGGCCAACAACAAAAGGACAAAAAAAGGATAAGGAGTATTATGCATCTAAGAAAGAAAAGGGAAAGTAAAATGTAATTTTGAAAGAGAGTTTCCTCCAATTAAATCTTCTTGTCCTCTCACATACAATTAAATCTTCTTGTCCTCTCACATACAGTAAGTATGCCAAACATAAGATCAACCATGGTAAGATGCTTGAGGACCTTCCACCAAAACCAACATTTAGGATAGGATTCTTGTTCAACATGCACCACTCTAGCTGCTAGATAGTTAAAACAATTGTACTCATTGACCATTGTTGGTAAGCTCAAAGTTGACTTGGAGTTGCACATTTTGCATAGAGCATCTGGACTGACTGGAGTTATCACTCTTGAATAATGTGACTAAATTATTAAACAATTAAGTCTGCAAAATGAAACATAAACAGCAGGAGTTTGTGTAATCCTGCCTACCTGAAGGCATGTTTCTTTGATGCCATTACGTCCCTCTAAAATACCAGCTTCTTTGATAGGTTCCTGAAAATTTACCGAAAATGAGTTTGTTGGCCAAAATTTTTCTTTTAGAAAAAATTCACCAACTCTGGGAATATTCTCACCAAGTTCCTCACAGGAGGGAGGATAACCACAAGGTCCACATCGCTAGATGGCAGAGATAAACCAGTTGCATTTGAGCCATAAACGTTTGTTCTGGAGCGAGGCCATAGGACTTGAAGGGACCGTGCAACACGCTTAACAGCCCAATTAATATAAGGCTTCCGGATGCAGTTCTCTGCAGCAACCTAAGTTTTGCAAACGATAGCATCAATTACTAATGAGAAAAGTAACTGTTAAATACCAATCTTAGGGACATGAACTGAAATGTTGCCCAGTGAAATTTTAATGCAGTACATGTTACTGATCCAGCACTAGATACCTGTTTGGAGAAAGAGTTAATTTCATCATGCAGAATATCATGGACCAGAGGCAGAGAAGCCTTGTGAGGGGTGTTCTGTGATTCAGGAGGTTGCAGAGGAAATGTAACATCTGGCTGAGGAAACAAGATGAGTCAGAAAGTGAGAGATATTTATGAGCCCACAATGCTAGCAGAAACAAGTAAATTGCATGAAATACAAACTTACGTGTTCTTGATCACGAGCTAACTGGGAAATTGCAATAAGTCGATCTTGAAGCAATGTTCCTGCTAAAGGTTGCGTAATCTGAAGGGATGGAAGGCCTTTGTTCGTCCAAGAAGGCCACATTACTTCACTCCCTTCGATGGGCATGCAAGTTTCCTCAAAATTGATTCCATCGTGGAACCAACCTTTAACACCCCAGTGCCTTGGGCTTGAGCTACCAGATCTAACAGTAGGGAAACCCCTATGTTTTCTAGAGTCACCAACAGGAGAAGGTGGAGGTGGATGAGGAGGATGTGGTACACAGAGGACTACAGGAGAAGGGGGCCTCTTAGTCCGAGGATGATCCCGTCTGTTTGGAGGAACACAGGGACTTTTGTGATCATAACCACGCTTGAACTCTGATCTTGATCTTTCCCTCGACATACTCGGGATGATTATAGGCCTCAAAATGGGGTATGGGAGTGAGTCCACAGTCGTTACATCTCCATCACCAGAAATATTGGAGATAGATCCAGATACACTCTCTTCTGCACCAATATCAGTCATAGTTGAGGAAGAATGAAGAACCTTGCTGCTAATTTCACTTCCAGGTATAACGTAATTAAGAGGCCCTGGTCCCAAAGGATCAAATGGCGAGCAAAAGGAACCAGCAGATGGAGAGGTCAACCCATTTGTACTGTAAGAGGAGGAGAAAGCAACCATATCATCAACATCCCTGTTCATATCTGCTTCTCTCCAAGCCCAGGAGCTATCATCTGAACAGAGAGAAGGAGGTCGAGAGAAACTGGTCCCTGGGTGATCAGATGGGTTCCAATACATCACACCCCCACCAAAGTACTGATTGTAATCCATCCCTCCAATTGCATGAGTCTCCAACTCTTCTTCGGACATCCAGTTTTTTTCATGCTCATCCGTCAGTTCCACTGGATTCGGGACATCAGGTAATTCCATCAGTTCACTAGAAATGGTCCTTTCATCCTCAGAAGTAGCCGCACCAGACTGCACACTATGGGCTGCAATGCTTTGCCGAAACGAAGACTGTCGTCTTGAAATGAACTCAGAATCATAACTGCAAGTACTTGATGGAACTACCCTATTAACACCGCGCACCGTGGGGGGCCATTCTAAACTCATTGGCAAAGGTCTCGGCAGAATTCCATTATATGCACTGTCGATAGGAGAATTTCTTACTTGTAAAGGTTGTACAAAAGAATGGTGGACATGATTTTGTAAATTCCGGCCAACATCAAGATGCAATCTATCAGTGGCAGCAGGGTGATGTGCATTCGTTGAAGGATGAATTGAAGCTGTGTTTGGCCACTCATAAGAAATGTATGCTGGCGAATTTATGGCCCCAACTCTAAGGAGACCAAAACTTCCTTGTTCCTTTACCTGAGATAATTGTCCCTCTGGTTCACTACCTTTCATTTGTCTCCCTGAATCACCCACTGCATAATTTCCACAGTTAATCGCTATTGAGGACATATTATCATTACACTCTACCACAGTCTCAACAGTTGTAGCACCAGAATCCAGATTATGATTGATGAGGTCAGTTTTAGTAGTTATGGGCCTTGTGGTACCATTGTTCACTACACACTCGTTTAGATTGTTCCTCGAGCACAGATTAGTATCAGTTTTAGTAGAATAACAACCATCCAAGTGTTGTCCAACATTATCAGTACCTAAACTACTAGAATGACTTGAGTTTGCTTCAGGCCTTTCAATCTGAATCACAGTATCATTAGATGCAACATCAAAAGTTAAACTTCCGGAAGTCCAATCAGACATTAATGTTCCATCTTGAGGACTAACCCTGGCAGAGGAAACTTTGATAGATCTTGATTGACAATTACCAACCTCTAGACCATTGGAGCCAGAGCTTTTAAGCTTTTTTCTTTCTTTCCTACTCTTTCTGGAAGCATTTCGGACTTTTACATTATTTACTCCTTTTGCAGGTTCCTGGTGATGATTAACCAGTTAAAAACCAGCTATCATTATTAACTTTTATAATGAAGGAAAAACAAGCACAACCATTGTATGTACTGAGATGTGATTCCCATGTGCTAGATCCTTTTCTGGAACTTCTCCGTCATACTTGTCGGACTGTTTAACATCTTCATGGCTGGTACATAACTTCCCAGCTCCTCTACCCTGAAATATCATTGGCATATGGGTTAAGACTTTGCATTGCAAGGTATCTTCTTGCTTTAAACAGCATATTTCAAATGATTATCATCGAGTAAGTAACAAATACATACCTCAGCCGGCATTATAGGTTTTGAATTATCTTGACAAGGTCTTGGAACAGGATTCAACTTTTTATTGTGGTTCTTCCCTTTCTTCTTACGATTGTTGACAATATGTTTCTCATTTACTTTCTTTGTTCGAGATTCTGTATTTTCCTCCCCCAGTAACTCAAATTTTGTGCAATCAAGTGAAATAACCATGAGTAACTCCCGCAATTTCCTAATTATGATGTCAGAAATACTATTTATACAGTCCAGAGAGCTGAAAAAAAGTTTCTCTTTCTGGTAACCACCAAACTGAGCTGCAGATAACAAAGTAGAAATAACCTGAAGAATGTACAAACTATTGAAGATTTGATACAGTGGAGAGAGATCCCCAGAATCTTCTGCAGCCTTGGCTTTTGTTCTAACTTTTGAAGATTTCCTTCTGCTTGTTGCAATATCTCGTTTACCCAATGAATCAGAATCACATCTCAGTAATTGCTTATGGGGACCATCATAAAACCACATTTTATCATCTGAGAAGCTAACTTTTCCCTTCACTAAATCAGCTGTCTGAGATTCACAATTACGAGATATCAGACCAAAAATTTTAATGTGAAAAACGAGCTAACATGTAAAATGAAACTATGAGAACCTATCCATCAATTTGCTCGGAAATGCAGATAAACTTTAAAGAATAAATAGTAAACAACCCAGTAAACCATTGTTAATTTCCTAAAGAACAATATGCTGCTTCCGGTTTCGATTTTCAATACCCGAATCAACGAAAATTACGCAGAATACATACAATACAGAAAGTTAAAGCAGAAAGGAACATATATAAACCCAAGCACATAACAACATACCAGCGAGCGTGCAGCTTTCCCCAAGTACGTAGAGTACACCTTCTTCTTCACAGAATCATCCAATTTCTCCCACCAATCCACGCAGCCTTTCTTCCTCCAGAACACATTCGCTGCAACACCAGCAGCACTCAACCTCTCCTTCAACTTTGCCCCTCTTTTCTTCCCACTATTACTATTCAACCACGCCAACCTCAAAGACACCTCCATTCTATTCACAACAAACTCCTCCAAACTATAATACCCCTTCGCCTTCAGCCATCCGAGCTCCAACCAATCCGCCGCCATCTCAGCCTCCTCTCCCCCCCTTAGAAACTCCCCATTCGTAATCTCATCCGCAACATCCACGAATCTACTCACCTCCTCCACCAAACCCTCATTCAAACACGCCGCATCGAGACGTCCAAACCCACCCCCCTCCCCACCCTTCTCGCCCTCCACGGAGCTGAACAGCTCCAGCGAGTCACGAATCGCACGCTCCGCGCCGTTGGACAAGGAGGATCGCAACAGTAAACCCTCGGATTTCCGGTAACACAGAGTGGGGAGGGCAGAACCGTCATTTTGCGGGAGATCGGGGAGGATGATGAATCGGCCGCTGCCGCTGGAGTGGAGCTTCTCCTCCATCTGGATGAGGATCGCGACAAAGTTCGCGTCGAGAATTGTCAGGTGCGCGCGGCGTTGGTGCACCGAGAGCGAGGAGAACCATCGGAGTAGGGCTGGGCGGGTGCTGGGATTCGGGTTGGGGCTGCCGCCAGCGGTTTTGGAGTGGTAGAGAGAGATGTGGGCGGTGAGAGAGTCGAGGAGTTGCTCTCGCGAACTCATCAGAATATTCGGCGGCGGGGATCTCTCCGGTGCGGCGGTGTTGGTGACCGAGTGAAGCGGCGATCATCAATTACTTGGAAATTGGAAACCGAAAACTTTGGGGGCTTGTATTAGCGAAAGTATTATAATAATTTATCATCTTGAATTGATGAAATATTCAGTAATTATCAAAATTAGAAACTCGAGCATGTAAGAGGGCACCTACTGATTACGACCATATTTGACTTTGCCTTAAGCACAAAACTCGTATCATTCCCCAAATTTTATGAATATATTACGATCGTATTATTCCATTAATTTTTTCTGCACCATATAAATAATATTCCGTTGTGGTTCATACTTAATTTTCAAAAGAATTTTACATGCTAGCAATACACATCATGTGCTTCAAGACAAGTTATATGGGGAGTTCGCAGGCCATATCCGAATCACGCATAAATAAATATCTTATATTGATATAATATTAAATTAATTAATAATTAATTATAAATGATAAAATATATAAATAAATGGTATCGTCAATATTCATTGCCAAAACATTATATTCGATGGAATATTTGGATAGTAGCTGCTTAATTCAAACGCCGCAATCCAGATGGCTTCATAATGTAGTATTGGGACTACTAAGTCAATTTTGTCCTATTTGAACTTGCTTAGTGTCAAATAAAGTTTATCTCTTAGCTTTCTATTTTCATCTTCTTTTTATTGACATGTTCGTGATTTTAAAGTAATATTTTGATCTAAAAGTTATTGTTAGTATTCAACTCTCTGAGCTTGCGATTATAGGATCCTCGCTTCTTCAGACATCCGATTGGTGAAACTCTTTTATATAACCTCATTTTCCCACTACTATAAAAAAAATTGTAGGCACTTAGATGTTAAGAGTGCATTTTATTTGATGGAAAAAGGTCGAAATGGTGAAAAACATATATTTTCTCATTTTTTTTACAATTAGAATTTTTTTCAGGTAGCCTATTTTTTTATTCTTTCTACTCTAATTCATATACTATTATTATGGGGTGTTGATGTAATATATTTTCCCATATTTTCCATCCTAGAGAATGTCGGATGAAAAAGGTAGAGATTACTAAAAGAGTTAATAGGCAAAAATGTTCATATATGATAGTGATATGATGAAATTACTCATATTCATAAAAACATGTAGATTATACTCATTTGTTAGTGAATGGTCGGAATTACTCTTATTTTTGACAACTCTTCTATGTTTTCCGTGGAGTTATGACATCGATATACTTATGTTTTTCTTGGATTGAGCAAAAGTCAGTGATTTCATTTTTTATTTCAATTATACTGGCGTTTGTTAATCTCGAATGGCTTTCAATATCAATAATAGCAATCGGTTTTTTATTTTTGGCTGGTGTTATGAAATGATAAATTATTAAATTATCAATTGTCAATTATAAATTAAATTTTGACTGGTATTATCAATTATACATTTAATTGTGATCGGTATTATCAATGGTAAATTAAATTGTGACCGGTATTATCATTTATAAATTAAATTATGAGCGATTTACAAAAATCTGATAAAGTATAAATCATTTATTTAGAAATGATGAATTAAAAAAATGTGGTTAAGTTTTAAAAATCCAATTAAAAAACCAGAAATAATTCGAAATTGTGAGCGATATTTTGTGAATGTTGATCGGTCACAATGATTCTTGATCGATTTTAGAGAATATCGATTACAAATTAAATTATGATCGGTTTTACAAAAACCTTAATCAATATTATCAATTTAATTGGTATTATCAATTATTATGTAATATTTATTTAGAAATAATGAATTAATAAAAAATATGGTCAAGTTTTAAAAATCCAAATGAAAAACAAGAAATAAATTGAGAATTCGGAAAAAAAAAATTGAAACTATGATCGGTTCATTGTGAATATTGACCAGTTTGCATGAATCTCGACCGGTTTTAAAGAATTTTCAATTTATATTTTAATTTATATTATTTATAATGTAAAATTTCACTAATATGATTTGAAATATGATTATTGGTGTATAATTTATATTTCTACGTCATTCATTTTAGTTAAATAATCAGTTATAAATATAAATAATAAATTTACAAATTATTCATTACCGTGAAAATTTAAAAATTGAAATTATCAATTATAAATTTAAAATATTAAAAATGTGGTCTAGTGTTTTAGAAATTCAATTGAAAACGGGAAAAGAATTAAAATATTAAAAATGTGGTCTAGTGTTTTATGCAATTCTCTATCATATATTTTTTTAAAATTTTCGACTGAGTTTTTTATTTTTGATCGACTTTAAAAAAAATCATTTTTTTTTTGAACAATTTTAAATTTATATTATTATGATGTGAAATTTCAATGATATGATTTGAAATATGATTCTTGTTGTATAATTTGTATTTTTGTGTCATTCACTTTAGTTAAATAATAAATTATAAATATAAATAATAAATTTATAATTTATTCATTAACATGTAATTAAATTATAAAATTTAAATTTCAATTAAATTTATATGCAATTCTCTTTTTTAAAAATTTTCGACGAGTTTTTTTATTTTTGATCGACTTTTAAAAAAAAAATCAATTTTTTTATTTTGAACAATTTTAAATTTATATTATTATGATGTGAAATTTCAATGATATGATTCTTGCTGTATAGTTTGTATTTTTGTGTCATTCACTTTAGTTAAATAATCAATTATAAATATAAATAATAAATTTATAATTTATTCATTAACGTGTAAATTATAAAATTTAAATTATCAATCAAATTATTAAAAATTTGACAAGTTTAAGAAATCCAATTGAAAATTTACAAGTTTTAGAAAAGAATTAAGGCGATCTGTTTTACGTAATTCTAGATCAATTTTTTTTAATTTTCTAGTGGGTTTTTTATTTTAACCGATTTTTCAGTTTATTTTTCAATTTATATTATTATAACGGAAATTTCACTGATATGGTTTGAAATATGATTCTTGTTGTATAATTTGTAATTTTGTTGCAGCATTTACTCACGTGAAGTACTACTACACTTATTTATTGATGAGAATGGTATTAATTACAGGGAAATCTTATTTTACCCTCTTCCGGATGATCTATTTGGATGTTTAACTCATCATATATTGATTATATATCTGGCATGTATCTATATTAATTGTAACACGTAGGTATTTACTCGTGTTTACCTACGAATTTCTGGGATATCTGATCAATTGCGGACTCCATCTTTGATCTTCTGGACTATATCTCAGATGTCTATTCTCCAATACTGAGTGAGAGCAATCGATGGAGAATACTGCAAAATTTCACCTCCTATATGGTTCTATATGATTTTTGAAAATCACAACAATAATATGATTAATTTGTGATTTTCTCTCATCTTGTATTTATAATGCATTCCTAGAATCCTATTTAGATATGATTTTTGCATATCTAATAAATACAATAATTATCTTCAATCATTGAAGATAAATCATATAGAATAATTATCTCTTGATATCTAATAATAATAATATTTATCTAGATATATGAGATGTATTAAAATAATACATTAATCAGAACAGAGTCCCAATGGACTCTATATAGGAGTGGGTGAAATTTCATGCAGCTCCAGGCTTTGATGGGCCAACCCAGAGATCAAATGCAAGGAATAAAGATGGACCTAAAATGAATTAATTATCTTATTTTCAACGGGAACATAAATTAACTCATAAACATTTATTCATTTCACTAGAGAATAAATGATGACTTATCCCTTTGTTACCAAAGTTGAGTCGAGCTTGCACTTAGACTTACGAATCCTCGTATTTAAGATATCGCACGTCCATTAATTATTTATAGCTAAAGATGACAATGGATCTTGGATCTGATCCAGATCCATAGATCCAAATCCATTTTTTAGGATCTGGATCTTCAAAAAATAGGATCCTACGGTTTTGGATCGGATCCGACAATTCTTTTAAAATCTGGATCTGGATCTCGATTTCTAAGATCCAGATCGGGTCCATGGATCCATATAATTTATAAACGTATTATATTATTTTTCTTTCTAGTCGAAGTTGGATAAACTAAGTTACGGAATCGGATGGTATGTCAATAAAATTAGAAACTTGTACCTTGTATTTGAGAAAATTTTGTATAAGAGTGGTCTATTTGCTAAGATATGTGTGCTACTTCTTTTATTACTATTGCAATATTATTTATTGTCATGAAAGCAAAAATAAATTTATAACTAACATCTTCTTGTATAGTAATGATTGTAGAATTTTTAAATAATTATTATAGTGTTATATGTATTTAGATTATTATTATTACGGTGATACTGTGAATTATAGTTGATTTATGATTTATTTTAGAAGAGAAAATATGTGGATCCGGGTCTAGACCCTGGACCCTGCGGATCTTATGGATCTATGTCTGGATCTAATTTTTTTGGACCCAATGGATTTGGACTGGATCCGGACCCAAGCAAAAATTTGGATCTGGATCTAGCCAGATCCGGTCCATATCCGGTCAATTGTCATCCCTATATATAGCACTCTGACTGCTTAAAATAATTAATCTTTTCAATTCCTTATGTAGTACTACTCGACCTTATTATTGTACTTGAGCTAACTTAACCTAGAGGGTTTAGTACACTAAATCTTTTGAGCTCATTAAGTGATGCGACAAATTGAGTTAAATTACATGCGACGCGCGGATCACCCGAAGAATTCACGCAAATGTCAGATTTCATCGATGGCCTAGTGTTTTTCAAGCAGAAACGACCTTTTGAGCAATACTCATTTCTTTGTTATGATTGATGGCGGATTTCGGGCAAATTTCTTCGTCTGGAGGGTCAAATTTATAATTTATCAGTTTTATCGGGTTTTTTTGTAATTTCGTTTTAGTTTTGGACGCCTTCATTTTTTCCTTTCTTTTGGTCGATTAGGGTTTATTATTTAAGCGTTGTTAGTTGTCTTTTGGACGCAGTTTTTTTATGATTAATAAAAACGAGGTTTCCTCAAATATGTCAATTTTCGGTATTTCATAGAATCAACGAATTTTGATATTATTCTTCCTGTTTATCCACGCATGCTGCATCATTAAGGGGGTGTCATCATCCTAAACGGATACGGTGACTCGATACAGGTAGTTAGTATGGCTACAAGCACTGCCACCACCCAAGATGCGGAGAATCTTGGATTATCTCGTGTAACCCTGAACCATAATAAGTCAAAGTGATGTTCAGTAACTCATAATTACCTAAAACCTTATCGAAATTTAGATCAACGTAAAGTCACCGAGATCTAGGTTTTTCACGACGGTCAAATAGAAGAACTCATCTCACTGTGATCCATGAATACGTCAAGACGTACCAGCATAGATAAGCAACCAAGTCAAATCACTTTTTATCTATACTGCAACCTATATCGACAACCCGTCCTCAAGTTATCTCATTTGTGATCCTTTTTATATCTAAACTAGCTTAACCAATCATACAGACTTCTGTGATCTTCTCCACACTGTATGATCTAACTTTTGTATACAAAGACCATAGCATAAAGTTCTAGAATATGTGCAACACGAAGGTATAAAATGCCACCTGGGTCATTAATGCGAGCATTGTAGAATAGTTTTACAATTATCATCTGTCGGCCACCACAAAAAGTCCTATAGACCTCAATATGTCGCAAGTCATACTCTATTGTGATGTCAAATGAAGACGACCCAAACTGGAGGACGGTCACAAGCGTATAATCTCTAATGAAAAATTGTATCTCTTGATTCGAGCTCTCTATCTGGCACGAAACTGCATGATGTATAACCATAGCGCACTTATTCCCGACTTAAAATTGATTAGGTGATCAAAACAACTTTTTAGGAACGTATCAAGCAATGCTTCACCATCAACATCATGCAATCTCTTCTTAACATAATCCAGGTATTCATTTCTATAATAAATTGTGACTGTTGAATTTTCATCGATTGTTTCAGGCCTAAAAAATATAGGATCCACCTATTTAAATACGAATGTCAATTTCAATTAATTAAGGTAATATAACAATAATCAATCAATAAATAATAAACAATGTTTAGTATGAATTTGTGTTGATTCTTGGTATTGTTTTACATGTCGTTTTTAGTGGTTTTTCCTATTTATGCCGTTGGTTTGATTAATATTTATCGACTCGGACTTATTTGGTTTGTTTCGATGTTTTGCAGAAAAATGACATTAAATAGGATGAAATTTATCTTTCAAGAATTATCCTATATTGAAGAGCATCTCGATAGGAGTCCGTGGGCGCAAATGGATCTCAATTCGGAGTTCGAACGAGAGAGAACGAAACAAAACACCGAAGTCGCGCATGCGCGTGCGCGAGCGCTAGCGAGGCCACCGCCCACTCCACACAACGCGGCCACGGCCACGGTCTTCACAATGCGGCCACGGCCGCCTCGCATCTTCACAACTCGACCGCGCCAAGGTCTTCACAACGCGCCGCGGCCGCACCTCATGTGTCTTCACAACGCGGCCACGGCCGCGCCTCATCGCTCCAGCGCTCCCTCCTCCAGCGCTCATTCCACCGCACGCCCGCGCTCGCTGCGCCTCCACCCGGCGCTGGCGATGCCCAGCGCCCAGCCACCTCGCCCGTCCGGCGCTGGCCCCCCAATCCGGCGCTGTGCGCGTTGCCTGTCGCCCCTGCGTCGGCGTTTCGTCACGTCCGACGCTGGGGTGCTGCGACTGTTCTCTCCAGAAACTCCTCGCGTCCGGCGCTGCGCTCCGTCCGACGCTGGGCGTGATTTTTCTGCAGATATAAATACTGATTTTCACGTTGGAACCCTAGCTCCCTTTTATTTCTTCTTCAGTTTTTCTCTCCCCCTTTGGGGACGCCTCTTCCATAGCTTTTCTTCCTTTAATTCTTTCTTGCATTTGTTTTGTCATTTTGGATCTTAGCACATTAATTCAAGGAGTTCATCTTCATCCATTCCATTTGTAAGGTTTTTCCTTATACGATTTCTACTCTTGAATGCTTAAGATTTATTTTCATTGTTGTTCTTATTCATATGCTTTCTTCAATATTGTATTTTTGCTTTGATTTATGTGCTTGTCTTTAATTCATGCTCTTCGATATATGCCTAGGGTTCATTATATCTATTTTGTGTTCTTAGTTCAACTAGGGATTGACAACCCCTAGTTTAGATTTATTGCTTTATTAGTTTAGCTCGGGATTGACAAACCCTAGCTTAGGTTTGCTGTTTAATTATCGTATTTCAATTCTCGTATGTTTCAAAAACTCATGTTGGTATTAGAGTATCTATGATTTACCGCTTTCTGTGTTTGATACGAACAATAGCCCTGTTAAGTTTTCCTTGAGACGATTAGAGTTAACTATCCCTACTACAACATCTCATTCGATTGTGAGTCAATTAAGAGTATACTTTTGATTGAGTCAATAAAGAGTATACTTTTGATTGAAACAAACAACAATAATAAAATATTACAATAAAATCAATAAATTATTCTCAAATTTTTGCAATAAATAACAACAATCAACTATAATACTAGAGGTTCATATTTTTGAAATAAACATCAACAACCAACTATAATACTAGAGGTAATTTCAATAAAATAGAACGAATTTTCGAAATTTCCATTAAATCTATCGAAATTATATAAAACCGGTCGTATAAAGCACTAAATCGGTCGAATTATGGATACGATCGATTTTATGTTAAATTCCACGTGTTTTATCGAAATTCGGCCGGTTATATGAAATTTCGACAGAATTTTAGCAAAATTCGACTAGATTTATGTATTCAACATAATTATATGGGCTAATTTCAACAAATTATATGCGCAAAATTAAAAAATAATTAGTTGAAATAATGCCCTAAGAACGAGAATATCACAATTTCGTAATAAACAACAATAAATTAATAAATTAATGCAATAAGACAACAATTATTCCTCACGCAAAAATGTATATAGATTAAACAATAAATACCTACACAGTTTTAATTGTTATTGATCTAAAACAGGTCTAGTTCAACAATAAATAAAAGGGTTAATTTCTCAAAAGGTTACTAAACTATAGAGTTTGTACCAAATTGGTTACTAAACTTTAATTTGTTTCAAAATATTTACTAAACTTGCATTTTGTATCATTCAAGGTTTTGATTTAATTTATGCTTAATTCATGCCATGTGGCAACCAATATTCTATATAGGCTTGTTAAGGCGATTCATAAAAGTATTTGCCACCTCACTTCCTACACAAATTAAGGTAAAGATTAAAAGAAAATCTAAAACTCCATGCAACACACAACGACGGAATCGACAATTGTGAAATTTGGAGGAGTTTCTTCTCCTAAAGATCTTTTTTTCGCAATGATTTTTCTTCCTTCGATTCAAGATAAGGCATGGCATCTACTTCTTCAAAATGTTGCTGCTATTTTTAGTTGGTCTATTAATGCATCAAGCAAGTTATTGGTCATATAGTTAACCGACCCTTATGCAACTTCATTGGCAATTCCTCAAACATGCTTATTGCACACAACCTTGAACTCTCTCTAGCATTTTCTCAAACACCTACCATGCCTCGCAGACTTTGAGCTCTCTTTCCCATTTCCTCAAGCAGTTGTCGTCTAGATTTTTAACAATGGCGTTATCTTCTTTTAGCGAGTCTTACAACGACAACAAATTATCCTTAAAGAGACCAATTCTACTTGATGATTTCCGTCGTAGCATATGTTTACTTATATATGAATACCACTTTACCCATTTCCTCCTCCTTTGTAACCGAAAGATGTTTTATTTTGTATGCCCATTTTCGTGCTTGGATCATGAGTTTTGTTATTCCATGGTCGATGAAGATGGTGGTAGGATTCTGCAATTGACTCACCGAGATAAAACACGAGTTTAGTAAATTGATGTGGTTCTTAGAATTGTTGGTTGATGATCTTGAAATAGACGAGAGCATAAAAGTTCTTCTGCTAACGCTCATAAGATGCTCTTTCTTTGTTAATATATGATGTGACAAATATTTTAATGAATAAGCTTACTAGGGAAGTCTATGTGGAATATTTGTTGCCACATGGGATAAAATTGACCAGAAAATTAAATCAAAACCTTGAATGATACAAAATGCAAGTTTAGTAACTATTTTGAAACAAATTAAAGTTTAGTAACCAATTTGATACAAACTCTATAGTTTAGTAACCTTTTGAGAAATTAACCCATAAATAAAACAATGAACATAGCAATAATATTGACAAAAGTTAAAAAATAGAAACTAAAAAACACAATAAAAATCTCAATAATACCGGCCGATTAGGATTTTGATAATTGAAATCCCAATCGGTATTTCATCAATGCCCGTCGACTGGAATTTTGAGATTTCCGATTCAAGTTTCAATTACCGGTCAACTAGAATTTGAAATTTTTTAAACTATGCGACCGGTTTTAACAATTTCTCGATGGAGATTGACTTACTTGTTGAGATATTGTGATTTTTTTTATCTTGTAATAGTCAGCGTCCCGTGATCCTCCAACCGTCGACGTCGTCGCAGTAATGAGAGATGAGCGTGGATGGTGGATAAACTATGGGGGGCCTGCAAAACAGGAAGAGATTGATGTTTTTTTACACCAGTTAGAGGAGGCGTTCAAGACTTAAGTTTTATATAAAACCAATCAAGAATGAAATATTAAATAGGATTATTGTTGAGTTCAAAATTAAAGAATATTAATTATGAGTCAAAAGAACCAATTTTTTTTGCAGGGCATGCCTTTTGTTATTGCAGGTCTCGAAATTTGTTTGTCACTTTTTGAAAATTTAAATTCATTGAGACATTAACTCTAAATTTGGCTCTATTTAGACTAGGTGGTCATATTATGCATGTTTGTATGAGATTGGGCATATCGCACATGTATATTTTATGTACTCTTTTCGTCCACCAAAAACTTGCATTTAATTATTTTTTGAGATGTCCATCAAAAGCTTGCATTTTTTCATTTTTGAAAACATCATCAACCACCACTTATTTACAAAATAATCATACATGACCCACGTTTTTACTCTCACTATCCATTAATATATTCATTTATTATCTCTACCTATTTTACGCTCATTACAATTTATTAAAATTTGTGTCATAAAAAACAATGCAAACTTTTGATGGACGATGGAAGTATTTGGGTATTTTAATTTCTCTCTTACTAAAATGTGATAAAAATTCTATTTTTTCTTATTCCTTATTTTCTTATGATAAATTTACAACAAAAAAGTAACTTACCCCAAAAGTCATAAATATCTTTGGTTGATGGAGATAGAGCTGGCTGAATCAATGACAGATGAAACAAACTAAGTGAAAAATCTAAGTATCATTATTTCATAAATCTAAATATCCATAACTTGTTGGGGTAAAGAGTATCCACAGTCCACACCCATACAAAAAGGTTCAAATACAATATGATGGCATCCTATTGGAACATATAATGTCAGTCTCATTTTGGACCTCACCTCCTTTTCATGACTGATTGAAGTCTTAGAATTCAAAGATGAGAAAATATGCAGATAGCAAAAGATGCACCGATGTAGCTGCATTGATCATTTAAGTAAGAAGCTCAAAATCTGCTTCCACAATGTTCAAATGAGAGCTTATGCGTTGGGAGGGGGCTGCCTCATGCTTACCACATTCTGCTCCGACGAAGAACCTCCATCCAAGGTTGTTCTACATGTAACTGCTTGCTCAGAACCAGCAGTGACGCCTACCATTTCTGCACCAGAATTATTGATGCATGCTCCAGCTTCTGAACGTCCCTCGTTCCATGTTCCTCCTACAGCAGTAGTCAACAGAAACGAAGCTCCATAGTTTGTTACAAGCGATTCTGGTTGGCTTGTTGCTTCTACCTCACCAGTCGTTATATTATCTAAGTTCTGAGCAGAAGCAACCTGGCACGCACCGAATCCTTGCATTGTTGCTGGTCTTTGCGCTTGGGGAAGTTCTTGTCCAAATATTTCTTGGCTCAGGAAGCGCTTGGCTTTTGATTTGTGCTTCTTTCCTGCCAAATGGCTTTGAAAAACAACGAGAGATTCACACTTTGCGCTACACAATTCACAAACTAAGGACGTAACTTCTTTTGGTTTAGGCGGCTGAACCAAACTTTTTGATCGATCAGAAGGCCTCATCTTTCTGTTGCTCTTATCGCTCCTCATTTTATGCTTGAATCCATGTCCTATGCGTTCACAACGATCCACCCTCATCTTTTTGGCTGATTCTTCAGGAGGCTCCACCTCTTCTACCTTACGTTTTTCTCCTGGTACTTCACTTTCTTCATTAATTTCTTGAGCAGGTAAAATTTCCTGCTGAAATTTTTCGTTACCAGACCCCTCAACTCGGTCAGGCTGTGAGACATCTTCCGACTTCAATTCAGTAGGCGTTGGATCAGCTTGTACATTAATCACCTTTTTGTTGAGATTTTGTAATTCATCAAAGACTTTCAATTTCTTCTTATGCTTTTTCCCGTTCATGTGTTGTTGAAGAACTTCATGGGTGTTGCATTCAACCTTGCAGAGTTCACAGGACACAACTTTTGGAGATGGCGAAACAGATACCGACTGTGCTGGACCCAGCACAGGCAGAAGTGTTTGGCCAAAACTCGATGCACCGAACTGTACCACGGGTAGAGAAGTCGCTCCTTGGATTTCTGATTTGCCTTGAAATAATAGTTTTCGGTCCTGAGCAGGTGGCACTGCATGCTTCCGCATTATACAGCCTTTGCCACGTCCACGGACATGATATGTCAGGCCTGAGACCTTTGGTCGGGGACCATGATGGATTTCACCATATGGCTGTGACGGGTGTTGACAAGGCCCTCCTTGGATGAGTATTCCGCCATAAGCAGTTGCTGAATGGTCCTGAAAAGGTATTGCTGCATTCATAGGCAGAGATTGACCTCCTCCATGTCCATCAACACGAAATGGAAAGCTCGAGACAATTAGTTTAGGACGAAGATGGGTTTGGGGATCTCCTCTAGGGACTATCCCATCCATAATGCCAACACCTCCGTATAAGGGTTGCAAAATCTGTAGAATCATATCACTTCAGATTTTCAAGAGTACAACTTACTATCAGAGATTGTCTTTCAGGAAGCACAACACAAGGAAAGATATAAATGGCAAAATCCTGGAAGACTAACTGCTAGTATAAAAAAAATTCTTAAAACATAATTTTCTTCAGTTAAGGGTATCCTTTTTTCGGTCATAATGAGATATATAATGTTAATAATAAACGAGCATAAAAATGACAAAAGTGAACCATGTAATTGACTGAGCTAGAGAAAACTCTTTGTTTTAGCTATTTAATGTAGTCCATGAAATTTAACTCTGTCTAAAGCTATAGAATAGGATGATAATTTAGCAAATGATACTCTATATTTGATATTCAAACAGAGTCATTTTCATGAAAATGCAATAAGGAAAATACAAATGGTTGAAAAGATTTAAGTTGAAAGGCAATATGACATATTGAAAAAACACATGGAGTTCAGCATCTTAAATCATTGTTAAAGGATGAACATGCATCTCAATGCATAAATAGCATAATAATGTTATATTGTATTTATATATTATCAAACTAATTATTTAGAAAAATAAACAAGCTACCAAAATCAGATGTAGAATAGGTTCAAAGCATGTGCAGAAACATTCAACTGTCAAAGAAGAAAGCATAATCAGATCCTAAATAAACTGTAGAAGTGAGGCAGATGGATAGGAACTCAGAATTATTGAAAGCCCCGTGCTTATTGAGAAGTGGTGATGAATACCCTGAACTGCAAGAAGTCATAGAACTGCAAGAAGTCATAGACTCTAGCTAAACATTTCATTGAGATCATAAGTGAGGGTTTCGCTTTACTGACACTTTAAGAATACGAAAAGAATAATGTCAACTAACAACCATGCAGTTAACTGACAAGATAAGTATAAGTTAGAAATAAAATGGGCCAGTAACTCCAATTATAAGCTAAAAACTGAAATGAAGGAGAAGAAAAGAAGAGTTTTATGTAACCTTGTGATTGAAAAATAAGAAAAGTATAAGGGTTGCAGCCACATTATCCATCCTGTCTACTTTATGTCTTCAGCAACAGACAACACCTAATATTTTGCAGACATGTGATAAAAATGTTGAGAAAATTAACTCAGTTGCTTTAAAGATCATGAAAGAAGTTGAAACCTCCAATTTTCCATGAATTAAAACAAACTCAAATAATCAATGATGCACACAGCAGGACATCATCGACCAACCTGACTATTAGAGGAACAAGAACTATCTAAAGGAACGACGGATACACATTACTGAATCGTGAAATCTTCCCAGCACTTGTGACTAGTTCTTCTGCAAAGGACAAAAACAACTTCAGGAGAGATGAACGAAGGTAGAAAAAATTTGAGCTGTACAACAGGCTGTCCAAGCTGGTTTCATGTTGACAACGGACAATGAGTGATTTGGTTTGCCATGAACTTGAGCAGCTTTTAATTTAAGGCTGTACTTTAAGCTCAGGCACAACTATCAACTTGTCCAGCTTAATGAAAGCTATTCTACTCAGCTAATTATAACTATCATGAACCAACAGTTTCTCGCATAAAGCACCAACTTCGGAGATCCCAATTGAAGTTAAAGTTATGCAGGGAAGAAGGTTACAAAGCATAATCAGCTTAGCAGAACGCTGTCAACTTGAAGATCACAGCTGCGCTTGATTAGCCAAAAGACAAGCTCGTAGTCAAATTTGTATAAGTAGCTCAAAGACTGGCACATAGTTCGACATCAATCCAGAATGAAATCCAACATGCAAAATCAACCATTCAACCTCCTTCACTATATCAAAACTAGGACGTCAGAATCCTATCATCTCTATTACTAGTCCAACTGTGACGGAACATATCAAACTTATACACAACTGACATGTCACACGAAGATAAATTACACAGACTAAATCTCAAAACCATGCAGATGGTGTCCTGCAAAACCTAATAGAGACGCCAATTTGCATAAAGCATCTTATACAACTTCTCAATTATCATCATGCTATGCATAGCATGCTCTACTGAAAAAGAGAACGTCGTATACAGACTTCCAATATTAAAGAACTTTAGGTCTTTGAAGCTCGATTTCCCGGCTGCCGGCAGTTCATCCTAACAATTCGTGCGGAAGACTAAGACATTGATAAGACAGGCATATCCCAATTTGAACAGCTTAAATTTCAATAAAAATGCACTCATAAATTCTCGTTGTATCTACACTTAAATCTCTTCAATAACAACAGCATTAAACAAGTTCCTCACAAAACACCAAAATTTAAGTTCTTCACAAAACACCAAGAAATTAAGGTGGACAATTTGATCAACTACATCATATTAAGCACGCAGATTTTTTAAAATAGCAGATACAAAATCCAAAAACAAAAAGAAAAAAAAAATGCATACCGGCTGATGAACCACCGTCTGGACGCCTGTATCCATCGCCCCGGACTGTGGGCCCGAAGTCGGAACACCAGCACCTCCACCATGAGCGTGGAATTGAGAATACGAATTCCGGAAAACTTCTGGTGGCGGCGGCGGTGTCACCCCAGGTGGATTAGGCTCTTGTTCTTCGTGCTGTGATGGTTGTACAAGGGGATTCTGGTAAGAATATGGATGGATGCTACTGGTGAATTGAGGGTTTGGGTAGGAATACGAATAAGGATAACAAATATTCGTCAATTGATGATAAGATTCTTGGTTTTGAGAAGAGGGATCGAATTCCTGATGCTGGTTGTGCACGAAGTAATTCATGGCTTTCGGTGATCGTGCAAAACGATTTTTCGTTCAGTTCATGGCAACAATGAAAACAATGAAAATGAATTTTTTCTATCCCCTTTCCGTCATTTAAGATGGTTTTGGAGTGGGACGAAGAAGTCATGGAATTCAATATTACCCCCTCCCCATCCACTATTTTCATTTTGATGTTATGATTTTAATAAATATAATAAATAAATATATTAAAATAATAAATAAATATACAAATAGATAGTGGATTCATGGATAATTTTTTTATAAATAAATGATAGGTTTGAGATAGAAGTGTAATTATGTAAATTTGATATTTCTAAAAAATGAAACTAAACATTTTTTATGAACGGACCAAAATAAAATTAAATGAACGAATTTAATGAACAAATGAAGTAATTTATAAAAGAAAAAGGGTATAAAGGAGGATTCCATCATGACCTAATCTAATTGGATATTGCTATATGTTACCATGCACCGGCATTACAAAGTGTATGTAGTTGATAGTTGGCACATATATTATATAGATAAAAAGTAACAGTAAAATAAATTTAATATGAATAAATGTATAAATAGTTACTATGTGATAGGACGAAATATTCCTTTAAGGGTTTTATCGATTAAGGAACTCATTATCCCAAAACTCAACAAACTCATTCCCAGGCAAATGACTATCAAGAGCCCTTATAACCCAAAGCATCATACTTCAGAGCTAAGAGAGTTCGTCGAGGGGTCATAGGTTCGAACCCCACCAAACACCTCTATGGGTTTGAGCCTATCACATCTGGTTTTCCAAGTGTGGTTTACCCGTCTGTGTGGTTTGCGTGCTATTGCACGAACGTGGGGTTTATCCGGTCTTGCACCTAAGGTAGCGGTGCGGGTCCCCATGATGAAAAAAAAAAAAAAAGAGTTCGTGCCTCTGATCAGAGCTACTACACAACTTCCATGATACCACGTTGTTCATCACCCTGAAATATCGGAGTATTGCCTCATGCACGTGCCATGTCCCCGGTATTTCCGCCTCCTACATCTTTATAAATACCCCCATTATATAGGATACCAGATACACAATTCTCATATACTCATACTCTTATATAAAAACATATTGATTTAAAAATCTCTCATTAAAGAGCATTTCTCACACGTTCTAACTTATGCGTCAGAGTCTCGTTCCAGAGAACCTCCATCGGACTTGTTTTGGAAGCCTATCCCGTCATCATTCCATTGAATCAAGATTGCCCGTTTATCATCAATCCACGTTTGACAAGATAATAATTATTGTAGAATTCTAACATGACTCTATAATTATGAATAATAAATTCATAAATTTTTTTATTTTTTTATTAAAAATGTTATACCTATTTTTCCGATTTAAGTTAAGTTATTCATAGGAGGAATTGCTTTGGGGGATTTGGATGATCCAATTGAGATATCAATCATGTGGTCAAATCATTTTATTTGATACTGAAATTATGAAATTATTCAAAATTGAATTGATTTGAAAATATTTTTGTCATATGAAGAGGCCAAGACTGATTGTATCGGGTCGAGTTCATACAACCATACAACATATCATGAGATTAAGTCACGTCTAATTCACCAAACCAACCAAATACCTAATATACTTTATAAGATAACTCAGGTTGTATGAAATCGCTTCTCACCCTAATTACATCAGAATAACCCTACAATTATTGTCGAGAAAAGCATTTAAAAGGATTGATTGTGTGAAAATATTATGAAGAGTTCAAAGTGTATTGATCTACCTTTGGCTCTTTAAATAGAGCAGTTACAATTTACATTTGCATACAGATTGCATGCGTTGATACAAACAGAAAGCTTAACAAATCTAACTAATCATAGCAGAATGTAACTGACTAACTAACTCACAACCAGAATATACACACGGCTATTCTATATTCTTAATACAACCCGAACTGAAAAACAACTATCCTTGATCAAGAGGAAATCTAGCAACTAACAGATGAAAACGAGGAACAGATAATGGCTTGGTAAAGATGTCAGCCAGCTGAGCATCAGAAGAAACGTAGCGAACATCCAGATCCTTGCTGAGAACTTTTTCACGGACGAAGTGTATGTCAATTTCAATATGTTTGGTGCGAGCATGCAGCACCGGATTGGAAGCAATGCAAGCGCTCTTGTTATCACACCATAGAACAGGAGGTGAGACGGAGTAACCAAGCTCGGCAAGAAGAGATTTAATCCAAATGGCTTCAACAGCAGCATTCGCAAGGGCTCGATACTCAGCCTCAGTAGAGCTTCGAGCAACAACATTATGCTTCTTCGAGCTCCAGGAGAGAAGGTTGTGACCAAGAAAAACACAATAGCCACTAGTAGATTTTCTGACATCTAAAGAACCAGCCCAATCCGCATCCGAAAAGATTTTTAGATGAAGATAGGGTGAAGATTGAAACCGAAGACTGTAATGGATGGTACCCTTGAGATAACGTAACAGCCGTTTACAAGCTTGCCACTGTAACACAGTTGGGGAATGGAGAAACTGACTTAGTTTGTTAACCATGAACGATATATCCGGACGCGAAAGGGTTAAGTATTGAAGAGCACCTATTGTGCTTCGAAACAAGGTTGGATTAGAGAATGATGGACTGCCAGTGTGATAAAGTTTGACACCTGCATTGTACGGAGAAGATTGAGAGGTGCAGTTACTGAGGTTCGTTTTAGCGAGAAGATTATGGATATACTGGGAATGATTTAGAAGAAGGGATTTGGATTTGGTTCTAGAAACCTGAATACCGAGAAAAAAAGTAACTGGACCAAGGTGTTTAAGAGCAAATTCTGAGGAAAGACTTTGAATGAGATGAGAAATCAGTGTAGAATCTTCCCCAGTGATGAGGATGTCATCCACATAAACAAGAACAAGTAACAACTTTCCTTCTTTTCGAACATAGAATAGTGAGTGATCAGAAGAAGAGTGCTTGAAACCATAAGAAACAAGATAGTGTTTAAGTTTTTCGTACCACGCACGAGGCGCCTGCCTCAGTCCATAGAGTGATTTGCGAAGCTTGCACACGTGATCAGGATGAAGAGGATCCACAAACCCTTCTGGCTGATGCATAAACACAGGTTTATCAAGAGTGCCATTGAGGAAGGCATTATTGATGTCAACGTGCTATATCTCCCAATCAAATGTAGCAGCTAGAGAAAACATTAGCCGTACCGAGACAGGCTTAACAACAGGACTAAAGGTGTCTAGGAAATCAATACCAGCCTGCTGCTGAAAGCCCTTGGCCACCAGCCTGGCTTTTAGACGGTCAACAGATCCATCCGCATGTGTTTTAACCCGAAACACCCATTTGCATTGGATTAGATTCATATCAGGAGAGTACGGAATAATTTCCCACGTGGCTTTATCAATAATAGCCTTGAACTCAACCTCCATAGCCTTATACCATTCGGGATGAGATAACGCTTCGGCAGCAGACAAAGGTTCAGTTATGGTAACAGTGGTAACACCGGTTGAATCGATGTATCGGTAAAAACCTGGGTTTGAAGATGCCATGTTTGGACTGGTATTCATTGGATGCGTGCACGAAGTAATTCATGGCTTTCGGTGATCGTGCAAAACGATTTTCGTTCAGTTCATGGCAACGAAAACAATGAAAATGAATTTTTCTATCCCTTTCCGTCATTTAAGATGGTTTTGGAGTGGGACGAAGAAGTCATGGAATTCAATATTACCCCCTCCCCATCCACTATTTTCATTTTGATGTTATGATTTTAATAAATATAATAAATAAATATATTAAAATAATAAATAAATATACAAATAGATAGTGGATTCATGGATAATTTTTTTATAAATAAATGATAGGTTTGAGATAGAAGTGTAATTATGTAAATTTGATATTTCTAAAAATGAAACTAAACATTTTTATGAGCAGAATAAAAAATGAAATTAAATGAGCAAAATTTAATTGACAAATGAAGTAATTTATAAAAGAAAAAGGGTATAAAGGAGGATTCCATCATGACCTAATCTAATTGGATATTGCTATATGTTACCATGCACCGGCATTACAAAGTGTATGTAGTTGATAGTTGGCACATATATTATATAGATAAAAAGTAACAGTAAATTAAATTTAATATGAAATTAAATGTATAAATAGTTACTATGTGATAGGGACAAAATATTCCTTTAAGGGTTTTATCGATTAAGGAACTCATTATCCCAAAACTCAACAAACTCATTCCAGGCAAATGACTATCAAGAGCCCTTATAACCCGAGCATCATACTGTAGCTAAGAGAGTTCGTCGAGAGGTCATGGGTTGAACCCCACAAACACCTCTATGGGTTTGAGCTATCACATCTGGTTTTCAGTGTGGTTTACACATCTCCGTGTGGTTTGCGAGGCTATTGCACGCGAGCGTGGGGTTTATCCAGTCCGCACCTAAGGTAGCGGCTGCGGGTTCCCCATGATAAAAAAAAAAAGAGTTCGTGCCTCGATCGAGCTACTACACAACTTCCATGATACCACGTTGTTCATCACCCGAAATATCGAGTATTGCCTCATGCGCGTGCCATGTCCCGTATTTCGCCCTACATCTTTATAAATACCCCCATTATATAGGATACGGATACACAATTCTCATACTCATACTCTTATATAAAACATATTGATTTAAAATCTCTCATTAAAGAGCATTTCTCACACGTTTCAACTTATGCGTAGTCTCGTTCAGAGAACCTCCATCGGACTTGTTTTGGAAGCTTATCCGTCATCATTCCATTGAATCAAGATTGCCTGTTTATCATCAATCCACGTTTGACAAGATAATAATTGTGTGAGTTCTAACATGACTCTATAATTATGAATAATAAATTCATAAATTTTTTATTTTTTATTAAAATGTTATACCTATTTTCGATTTAAGTTAAGTTATTCATAGGAGGAATTGCTTTGGGGATTGGATGATCCAATTGAGATATCAATCATGTGGTCAAATCATTTTATTGATCTTGAAATTATGAAATTATTCAAAATTGAATTGATTTGAAAATATTTTTGTCATATGAAGAGGCGAAGGCCGATTGTATCGGGTCGAGTTCATACAACCATACAACATATCATGAGATTAAGTCACGTCTAATTCAACAAACCAACCAAATACCTAATATACTTTATAAGATAACTCGGGTTGTATGAAATCGCTTCTCACCCTAATTACATCGAATAACCCTACAATTATTGTTCGAAAAGCATTTAAAAGGATTGATTGTGTGAAAATATTATGAAGAGTTCAAAGTGTATTGATCTACTTTCGCTCTTTAAATAGAAAAGCGATTCAATTTACATTTGCATACGTGATTGCATGCGTTGATACAAACGTAAAGCTTAACAAATCTAACTAATCATAGCGGAATGTAAGCGACTAACTAACTCACAACCGGAATATACACGGCTATTCTATATTCTTAATACAACCCGAACTGAAAAACAACTATCCTTGATCAAGAGGAAATCTAGCAACTAACAGATGAAAACGAGGAACAGATAATGGCTTGGTAAAGATGTCAGCCAGGTGAGCATCAGAAGAAATGTAGCGAACATCCGGATCCTGTCTAGAACTTTTCACGGACGAAGTGTATGTCGATTTCAATATGTTTGGTGCGAGCATGCGGCCGGATTGAAGCAATAAGAAGGCTCTTGTTATCACACCATAGAGCGAGGAGGTGAGACGGAGTAACCAAGCTCGGCAGAAGAGATTTAATCCAAATGGCTTCAACAAAGAAGCGTCGCATGAGGCTCGATACTCGACCTCGGTGGAGCTTCAAGCAACATTTACGCTTCGAGCTCCGGAGAGAAGGTTGTGACCAAGAAAACACAATAGCCACTAGTAGATTTTCGACATCTAAAGAACCACCCAATCCGCATCCGAAAAGATTTTAGATGAAGATGGGCGAAGATTAAACCAAGAGCGTAATGGATGGTACCTTGAGATAACATGTGACATGTTTACAAGCTCTGCCACCGAATACGTTTGGGAATGGAGAAACCGACTTAGTTTGTTAACCATGAGCGATATATCCGGACGCGAAAGGGTTAAGTATTGAAGAGCACTATTGTGCTTGAAACAAGGTTGGATTAGAGAATGATGGATGCCGGTGTGATAAAGTTTGACACCGCATTGTACGGAGAGAGATTGAGAGTGCGATTCTCGAGGTTCGTTTTAGCGAGAAGATTATGGATATATCGGATGATTTAGAAGAAGGATTTGGATTTGGTTCAGAAACCGAATACCGAGAAAAAGTAATCGGACCAAGGTGTTTAAGAGCAAATTCGAGGAAAGACTTTGAATGAGATGAGAAATCGGTGTAGAATCTTCCCGATGATGAGGATGTCATCCACATAAACAAGAACAAGTAACAACTTTCCTTCTTTTCGAACATAGAATAGCGAGTGATCGAAGAAGGTGCTTGAAACCATAAGAAACAAGATAGTGTTTAAGTTTTTAGTACCACGCGAGGCGCCTGCCTCAGTCCATAGAGTGATTTGCGAAGCTTGCACACGTGATCAGGATGAAGAGGATCCACAAACCCTTCTGGCTGATGCATAAACACAGGTTTATCAAGAGTGCCATTGAGGAAGGCATTATTGATGTCAACGTTTGTATCTCCCAATCAAATGTAGCGACTAGAGAAAACATTAGCCGCAGAGACGGGCTTAACAACGGGACTAAAGGTGTCAGGAAATCAATACCGACTCTTTCTGAAAGCCCTGGCCACCAGCCTGGCTTTTAGACGGTCAACAGATCCATCCGCATGTGTTTTAACCCGAAACACCCATTTGCATTGGATTAGATTCATATCAGGAGAGTACGGAATAATTTCCACGTGGCTTTATCAATAATAGCTGAACTCAACCTCCATAGCCTTATACCATTCGGGATGAGATAACGCTTGGCGGAGACAAAGGTTCAGTTATGGTAACAGTGGTAACACCGGTTGAATCAGTGTATGCAGTAAAAACCTTGGGTTTGAAGATGCCATGTTTGGACCTGGTATTCATTGGATGCGTGTTAGTGGAGGGTATGGCAAACTGACGCGGTGATGGATTCGAATGAGGGGATGGTAAGGCCGAGAAGTGTTACGAGAGGAGGAGGACATGCGATTTGTGAAGGGTGAAGGAGGATAAATTTTGAGCTTGGCATATAGGTGACTCATTTGCAGATGAAGAGGCTGGACTCACGGGATTGGTGATGGGTAAGGAGGCAAGAAGTTAGGAAGTGGCATGGGAGATGGAGAGATGGCAGAGCGTGAGTTGCATGAGATGAAGTAAACGGATCACAAGAAGGAAATTCAAGCTCGTTGAACAATCATGCACAGGCACATATATCGTCCCGAAGGATGAAGACATTTATATCCCTGTGATTTGGGCTATATCCCGTGAAAACACATTTCAAGATCGAATTGCAACTTTGATTTGTTATAGGGACGAAGGAATGAAAGCTACACCAAAACCTTGAGAAACTTATAATCTGGAGTTCGTTTATATAATGCTTGATAAGGGGAAGTGTTGCCTAATACTGGAGTAGGAAGCCTATTTATGAGATGAATAGCAGTGGTGAAAGCATCCAACCAGTAGGAAGTTGGTAAGGAAGCTGACGCTAGAAGAGTGAGGCCGAGCTCCGTGATGTGCCTATGTTTACGCTCTGCCCGACCATTTTGTTGGTGCGTATGGGGGCATGGGTGACGAAATTGAATACCTAGGTTTTGAAGTAAGGTGTGTAGAGGTCTGTATTCCCCACCCCAATCAGATTGAAGAGCCAATATTTTTGTGTTAAACTGACGCTCGATGAAGGTGTTGAACTTTAGAAAAGTTTTGACAGTATCAGATTTAACATGAAGGGGATAAACCCATGTGAATCTGCTATAATCATCCAAGAAGTGTATATAGTACCTATAACCATCAGTGGAAGGGAGAGGACTAGGTCCCCAAAGATCCGAATGAATCAATTGAAAAGGGGCAGACGTTTTTATTTCTGAGGGTGGAAAATTCATACAGTGAATTTTACCCATTGCACAACCATTACAAAAAGAAAGCTCAAATGATTTGCTCTTGATATTCAAGAGTTTGAGAGTAGTGTCTAGTACACTTTTACAAGGATGCCCTAACCTAGAATGCCAAAGATTGACCTCAATACTTGGATTTATTCCCGTGAAAGGGTCTTGATGAACTTGATGAGTGGACGAACTTGAGTTGATGACTAGAGTTGAATTTGATGATAAATCCAAGTGATAGAGACCATCTTTAAGAGTGCCCTCCAAGAGTATCTTATGAGTAGTCTTGTCCTTGACATAACAAGAAGTTGCATGAAATTCTAAGTAAACATGATTATCAAATGTAAACTTCGAAATACTTAGCAGACTCTTAGTTATTTTAGGGACAACTAGAATATTTTTCAGAAGTAATTTTGTAGGTGAAGTGTGACTAGATAACACAGTAGAGCCAACATGAGTGATTTGGAGTTTAGATCCATTACCTACTGTGAGTGACTCATGTCCATGATAGGGAGTGGATGAGTGAACGTTGCTGAAATCAGATGTAACATGGGCAGAAGCTCCAGAATCAAAGTACCAATCATAATTTTGGCTAGAACTTCTTCCTGAGGATATGGATTGAGCAGTAGGATTTATGTGAGATATAGCTGGAGGCTGCTGCAATAGAGGTAGAGAGCTTGTCGAAGTGGAAGAAGAAGTGGTCTGGTTATGTGAGCAGATAACATTGGCTTGAGGTATGGAGGCAGATTGAGATTCAAATCCAGTGAAACTAACATCAAAACGACGAAAGCATTTTAAAGCAACATGATTCAGTTTTCCACATAGTTGACAAACCACCTTGTTACCATTGTTACCACTCGTGAATTTGCCGCCTCTGCCTCTGTAGTTAGAACCTCCACGGTGTCCAAATCTGCCGCGACCACGAAATCCTTGAGATTGATGGTGCGAAGGATAATCCACATGAGCTTGCTGTGAGTAACTATTTGCTTATGTTACATGATTTTGAACACGCATTTCATGCGTTTGGAGAGAGAATTGCACCTCATGAAGAGTTAAATCTTCACATCTGGATTGAAGAAGAACACTTATGCTTTCATATTCTGGTCCTAGTCCAGAGAGAACATAAGTAATCAAATCTGCATCTGGAATAGGCTGGCCAATACTGAATAATTGGTCCGAGATATTTCTGAATTTCAGAATGTAATCATCCACAGACAAATCTCCTTTCTTCATAGTTTGTAATTGAAATTTGAGCTGCATTGCCCTGGCTTTGGATTGAGAGTGAAAGAGAGTCTCAAACATGGACCGAGACTTGGTGAAAAGCAATGACCAATGTATCCTATCATTAGTGAAGAGATTGAAGTTAATAACCGGTGAAAATAAAGCGATCACGTTTGAGCCATAGTTGATATGCTGGATTTGATGTAGGTATTTCATGTGAGGAGGATGAACCGAATTGTGGTGGAGCAGAATCTGATTGAAGAACATCTTCAAATCCGAACGCACGAGCTGTAGCAAACACCTGCGCTTTCCAGAAATTATAGTTTGTGCGATCAAGCTTCACACTTATTGGATGAATGACTGGAAAAGGTGTTTTGTGCATGGAGGAATCCATAGCTGGATTACGCAAGGTAGATCAGAATTTTGGGAGATGGATCGAGAGAGAGAAGAAGCTCTGATAAATTTTGGGATATGGATCGAGATAGAGAGAGAAGAAGAAGCTCTGATACCATGTGAAAATATTATGAAGAGTTCAAAGTGTATTGATCTACCTTTGGCTCTTTAAATAGAGCAGTTACAATTTACATTTGCATACAGATTGCATGCGTTGATACAAACAGAAAGCTTAACAAATCTAACTAATCATAACAGAATGTAACTGACTAACTAACTCACAACCAGAATATACACACGGCTATTCTATATTCTTAATAGATTGTAATTTATAATTTGATTTTTTAGTCTAATGGTACAAGTGATATAACATTTCAAATATGCAAAAAGAAATCGTGATATTTCGATAAAATTAGAAAATATGACATGAGAAAAATAATACAAGATTGGAAAGATGAGGCATCATTTTGGGATTCATGTATAGATATTGAACCATATTTTTCTGAAATTATATGACTATAGTTTTGATGCTTAATAGAAAGAAAAAAGATAGTTCCATCTCCTTTTTTCATCCCTCGTCTTCTTCCCCCAACTTGTTTAATCTGCTAACGTCAACATGTTCAATCCTTACTTCTAACCCAAGTACACTTCAAACAATAAAAATATGCAATGAACATTATCAAATTAAAAAAAATATTTTAATCCACCAAGATATGATTTTTAAATTTATGTATTTAATTGAAAAAAGAAGTTATAATCCACCTAATTTTCATTATTTGAGACCGAGCGTTCATGTCAAACTTTGAAGCCACGTGGGAATTCCAGGTTCCCAAAAAACATTAACTTCAGGATATGATTATTTGAAGGGTGAATATCGATTTGCAGGTATTTAAATGGTGGCATATTTATCGTTAGAAGATCGACACTGTGGGCTATAATATGGTTTAGTTGTCTTTGAAATTTTACATGCGGAACCATATTTGTTGGTAGGGGTGAGTATTATGTCAATTCCATCGTTTTTGTCTAGAAAAATTATTAAACCGAAATTAACTAAATTGCCTAGCTAAGAAAAATTGGTTGAACCAAATTAACCAAATATTTTTCCAATTTTGTTTTTCTTGCAAAATTCTTTATTAGTACAATATATATATATATATATATATATATATATATATATATATATATATATATATATATATATATATATATAGATGATGGATCAAATGATAACCACAAATATTTTGAGAAATTAATGACAAGTAATCCTAAGCGTAGATCTAAGTGTATGTCGACAGTTTAGATTTAATGTTATTTTAGTATTTTTTTTACATTTTATTAATAAGGTTATTATTGTATTTTTGTTTTTAGTGTAACCGATTTATTCCTTAAATTGGGGGATACTTATATTTATTTATGGTAGGTAATTAGTTACAAATATTTATTATCTTCATCTAATTCAAATTTTATGATCTTTATGAAAGCATATTACATATTCTTGTATATTGAAATGTTCAACTTGCATAATAGATTTTTTATGAGAATTTCATAGTAAAATTTTGTTTTTCATTTAATTCGGTTTATGCATTTATTATATAACCTTATACGCAATGTAAATGTTTGTTGTGCACATGGCCAAACTGCATATTTTGAAAATATGTTTACGTAATTAACATCATGATTTACGCACACAACGGCCACTATCGCATCTATATTGTATTGTAACTCCTAATATAGTATACGTTATTTTATGCATTATTCTATGATCGTTGTGCAATGTTCACAGATATGCTAACATGATATTGTTCATCTACATAATGGATTATGTGCGTCTGCATCTTGTATTCAATGCACAATTACTATCTATGCATATTAGTTGAATCACGAAAATAATCATAGTTGTATATCATTTTTTCCACCCACTAATTGTGGCATTTTCGGTGCGAAATTTGTATTTGTGATCTTTATTTTAATGTAAAAAATTTATTTTATGTTAATCATTATTCGAATAAGGATTCTCAATTATGTAAGTTTATTTTAGTTCTGTTTTATTTCGCATAAAACTTACAATCCTATGCACAAATTCTCAATTATGTAAGTTTGATTTTTAGTCAATTTTCTTATTTCACATAAAAACTTACAAACCTATGCACAACCATTAATATCGTATGCACAATTATTAATTTCAAAGAGATGTGAATTGCACATTGGCAAAAAAATCAGGGATTGCACTAAAAATTAGGGCTGGACGAATCTTATATTGACCTTTATATCCTTAACACGTTTTAAACCATAAAAATAGTATAAAAATAGTCAAACTTGTTTTAAAGCATAAATTAAATATGATCCATTAGATTAGATAAAATTAAGGGTGATGATAAGTTCTTATTTCTTATCTTAGAGGAAGTTCTCCATATAACCAACCCCTATATATATATATATATATGTGTGTGTGGGTGTATATATTATAACTTCATTTTTTTTTCGATCAGTTTGGCTTAAAAAAAATTACCAAGTCAATCGAAAATTGGATTTTCTAATAAAAGTAATCCAACTAAAAATCAAATTAATAAAATCGTGTTAACTAGTACATGCTCGATTCGGATTGTTGGTTTCTTGAATCTTTGACAATCGAATGGAGCGAATATAAGATTCATAATTTAAAGAAAGTGCGTTTGGAGATTGAGATTGTCGATTGGATTCATACTAGTCCTCATTTATCTATCTACAATAATGTTATTTTTCAATTTAAAAATTTTAATTTTACAAGTAGGGATGTCAATTTGGACCGAAAACCACGTATTGACTGAATAACCCAATAAGATTAGAGGGTTGGACTATAACATTGTAGCCAAATACAAAATTAGGCTATTCGAGCCGGTCCATTCGTGTTGACGGGTTAAGCGGATTGGCCGCTCGGGTCCTGAACCACCTAACAGTTGCCATAAAAAAAGTCATTTTTTTATCTAATAGTTAAAATTCAAATTTCTTCATTTAAAAATTTAAATCTTGTTTTAATCTTGTTGGAGATGATATAATTATTTCTCAAATTAGATTGAATTTAGATTTGAGGTTCATGATTGATTTGTATTGAGAAAACAATACTTGACTTTTATATGCTAATATTCTTTTTAGATATATATGTTAATATTATTTGTATTGACACATTTACTTTTTATGTTGGGTTATTTTAATTTTTAGCTAGTATGCATTTTTATTTAGTTATTTATAGTGAATAACTTGTTAAAATTTTCAAGTTATTAGTTTTAATTGATATTATATGAAACAACTTATTAAATAGTGAATTAGCTATTATGGAATATGAATATTAAGTCATATTAAAAAAATTATAAGCACTATTTTATATATTTAATATTGTTATATAATTTAAATGGTATTATAGTAAATTAACTTATTAATTTTTCTCAAGATATAAGTTTTAATTTCATTATAATTTTATTATACTATTAAAGATCATTTAGTTATTTGAAATATGAACATAAAGGGTATCAAAAATATTTTAGTTATGAGCACTATTTTTATTTTTAGTATTGTAATGTAATTTAAATAGTATTATAATAATTAAATCATTATATTTTTTATGATATAAATTTAGCTCTGTTATAATTGTATTATATTATTAAAGATTATTTTGTTATTTAGAATCTGAATATTATAGCATATTAGAAAAAGAATTTAGTTATGAGCAATATTTTCTATTTTTAAATTGTATTATAATTGTAATTCTTTATTTGTAATTTTATTTTTATAATGGATCGAGAGAAGCTACGATAAATTTTGGGATATGGATCGAGATAGAGAGAGAAAAGAAGCTACGATACCATGTGAAAATATTATGAAGAGTTGAAAGTGTATTGATCTACCTTTGGCTCTTTAAATAGGCGATTACAATTTACATTTGCATACGATTGCATGCGTTGATACAAGCGAAGCTTAACAAATCTAACTAATCATAAGAATGTAACGACTAACTAACTCACAACCGAATATACACACGGCTATTCTATATTCTTAATAAATTGTAATTTATAATTTGATTTTTAGTCTAATGGTACAAGTGATATAACATTTCAAATATGCAAAAGAAATCGTGATATTTCGATAAAATTAGAAAATATGACATGAGAAAAATAATACAAGATTGGAAAGATGAGGCATCATTTTGGGATTCATGTATAGATATTGAACCATATTTTTCGAAATTATATGACTATTGTTTTGATGCTTAATAGAAAGAAAAAGATAGTTCCATCTCCTTTTTCATCCTCGCTTCTTCCCAACTTGTTTAATCTGCTAACATCAACATGTTCAATCCTTACTTCAACCAAGTACACTTCAAACAATAAAATATGCAATGAACATTATCAAATTAAAAAATATTTTAATCCACCAAGATATGATTTTTAAATTTATGTATTTAATTGAAAAAAGTTATAATCCACCTAATTTTCATTATTTGAGACCGGCGTTCATGTCAAACTTTGAAGCCACGTAGAATTCGGTTCCCAAAAACATTAACCGGGATATGATTATTTGAAGGGTGAATATCGATTTGCAGGTATTTAAATGGTGGCATATTTATCGTTAGAAGATCGACACGGTGGGCTATAATATGGTAGTTGTCTTTGAAATTTTCTGTGCAGGGAACCATATTTGTTGGTAGGGGTGAGTATTATGTCAATTCCATCGTTTTGTCTAGAAAAATTATTAAACGAAATTAACTAAATTGCCTAGCTAAGAAAAATTGGTTGAACCAAATTAACCAAATATTTTTCCAATTTTGTTTTCTTGCAAAATTCTTTATTAGTAACATATATATATATATATATATATATATATATATATATATATATATATATATATATATATATATATATATAGATGATGGATCAAACGATAACCACAAATATTTTGAGAAATTAATGACAAGTAATCCTAAGCGTAGATCTAAGTGTATCGATGTTTAGATTTAATGTTATTTTAGTATTTTTTTACTGATTTTATTAATAAGGTTATTATTGTATTTTGTTTTTAGTGTAACCGATTTATTCCTTAAATTGGGGATACTTATATTTATTTATGGTAGGTAATTAGTTACAAATATTTATTATCTTCATCTAATTCAAATTTTATGATCTTTATGAAAGCATATTACATATTCTGTATATTGAAATGTTCAACTTGCATAATAGATTTTTATGAGAATTTCATAGTAAAATTTTGTTTTCATTTAATTCGGTTTATGCATTTATTATATAACCTTATACGAATGTAAATGTTTGTTGTGCACATGGCCAACCGCATATTTTGAAAATATGTTTACGTAATTAACATCATGATTTACGCACATACGCCACTATCGATCTATATTGTATTGTAACTCCTAATATAGTATACGTTATTTTATGCATTATTCTATGATCGTTGTCCAATGTTCACAGATATGCTAACATGATATTGTTCATCTACATAATGGATTATGTGCGAGTCTGTCTTGTATTCAATGCACAATTACTATCTAGTTATGCATATTAGTTGAATCACGAAAATAATCATAGTTGTATATCATTTTTTCCACCCACTAATTGTGGCATTTTCGGTGCGAAATTTGTATTTGTGATCTTTATTTTAATGTAAAAAATTTATTTTATGTTAATCATTATTCGAATAAGGATTCTCAATTATGTAAGTTTATTTTTAGTTACTGTTTTATTTCGCATAAAACTTACAATCCTATGCACAAATTCTCAATTATGTAAGTTTGATTTTTAGTCAATTTTCTTATTTCACATAAAAACTTACAAACCTATGCACAACCATTAATATCGTATGCACAATTATTAATTTCAAAGAGATGTGAATTGCACATTGGCAAAAAAATCAGGGATTGCACTAAAAATTAGGGCTGGACGAATCTTATATTGACCTTTATACCCTTAACACGTTTTAAACCATAAAAATAGTATAAAATAGTCAAACTTGTTTTAAAGCATAAATTAAATATGATCCATTAGATTAGATAAAATTAAGGGTGATGATAAGTTCTTATTTCTTATCTTAGAAGTTCTCCATATAACCAACCCTATATATATATATATTGTGTGTGGGTGTATATATTATAACTTCATTTTTTTTTCGATCAGTTTGGCTTAAAAAAATTACCAAGTCAATCAAAAATTGGATTTTCTAATAAAAGTAATCCAACTAAAAATCAAATTAATAAAATCGTGTTAACTAGTACATGCTCAGTTCGGATTGTTGGTTTCTTCGAATCTTTGACAATCGAATGGAACGGAATATGAGATTCATAATTTAAAGAAAGTGCGTTTGGAGATTGAGATTGTCAGATTGGATTCATACTCGTCCTCATTTATCTATCTACAATAATGTTATTTTTCAATTTAAAAAATTTTAATTTTACAAGTAGGGATGTCAATTTGGACCGAAATCCACGTATTGACCTGAATAACCCAATAAGATTAGTAGGGTTGGACTATAACATTGTAGCCAAAATACAAAATTAGGCTATTCGAGCCGGTCCATTCGTGTTGACGGGTTAAACGGATTGGCCCGCTCGGGTCACAGGCCAGCCTAACAGGCTGCCATAAAAAAAAAAGTCATTTTTTTTATCTAATAGTTAAAAATTCAAATTTCTTCATTTAAAAAATTTAAATCTTGTTTTAATCTTGTTGGAGATGATATAATTATTTCTCAAATTAGATTGAATTTAGATTTGAGGTTCATGATTGATTTGTATTGAGAAAACAATACTTGACTTTTATATGCTAATATTCTTTTTAGATATATATGTTAATATTATTTGTATTGACACATTTTACTTTTTATGTTGGGTTATTTTAATTTTTTAGCTAGTATGCATTTTTTATTTAGTTATTTATAGTGAATAACTTGTTAAAATTTTCAAGTTATTAGTTTTAATTGATATTATATGAAACAACTTATTAAATAGTGAATTAGCTATTATGGAATATGAATATTAAGTCATATTAAAAAAATTATAAGCACTATTTATATATTTAATATTGTTATATAATTTAAATGGTATTATAGTAAATTAACTTATTAATTTTTCTCAAGATATAAGTTTTAATTTCATTATAATTTTATTATACTATTAAAGATCATTTAGTTATTTGAAATATGAACATAAGGGGTATCAAAAAATATTTAGTTATGAGCACTATTTTTTATTTTAGTATTGTAATGTAATTTAAATAGTATTATAATGAATTAAATCATTATATTTTTATGATATAAATTTAGCTCGATTATAATTGTATTATATTATTAAAGATTATTTTGTTATTTAGAATCACGAATATTATAGCATATTAGAAAAAATTTAGTTTCTCATTTCTTATTTTTGAATGTATTTTTATTTGAACCAAACTCTCTATATGTGTGTGTGTGTGTGTGTGTGAGAGAGAGAGAGTGAGAATGGATATATTGATGAAAAATAAGTGTGATATGAGCCCTTTATTAGGATAGATCGATGACCTATATTTTATTCTATAAAGGTTGTCATGATTAAATTTGTGTGCTATGATTTATTCAGTTACCGAATAAGGAGGTTATTTATGTAATTTTATTTGTTTAAGAATCTGCAAATTCCTAATTGTATGAGATTTGATTTGAATATGGTTAGTAATTCTTTTATCTACGATTTCTTATTAATCGTCTTCTCTCTCTCTCTAGAATTTTATTCATGAACATAATGGAAGATTCAAGTTATACTTTGAATTTTCGTTCACTTTTTGCGATTGTTGCAACGCTATTTTTTTGTTGCTTAATTAAACAAAATGCATGTCTTATAATTAAAATGCTATGCCTAATTAAACAAAATGCTATATATATATATATATATATATGGAGATGGATCAGGTAGGAAATGATAATATGGTAGGAAATAAGAATGAATCTTGGCATTTGATTCTCTGGATCAATGGTTGAGATTTAATTTTGGTTATGCTATAGTTTTGTGTTCTATGGGGATTACTGTGCAGCACTAGAACTCTTCTTGTGCTACGCTGCAATGAAAAATGTGCTAACCTAATATATTTAGCATATATGCTATGAAGAGATGAAATATGTGCTAAACTAACATGTGCAACATAGTAATTCTGATTGTGCTACACAAATATGAAAGATATGTTAGACTTACATATCTATTCCTATTTCCTACACTTATTTCCATTTTCACACGAACCATCACGCACACACACACACACACACACATATATATATATATATATCCAAGTTATGCTTAATTAAACAAAATACAATGTATTATAATTAAAATGCTATAGCAATACAAATAATGTTTTTACTGTAAAACAAAGTATATTTGAAACACGTGCTCCATAAAATAAAAGTAAAACACAAACAATGAACAATGAAATACTAACATGTGCATAGTTTAAATGACATTTGAAAATAATAATTTTTTCAAATACTCTTGATTGAAAAGTTGATATGAAAAGATTTGGATGTTGAAAGATCCCATTAAACTCAGTAAGCATGGAGATGGAAGTTTTTTTAATTTACCCAATTCATCCTTCCATCGGGTGATATGTCACCACGCAAACAGCCTAATGTCATCAGTTTAAGTGTAACTGGAATATGAATGAATAATCTGGATGGTTAATTTCTATTCAATTAGTAAGAAGTTATAGATATACATAATGTCATCATTAATACTGACATATTTTCACCATAACCCTCTCATCTATATATACATAGATGTTAATTTGTTTTGCAAGTTTTTGACTTGATTGGTCCGATGTGTTAGCCGAAACCGAACGTTTAGGGTTAGGGTTAAAAAATTTGATCCAAAAATGTCAACTGAATAGTCCGACAACCGAGTTGACTCACCTAAACTGGACGATCCGATTGATATCCATATTTACAAGGTTTCGATTTGAAAATTAATTTGACATTTACAAATTATTGAAGGATTTTGCTTTAATGCCATTGATTTTAGTTGTCGCAAGTTTAACAATTTAACTATTTTTGGGATTTTTTTCTGGATCATCGTAAATGTTTTATCCAAGAAATAGAAAATGGGATACCGACTCCCTCCAAAGACCCAATCCCCACCAAATGGAAATGGTATGAGCCATGAGGCCCATGACTAATGGCTAATACCAACTCGATCCTATTTCACAGTTTTATTTTATTTTTAAAAAAAGACGAAAAGGAAAACAAGAAAAGAAAATTGTAACTTTATTCACCAATAGGCAATAGCCATACCTATTTGACTATATTACCGGCCTCTATGCCAATTACACTATGAGGGTATCTGGTTGTATTTATAAAATGTTGTTTTATATTAATTAAAAAATAAATAATTTAATTCCACAAAGATACCATACCTTATTTGACTTTATTTATTCTTTTATAAATTTGGAATAATGATAAAGGTTATCAAATAATCCTATTATAAATTGTTATTTTTAATATATACAAAATAAATATTCATAAATATTAAATTTTTTTAAACTAAGTTTTTCTTTTAACTCATTATTTTTTATCTAATACAATATAAATCATTAAAATAATTTGACAACTTACAATTTATTTTTAATATATCCTCAATTTCATACTATTAATTTTTCTCTAACTCGATTTTGTCCTTTTAACTTGTTTTTTTCTAAAGAAATAATTTCATCTAAATAATTTGAAACTTATAAACTCTACTACATTATACATAAAATACTCCCTCCTTATTTACAATTTAAAAAAAGCCAACATACCGACAAATGGATTATTTTATAAGTGTTAAAATTAATTAAATCTAAAAATAAATTTAACAAAACACACTCTAAATACAAAACAAATTAATTGTACTTTGCTGGTAGTGTTGTCAATAAATAACTAAGCACTCAACATTCATAACTGCAACTAAAGCTTGTAAAAGCAGTTTTTTCTAGTGACAACTAAAATAAATTTAGACGCATTGCACTAAATAAAGCAAATTAATATATTTAAATGGTAATGTTCAATAAATAACTAACATTATAAATATTCATAACTGCAAAAGAGATATGAAAAAAATGTAGATCGATCATGGAACAATCAGGAAAACGACGGTATGCATATAGATTATTGAATTAATACAAAATTAAATCACAATGAAAAATAAATAAACTAATTTAGGTAGTGAAATTTAACGTTATTAACATCGAAAATAAGAAGCGAATGGGAACTTTATCGTAAAGCCATTGAATATTCTTTTTTATTCCAACTTAATTAAGATGAAATGTTGCTTTATTCAAAAAAGCGACTCCAATAAAATAACAAAATTCAGCCACAAGCATAAAATTAATAAGTTGACAAGTAAAATCAATTAGGTAACTGAACCCAATTAAAGTTCATGTTAAAATCCAACTCATTGTTACATTAACATGATCATAGAACATCGAATCACACTCAAATTAAAATAACAAAAATAGCAAAGACAAAGAATATACACTTTTAAAATAAAGACAAAGAATACGGAATATATGTGCTAATGATTGTTAGAAGAGTGCAAGAGAAAATATGAATGAAAAACCAGATTAATAAATTTTTGCAGAGTTTATATGAACAGTGTTCAAATTTTTGACACATATGTGCTACATAGAAATATGATGAGTGGCGTTAAATAACCCCATGCTACACTTTATATCAAAAAATTCAACGTAAATAACCAAGCTGTTATATCATCTACATGACAACAATTCTAACAGTAATACAAAAAATATGTGAAATAAGTCTTAACAATTGTGAAGAGCATGCAACAGAATATTGGAATGACCAAAAATCCCGAAATACTAACATGTGCATAGTTTAAATGACATTTGAAAATAATAATTTTTTTTCAAATACTCTTGATTTGAAAGGAGTTGATATGAAAAGATTTGGATGTTGAAAAGATCCCATTAAACTCGGTAAGCATGGAGATGGAAGTTTTTTTTTTTAATTTACCCAATTCATCCTTCCATCGGGTGATATGTCATTAGAAACACTAATGTCATCATTAAAACTGAGAAATGATGAATAATCTGGATGGTTAATTTCTATTCAATTAGTGGTTATGATATATCATTATTTCTTACATATATGACTATTTTCACCATAACCCTCTCATCTATATATACATAGAGGTTAATTTGTTTTTGCAAGTTTTTTGACTTGATTGGTCCGATGTGTTAGCCTGAAATCCGAACGTTTAGGGTTAGGGTTAAAAAAAATTTGATCCAAAAAAGTGTCAACCTGAATAGTCCGACAACCAGAGTTGACTCACCTAAACTCGAGTGGACTGATCTGATTGATATCCATATTTACAAGGTTTCGATTTGAAAATTAATTTGACATTTACAAATTATTGAAGGATTTTGCTTTAATGCCATTGATTTTAGTTGTCGCAAGTTTAACACCATTTAACTATTTTTTGGGATTTTTTTTCTTGGATCATCGTAAATGTTTTACTCCAAGAAATAGAAAATGGGATACCGACTCCCTCCAAAGACCCAATCCCCACCAAATGAAAATGGGATAAACTTATCGAGCTCGATTCGAGGCTCGAGTTCGGCTCGTTTACAAAACGATCGAATTTCGAACGAGCTTTTTTCGAGTCGAGCTCCGAATAGCTCACGAACTGTTTGGTTTGTTTACAGCCCTAGCCATGACTAATGGCTAATACCAACTCTATCCCTATTTCACAGTTTTATTTTATTTTTTGAAAAAAAAAGACGAAAAGGAAAACAAGAAAAAGAAAATTGTAACTTTATTCCCACCAATAGGCAATAGCCATACCTATTTGACTATTTTTACCGGCCCGTTTTCTTTGGCAATAAGACTATGAGGGTATCTGGTTGTATTTATAAATTGTTGTTTTATATTATTTTGACAAAATAAATATATAAATAATTTATAATTTTTTTAAAAATAAGTTATTTAATTTTAATTTATTTATTTTTATAAATTTATAAACAATGATAAATTTATAAAAATAATCCTATTACAATTTGTTATTTTTTAATATATACCGTTTTAATTTCATACCTATTAAATTTTTACTCTCTAACTCTGATTTTGTCCTTTTAACTCATGATTTTTTTTCTCTAACTTACAAGCTCAATCATTCAAATAATTTGACAACTTATAAACTCTTGATACATTATACTCACATCCGTTCCATTATTGTTAGTTCATTTTCTCTTTAGGCTGTCCCGCTATTATTTGCTCGTTCCATAAAAGGAAATAATTTTATACTAAAAAATACCTCGAATTTCGTACGTCATACTACATTATACATAAAATATACTCTCCTTATTCTACGCAAAAAAAAAGAGCCAACAATACCGGGACAAATGGATTATTTTATAAGCTGTTAAAATTTATAAACTCTCTAAAATAAATTTAACAAAACACACTCTAAATGCAAAAGCAAATTAATTGTACTTTGGTGGTAAGTGTTGTCAATAAATAACTAAGCACTCAATATTCATAACTGCAACTAAAGCTTGGAAACAGCAGTTTCTTTCTAGTGACAAAAGCATAATTTCTTTAGACGCATTGTGCACTAATATATGTGTGTGCCAATATATATTAAATCACAATGCAACATTAAATAACTAACATTATAAAGAACCATAACAGTAAAAGAGATATGAAAAATAATGGAGAGATCGATCATGGAACAATCGGGGAAAACGACGGGTGTAATGCATATAGATTATTGAATTAATACAAAATAAAATGTGGTAAAAAAAACAATATAAAGTAATTTAGGTAGTGAAATTTATCCTTATTAACATCGACATTGACAGCAATGGCAAAGTGGGAACTTTAGCTTTTTCTAGCCATTGAATATTCTGTTTTTTGTTCCAACTTCCTTTAAGATGCAATTTTCTTTATTCAAGAAAAGCGACTCCAATAAAATAACAGAAATTCAGCCACAAGCATAAAATTAATTAAGTTGACTGGTAAAAATCAATTAGGTAACTGAACTCCAATAAAGTCATGTGCAAAATCTGACTCATTGTTACATTAACATGATCATAGAACATCGAATCACAGTCAAATTCAACTATCAAAAGATATGGAAACAACTTTGACCAACTCAGAAGAAATCAATTCCCATTCTTACTGATAAACAATTTGAGGATTCACCATCCAAAAAAAACAATGAAATCATTTTTTTTGCTGATTACCTGTAAAATTAATCTCATCACCATCATCGCCATCATCAACTGGAGCAGGGAGATTTAGATCAATATCCAATTTTTCACCAATTCTTGAAACTGTTCTAAAGTTTGATGCACCCATAAAATGTGACCTCTTGTGCCCTCCTAGTGCTTGCCCTGATGCAAAAACCCTATCACAAAAAGGGCACTGATGTACTTTCTCCTCGGCCGCGCCACCATCACGCCGTGGCAATCTGGCCGCCACGTCAGCTTTGATCTTCTTATAGCTGGCCCTGTGGCCACCAAGAGCTTGATAAGACTTAAACAACTTGTTACACGTCTCACATCTATACTTCCCTCGAACTACTTTAGCCCTTTTCAATTTGATCACAAGACGGCCAGAATCTTCATAATCATCGTCATTTCGTCTCTCCCACCTGTCCCTCGACAACATCATCAAACAGTGAGCCACGTCTTCCTCGGTAGTCGTGTCCGAAACCGAACTCAACGCGGATCGCTCCTCATTAGTAATTTCTCCGAACTTCGATGAAGATTTGTTCGAACAAAAAAATGGTGGCTTTCTTGCTCTATTTTTCGATCTCGACGACGTTGTCTCGCTGTCTTGTCGATTCTCGAGGACTTCGCCTTGCGATGAAGAACAGGAATGGATTGATTGTTGTTTAAGCTGATCGATTTCTTCGACTTGTTTAGAGAAATTGATGGTGTGAGATCTCATGTGGCCACCTAGAGCTCTTCCATTGCCGAAATTCCTGAAGCAAACTTTGCATCTGTGCCTCTCCATATTGAAAAGGAGTTTCTGGCTTTTTTTTCACACAGTAAGTGTGTTTGCAGAGAGGAAGCTATGAGTAGGTGACAAGCATTGCTCCACCCACTGCATATATATTTATACATACATATGTGTGCGTATGTATTTATATGTAAAATATCTTCTTTGTAAATGTGAAACGGTGTGGAGTGTGTGTGTAGTATATTTTGTAAAGAATTCTACATCCAAGATTCTGAATTATATTTGAAGTTATATTTTTCTCTAAAACGGCAAGCAGCAGTTATTAGGAAAGATTTAATTACACCCTGCTTGTAACATGCAAGATTTGCATTCAATTCCGCCCAATTTCCCTTGCTGCCCCTGCCTCCTGCTCATTCTTTTCTTCCCATTTGCTCTCTAGAAAAATTAATCAAACTTATTCATACTTAACATCTCTATTGTGAGCATTTGAGTATTAATAGTTTTATAATATTATTTAACTGTCACATTTTATCACTACATCGTGTTAGTGGGGCAATGGATAATAGATTTTCATATGTGAAAGAGAGGTTAGTAAGGTAATAAACGTGATTTGGTTTAGCAAGTCAATAAGACTTGTGAATTTGTTGCAACGCCAATAGCGGCTGGGAAGGTAAATGTCGTGAAAGTATTTTTGTAAATATATATATTTAAAAAAAAAATCGATATACTGCACACATTTACAAAACATATAGTGAGCACATGTTGATGTTTAGTCAATGCAGCAATTTGTAACTTTATTTGTTTGTTGCACTTATTGTGACATGAATTATCAAATTTACAAATTATGTCAAAATTAAAATCTGATTTAAAAGGTAAAAAAACTAGATTAAGCTTAATCAGATTTTTATGTAGTTTGTGAGGTTTATTATCACAATTTGAGATATAAAAATATAAAATTGAAAAGAAAATTGAAATTTTCTATCATAGATTAAATGTCAACAGTGCTAGCATATAACGTGCGATATTTCGATTCTTTATTTCAAGTTACACTTAAGTCACCAAGAGCAAATAAAAGAAAAAGTAAAAAAGTTACACATAATTGATTACGAGTGTCAAACAGATCGTGTCCGAGAGCTAATAGCAAGTAGCAACTATTTAGTAATTAAGACAGATCAAATCGGTAATTTTTATATAATGGAATAGGTTAGTCAATGATCTCTAAATGTTAAGATATAGGTAAAAAGATACATTTTGAAAGATATAAAAATGAACTGTTAAATAGTGATTCATCCATCCTCTATAAATTTTAGGTATTGTATAAGAACATAAATTTACTCAAGGTACGTACATCAAAAATAACAATAGTAAATTCTCATAAATTCCAAAAAATAAAATAAAAAAAATGAACAGTCGTTGAATCAATGTAATATATATGAAACATGATACTTCATATATTTAAACATAAAACATATAATAATAGGAATTTCATTAATTGCTTTTATGGACTTAGTTCGATTGGTTAAGAGTTAGCAAGTTTGGGAGTAAGTATCAAGGATCGAGTCTAACAACTACAGTATGGGAGTTTCATCCTCTTTAGGGCGGCTCTTTGTAGGCACTATGTACTGATCCTTCTAACCACTTAATCGTCGAGTAACCGTAATTTAACCTCTTCACATTCTCATGGTGCTGGGGTGTAGGAGCTTCCGAATGAGAGTTGCCCCTTTTGGGAGCAAGGAATTCGATTAGTCGTTATTGAAGATGCGATTATGAGTAGCGGTTGTGGATAAAGAAAAAAAAACCACTCTTGATAAATATAATAAATACATATATAGGAAGATGATCAAATAGAAACCAATCTTAAACTAGTAACTAGAAACTCATCATTTACGTTGATTAAATTAGATCTATCGTCAAGATTTAATTTAATTTTCATTTTTATTTAATAAGGTTAACTATCATTTACGTTAATAAATGAAAATTTGTTGCTGATTTCGAGAGATTCAAATTTCTGATTTTCTTATTTAATTATTTGTTTAAATTTTTTGTCATCCTTCTTTAATTTCTAATTTCCTTCTTTAATTAATTAATTAAATATTTATTTAAAATTTTTGTTTTTCATTATTTCATTTTTATTTGAAGTTTTGATTCTTCTTTAATTTGTCAGACAAAAACATACACAAATAATATTCGAAAACATACACTTGCAGGTTTCGCCAACAAATATAGACAAGCATGTCCAGAAAAAAAGCATACACAAACAACAATTGAAAACATACGCATATCAGGACTATGTAAGTATGTATCCATGGTCACAATTAAACAAAAGATGTTTGTTTAAGCTACAAAAACATATTCAAATAACGATCGAAAGCATATGCATACCTCTGATGCACAAGCACACGCTATCTAATGGGGGACCACATAAGCATATATAAATCCCGTATTTTATAGGTTATGGGGGAAGTGATGCGTCAGTGTTTTTTCATGTTTTTACTATTTTAACCTTTTTCTATTTTTTATTCATTTTCAATATTTTTAAATTGAAAAAAACATATAATAGGGAGAAAAAATGTGAATATTAGATTAAAAAAATGGAGAGTTAAGATTGATTTTTAGTTACTAGTTTAAGATTGGTTCTAGTAGATCCTATCCATAAATGTGTATATATATATATATATATATATATATATATATATATATAAGATTAGGTAAAAACCATGTTTATTTTAGAAATTATGAACCAAATATATTTATAATAATAAAAAGTATTATTTTATGCCAGACATAAGAATATAGAAAACATAATTTTATATATGAAAAACTTAGAGAAAATATTATCTATGCAAAAAAAGCACATTCCATCTAAAAAAAATCATATCTTGACCACACATATTCAACCAAGACCTACAGAGTAAATTGGTTTCTAGTTTAGATACTTAATTGGTCTTAACATTTTATATTCTATCTTTGAAAATTTTCATTCACCAAAAATAATTGGTATGGTTATAGTCAACAATATTCTATAAGTAATATAAAAAGGGTGTATAACTTTGCCTAGATTCAAGAAGATAAACATGTCCAATATATTTCGATGGCAGCAGGATTTCAATCTCAATACTTATATAACATCATTTCACGATTTAAATGCGTCAAGTACGTATCGGTTTTTCTACCAAGGTTCAAAAATAACACGCCGAGTTATTTTTTTGATCTTAGAAAAAAATGGACATAGCCTGTTTCAATTCAGCAAGCGTTGGATTAACTTGTCCAACTATGTTTCTTTGACGAATTACAAAATCTCCACAAACTCTATAGGTTTCTATTGACGTAGCCTGCTGTGGTCGAGATTGTCCTTCAGATGTTCTCAACATCTGAAGTTGTCTGGTGAGCTCTACCAACAGTATGTTCACATCGTAATTCGGGACCACCTCAAACGAGATTGTTCACATCGTAATTGGGGTTGGGATTCACATTTTACAATCCGAAATATTTTGCCCGGCCGATCCGATCCGAAAAAAATAATTTGGCTCAACACTTTTGTCGGCTTTAGGTATTGCTATGGAATTTTCCATACTAATTTTCGGTATGGAATGCATTACGTCAATTTTTTTTGATATATCGTACCGACACACCCCTACTAAAAGTAAAATCATTTATTGACAAATAGAAAACTGAGAAGGATCTTAGTGTTTCTATTCTAGAAAATTGTAAAAAAAAATTAATTTACTCTATATATTTTTTTATTCAACAATATGCATTTTTTTAATTTAACAATATGTACTTTGTTGTGTTTAATAAGTATTAGAAATTATACCCTTATTATCATTAAAAAGATCAATGTATGAGATTGAATATTATATACTACCTGACTAAAGTTTGGATATTATAATATATATATACACACACACATACATATATATATAGGGAGTGGTTATTGTAAAAATCATCCATAACCTATAAAATACAAACTCTTGAAACTGTCTGAATTTATCGTGAAAGCGTTTGAATTCGCCATGTAAGTGTCTGAATTCAAAAAAATAAAAATTCACCATTCATGAGATTCGAACCCAGCATTTGAATCCATCAAGTAAGGTGATGAATTCACCATATATCTTCACGAATCAAGGGCTGAAAATGATTCTTATTTTATACTTTAAGATTGGTTTGTATTTGATCTCATTCATATATATATATATATATATATATATATATATAGAGAGAGAGAGAGAGAGAGAGAGAGAGAGAGTTAGGTTCAAATGAGAACCATTTTTATCCTTAAAACTAAGAACCAAATGAATTTGCTATGAAAGTTGATGAATCCGTTGAAAAAGTTATTGATTTCCAAAATTCAAATTTTTCACCCGGGTTGGAATCCCATGAGGGGCGAAAATATTTTTTTTTGGATTCAGTAACTTTCACAACGGATTCATCAAATTTCACAATGAATTCATCATTTTTTTGTTCTAACGATAAAAATGGTTCTCACGTTAACCCTCCCCTATATAGATCAGTTATATATATATATAGGGGTTGGTTAATGAAAGAACTCATCCTATAGTAAGAACTAAGAACTAATTATAACCATTGATTTATGCTAATCTAAAGGCCGAAAATAAACACGTGCATAATGGCGTTAAACAAGGCATTCTCGGCAAACAATATGACTCATAAGACATAAGGGTAATAACGTAAAAATGTATTGTGGCCCCACACAAAATAATCTCATTTCTGAAATTACGTTGCATAGGAAAGATCACACCATTATCAACATTCACTCGAAAAATCCACGTATGTGCACAAAAAGCAATCATGATATGCATATTAATTCTTTCTCCAGTTAACTTGTATTTCACAATATTTCAGTCATAAACATACTTGTTTTTGCATAATTAAAACATAGAGAAAAACAATTGGATTAAGGGTTTTATTTTTAATAATTTGGTGCAAGGGCAGAATTGGAAATCATCTTATTCTCTTCTTCTCTCTGCTCCTCTCTGCAACTCATCTTCTTTACTTCAATTCAATCTGCAGAAATAAAACTTGTTGATGTGCGGTGGTGGATGCACGTTTGAGACTACGTATGCGCAGCAACGACAACATACAATAGTGATTGATATGTAGTGGTGACGGTGGTAGCCATCGGCAAGTTCTCACCTGAAGATTTGAGGAAAATGAGACGTGAGTTTTGATAGAAGATTGAATGATTGACGGAGAGGGTGGATATGATGGTTGTTTACGATAGTGTTCGTCGGAAATTGAAGAACGAGTCGATGGTTTACGAAGGTGTTTGTCGGAAATCGAAACTGAAGAAGGAGATGGGAAGAGAGAAGACCTCTGCTGGGAATATGCATATGACTATATAGAAACATGCTCATGTATCAAAAGAAACATGCATATATATATATATATATAGGGGTTGGATCCAGTGAGAATTCATCTTTTTTGAGAACTTAAGAACTATGCATAAACGTATAAAATTGATGAATAAAACCAATAAAGTTGTGCATAACGAAAACATTCTAAAATTGTTACCCAACAAAATAATTTTAGAAAGTTTTCGTTATGCACAATTTTATACCGTCTTCTGCATCATCTTCAACGTCTTATGCATGGTTCGCAGAGTTCGCAAAAAAGATGTGGTTCTCATTTGATCCACTCCCTATATATATATATATATATATATATAGGATGAATCAGGTAAAAATGATTTTTTTGTAAGAAATAAGAATAAATCTAAACCATTGATTTTAGTAAATTAACGGATAAGATTTATTTTTGTTGTGCTACAAATTGTAGCTATATGTGCTATAATTTTTTTGCAGGATATTTTTCAAGGTTAAATCAGTAATTTATTATTAATAAAACAATTTTTTCCTCTTAAATATAGGTAACACATGATTTTAACCTATTTTTAAGGAATTTCTTGTTATTTATCCTTTAACTTATTATTTTATATAGATTATTTCAGTTTTCTATACTTAATATCTGAAAATTTATTTGTGATCAAAGCTACAAAAATCATGAAAAACGCAGATTAAAAAAAAATATTGATTCATACATGTTTTTTTAGTTATTGCCCTTGTGAAACATTTTTGTAGCATTTTTAGCGTATTAATTTTGCACATAAGCATGTAAAAAATTTATGTATTCATTTATACATGCTTTTCAATTCTTATTGCACTGATGAAACATTTTTGTAACATATTTAGTTTATTCATTTTGCACATATACTAAAATTTTGTAAATTATTGTCAAATAATTTGATTCTTTGTTTTGTACATATGTTGTGTTTATTTGTTTTTTGTTAAGTTTGAATGTTTTTTTTTCACATATGCATATGTTTTGTAGCACATATATATCAATAATATTGCACATGTACATAATAACAAATAAAATAAACTGACAATTATTTTTGAAATTTTAGTAGTATGTGTAACGAATAAGTAAAAAAATGCTACAAAAATAATAAACCAGTGCTATAGTCTTAATTACACGTATGAATCAATATATAGATTATTTTACTTGAGTTTTTTTTATGGATTTGCTAGCTTAAATCACAAATAAATATACATATATTAAGTATTGAAACTGAAATAATGTCGTAGATAATAAATTAAAGGATAAATTACAAAAAATTCCTAAAAATAAGGATAAAATCATGTTTTACCTTAAATTAAGGAGAAAAAAACTGATTCTTATAAGATTAAATTACTTATATAACCTTGACAAAAAATTTAAGTAAAAATTTATAGCACATATAGTTATTATTTGTAGCACAACGAAAATAAATCATGTCCATTGATTTACTAAAATCAATGGTTTAGATATATATATAAATGAGTTGGTTATGGTGAGAAAGCTACTTAATGTAAGAAATAAGAATAGTAGCACATCTTTCATATTTATGTAGCACAATCAGAATTAATATGTTGCATATATTAGTTTAGCACATATTTTGTAGTAACCCGAAAATCTTTTAATCTTAATTAGAGCCTAATTAAGTATAATTAGGGGCTTAAAGGTATTTTATTCTTAAAAATTTATAAAGAAGTGCATAATAGATTATTAAGCGATAGAAATTGATTAATTTCTAATCGAATGAATAGAAATTAGAAGAAGTGGAGATTAATTATAAATGAGTTTTATTATGATGAAATGTGAGATATGTGATTATTGTTGTGTATTTGAGTGAAAAAATTCATTAAATAGAAAATGTGCTAAAGAAATGCATTAATTATTTTTATGTGGGATTTATTTATAAAATGAAATGAAATATTGTTTACGCTACTAAATGGCTTGAATAAATTTATTTTATTAATACCTAGTGATAAATAAAATATTTTCTATGATTTTAATTTTATGAATAAATAGAATAATTATTGGATTAATTGTATATGAAAGCATTAAAGTTATATTTATATGAATTTAATTCTAATAATGGAGATAATTGTTTTGGATCTTTATATTAATGAGAAAATTGAGTTTTTACTATTAAAGAATATTAATTTCCAATGTTAACAATTTTAGAAAAATATGTATATGATTTTCAAAAATTTTAATAAGAGAAAATGAATAATTAAATAAATAAAACTGTCTATATATATATATCTTCTAGAACTTATATTCATATTAGATCATCCTCAAGCTCTCTTCTCCTCCTCATTTTCGACACACTCACACTACTCACACACACAAATTGTTCTTCACTTTTAATCCATATATTAAGTGCTAAATTAAGTAGAAATCACTCCAAAGAAGGTAAGCACTCTATTTAATCCAAGTTTTTGTGATTAAATTTGAAGAATATGATCTTCTCACTTATTGTTATTTTCGAAAATTACATGATAAAAATTAAGATTGAATTGCTTGAATTTTGTTATGTTTGATGATTATTTCATGCTTATGATGTTTAAATACTATAGTTGATGGTTTAAATTCTTGAAATTTATGAAGTTGAAAAATTAAAGTAAGCATATATAAACCCTAATTTTGTATGTGAATTATTTGTTGTGATTTGATTAAATTGAGATTAGATATGTGTAATTAAGTTGAAATAAACATGATTTAGTGGAAGAAATTGGAATAAATTCAATGCATGCATAATGTCAAACTTTCGAAAATTTTGAGGTTGGATGAACTTTGATTTCTTGATTTTATTTGATGTATTTGATATGATTTTTGAGATCTATGATATAAATAATGCTTAAGTTGAATTTATATGATTTTATGGACTTCAGATGTGAAAGTTGAAATTTTAAAGTTTAGTCTAAGTTGATATATTTATATGACGAGTTTGATTAGAATTTAAGTTGATTATGGATTAATGATCATTGATGATGGAAAGGTATATATATGAGTTGATTGGAATTTAATTGATTGTAGATTGGAAAATACATTTAATTACATAATATGGTGGTTGAAGGACATATATTGATCATGGAATAAATGGACTTGTTTGAACATGGTTTAAGTTCCTAAGTATATATTTTGGCATATGGTGTTGATTTGGTGGAGGTTGGGATGAATTTGATTGATTTTGGATTGAAATTGTGATTCATTTTATAAACGTTACTCAGCCGAAATTTCGTTAGAATTTGTTTATTAATAAGGTGTTTTAAGAATTTAATTAGCAAACATATGATAAGTATATAAGTGAGATTCGTTCACTTTATTATTGTAATATCCCGCATTCCTGTAGCAGAGATTAGCTCATAATTAAGAGCTTATAAGAAGGGCATTGCATCCTTAAGAAAGAGTTGTTTAAGTTAGAAACTTTTATATTAAGCTTCGCGTCGACAAAAATAAATTTGAGATTTATTTGAAATCGATTCGAGATAGAACCTAAGATAAGATTCTTAGGTATTGTTTAGAATAAGAAGACCTAGATTTGAGATTTTGAGATGATAGATACATATGCTCAACGAAGTTTTGATTTCAAAGTTTTGTTCTTTGTTTCATACGTTTGCCGATTAAACCCTAATCGTCTATTGAATGTTTAAAATGGTTTTGAAGCCAAGAATGTTTTATAATCAAAGTTTGATGATTATAATATGTATTTGAGTTATAAAGAGGATTTTAAGTAGAGAGCATTTTATTAGAAATTGAGTTTTGAAATCGAACGATATGGATTAATAGTATGCATTTATAACATTGGTATTATTTATAAAAAGTGTACATTTTGTAATTTTCCATAACATTATTATTCATCATGTATTAAAGAAAAGGAAAAATGGTAGAAATTTTGAGAATTCTTGAGAATTCTCTAGAAATTGATGAATAATCACATTTATTAAAGAAAATGAAAATAAATTAGAAATTAGTGGATTATGTTATAAGCTAACTTATCACTATTCATCATCTTTATTCTTCCTCAAATTTTGAAACACACACTCACACACACTCCAAGGTGAAAATTTCAAGCTCAATTTTGAAGATCCAACGTTGGATTTTCAATCCGTCTTCGAATTAAGGTATATCTCAATCTTTAGAACACATCTATGGTTTGAAATTTTGAAAATCATGAATTTATGATCATGTGTAATTTTCGGTCATATTGAGATTTTGAAGGGGATATGTTGTTGTTTGAATAATTCTTGGTTCTATGTTCTAATTATCGCCGATAAGTTGTTTAACGTTGAAATTTTGAGCATATGTTTATCCTTTGAAATTTTGTGAAATTTTCGAAAATATGGAAGGTCTTGATCTTGAATATATGATGTTTAATGCTTAATATTATTTCATATATGTGTTGAGGAGTTGATATAAACATGTTTTGTACGAGAAAAACGATTGAAATCGAACCTATGCTAAAACTCCATTTTGGCCAAAACCCTAGCCATCCTTATGCTGGATTTTTGATTTTATTTGATGATTTTGGCTTCATATTTAGATTCTACGATATGAATAAAGCTTAAAATGATTTATTCGGATTTTTCGGCCGACGTATTTGAAAGTTGAAAATTTTTAGTTTGACGTCCAAAATTGGCTTTCAATGCTAAAGCTTTGATCTTTGAGTTTTGATGGTTGATTAGTGATATTTGATGATAGTTGAGCATGTATAGAGGTTCGTTGGTGTTAGATGACGTCTCGCGTGATTTTTGACGTCGGACATAGGTTATGTCTTAAGGGGACGTTGGGATTTTGGCCAAGATAAGATAGTTTAAGCTTGTTGTCAGGTTTTCTATGCTCATTTAGACATATGGTGATGATTTGGTTAAGTTTGGTTGATTTGGTATTGAAATGGCGATGCGTTTTATAAACGTTATTCTACCGAAATTTCGTTAGATTTTATTTGTATAAGATATTAGAGGATGCAATGACCCAAGTGTTATCCACCATTGTGTCTTGATATCGAAAAGATATAGTCGTATTGAAGACTAAAATAAGTTATGTTCTTGTTTAATTCTTGGTAGGCTTTTACGCCGATCTATGTTGATTGAAGGGCTAAGAAGAAAAAGAAGAAGAAAGGAATGAAAGATAAAAGTACAGTCGTCGAGTGACTGTAGCCAGGTGGGTAAACTATTTTCTAAGATAATATGATATGATTATGCTTTTACATACTTTGAAGTGATATGATATGCTTATGCTATTGCATATTTTTAAAATGATACGAAATGATTTATGAGCAAAGTTTCAAAGTTAAATGACTTGCCGGTTTTGAGCATAAGCATGAGCACGATGCATTTACCTATCCACGGAAATGAAAGAAAGAAATGATGAAAGAAAGAATGAAAGAATGTTACCGACGTCGGGTATGACCGTGGCATGGTACCCTTCGGGTCCATCAACACGGGTATGATATGGACCTTTGGGTCATAGCGTGTTTGAGAAGGAGGCCTACTTCTCAACACATAGACAGAATCCGTGGATATGGGAAAAGAAAGATGTCTGCAGACAAAGATCATGCATATGCATTGGTTTTAAGGCTATGAAATGAAAGCAAGTAAGTAAATGTTTATGTTTATTATGATGCATGCGGGTTATTTCTTGTTATTTATCCTTTAACTTATTATTTTATATAGATTATTTCAGTTTTCTATACTTAATATCTGAAAATTTATTTGTGATCAAAGCTACAAAATCATGAAAACGATTAAAAAAAATTATTGATTCATACATGTTTTTTTAGTTATTGCCCTTGTGAAACATTTTTGTAGCATTTTTAGCGTATTCCTTTTGCACATAAGCATGTAAAAAATTTATGTATTCATTTATACATGCTTTTCAATTCTTATTGCACTGATGAAACATTTTCGTAACATATTTAGTTTATTCATTTTGCACATATACTAAAATTTTGTAAATTATTGTCAAATAATTTGATTCTTTGTTTTGTACATATGTTGTGTTTATTTGTTTTTTGTTAAGTTTGAATGTTTTTTTTTTTGCATATATATATGCATATGTTTTGTAGCACATATATATCAATAATATTGCACATGTACAGAACAACAAATAAAATAAACTGACAATTATTTTTGAAATTTTAGTAGTATGTGTAACGAATAAGTAAAAAAATGCTAAAAAATAATATACCAGTGCTATAGTCTTAATTACATGTATGAATCAATATATAGATTATTTTACTTGAGTTTTTTTATGGATTTGCTAGCTTAAATCACAAATAAATATACATATATTAAGTATTGAAACCGAAATAATGTCGAGATAATAAAAGGATAAATTACAAAAATTCCTAAAATAAGGATAAAATCATGTTTTACCTTAAATTAAGGAGAAAAAAACTGATTCTTATAAGATTAAATTACTTATATAACCTTGACAAAAATTTAAGTAAAAATTTATAGCATATATAGTTATTATTTGTAGCACAACGAAAATAAATCATGTCCATTGATTTACTAAAATCAATGGTTTAGATTTATTCTTATTTCTTACACTTATTTTTATTTTCACAGGAACCATCCTCTCTCTCTCTCTCTCTACACACACACACACACACACACACACATATATATATATATAAATGGGTTGGTTATGGTGAGAGAGCTACTTAATGTAAGAAATAAGAATAGTATCACATCTTTCATATTTGTGTAGCACAATTAGAATTAATATGTTGCATATATTAGTTTAGCACATATTTTGTAGTAACCCGAAAATCTTTTAGTCTTAATTAGAGCCTAATTAAGTATAATTAGGGGCTTAAAGGTATTTTATTCTTAAAAATTTATAAAGAAGTGCATAATAGATTATTAAGCGATAGAAATTCGATTAATTTCTAATCGAATGAATAGAAATTAGAAGAAGTGGAGATTAATTATAAATGAGTTTTATTATGATGAAATGTGAGATATGTGATTATTGTTGTGTATTTGAGTGAAAAATTTCATTAAATAGAAAATGTGCTAAAGAAATGCATTAATTATTTTTATGTGGGATTTATTTATAAAATGAAATGAAATATTGTTTACGCTACTAAATGGCTTGAATAAATTTATTTTATTAATACCTAGTGATAAATAAAATATTTTCTATGATTTTCGAATTTTATGAATAAATAGAATAATTATTGGATTAATTGTATATGAAAGCATTAAAGTTATATTTATATGAATTTAATTCTAATAGTGGAGATAATTGTTTTGATCTTTATATTAATGAGAAAATTGAGTTTTACTATTAAAGAATATTAATTTCAATGTTAACAATTTTAGAAAAATATGTATATGATTTTCGAAAATTTTAATAAGAGAAAATGAATAATTAAATAAATAAAACTGTATATATATATATCTTCTAGAACTTATATTCATATTAGATCATCCTCAAGCTCTCTTCTCCTCCTCCTCATTTTCGACACACTCAGACTACTCACACACACAAATTGTTCTTCACTTTTAATCCATATATTAAGTGCTAAATTAAGTAGAAATCACTCCAAAGAAGGTAAGCACTCTATTTAATCCAAGTTTTTGTGATTAAATTTGAAGAATATGATCTTCTCACTTATTGTTATTTTCGAAAATTACATGATAAAAATTAAGATTGAATTGCTTGAATTTTGTTATGTTTGATGATTATTTCATGCTTATGATGTTTAAATACTATAGTTGATGGTTTAAATTCTTGAAATTTATGAAGTTGAAAAATTAAAGTAAGCATATATAAACCCTAATTTTGTATGTGAATTATTTGTTATGATTTGATTAAATTGAGATTAGATATGTAATTAAGTTGAAATAAACATGATTTAGTGGAAGAAATTGGAATAAATTCAATGCATGCATAATGTCAAACTTCGAAAATTTTGAGGTTGGATGAACTTTGATTTCTTGATTTTATTTGATGTATTTGATATGATGGTATGATCTCGGCTTTGTTGTTAAATTGTCGACTTGATTCTAAGAACATGGATTCATTGAAATATTAAAGTTGAACAAGTTGATATATTTATATGAGAATTAGAATTTAAGTTTTGTTGATCATTGATGATAAGGTTTATATCAAGTCTTTGAAAACATTGTTAAATATACTGGTTGAGGACGTTGATAAGTTCTCAATGTTTGAACACGTTATTCTTATTTATTTGATCCTTTATTATGGATTGAGGTCAAATATTGGATTGACATGTATCATTGTTAAATCGAAATTTCTTCTTAACCCATAAGGTGTTTTAAGAATTTAAGTAGCAAACATATTACTTATATAAGTGGATTCGTTCACTTTATTATTTAAATTAAGGTTTGAATTGTTGTACATGAATAAAACTAACGTATGTTACTTAAGTCTTAGAATTTGGTAAAATAAAAAATAAAATACAATATGTTCAAGTGAACAATAATGTTGCTAAATTCGATAATTATTTCAATTACAAGGACCAAGCAAGGACAAGGCGTTCTAAAGGACGAGAATGAGGAAATTCTCGATTGACGACGTGTCAGGTAGGTTTTCTTCTCTTTAATGTGTGTTGGATATTGAATATTTCATTTATATCTTGCACATCATAAATCATGAGAATTGTTGAAAATAATATCATGTTATATTTTGAGCATAAGATCGTGTATCTTGTTGGATATAAGATTGTGTTATTGTTGAATATAAATGCATGTTGTTTGTTGAGCGTAAGATTAAGTTAATATTGAGAATAAGTTCATATTACCTATCTACGGAAGAATTTTGTTAATGACCGAGAAGTTTATAAATATACCGGCAATGATTGGGAAGTTTAAAATTATATAGACCGGTCAAGGTGTTGAGAAGGAGACCTACTTCTCATTACCGAACAAACGTAGATAGGGCAGGACTGTGATTGGTAACCTTCGGGTCCAACACAGGAAGATAATACCAGTATAGCACAATACTACGTTAGCTTGCATTGTTATAATAGTATAAAATTATTGTCGCTGAAAAGTTATTCAGGTATTAATTATTTCAACTCTTATGTTGAGAAAGTTCGGTAAGTCGTTCAAGTTTAATCTTTGTCGAAAATCTATTGAGTATTTGTTGATACTCACATTCTGCATTTTTCTTTATGCAGGTTGAGCTCGGAGATGGCGATGGATGAGCATGCTGAGTTAGGGTTCTTTTGTTGTAATTATTATTATGCCCTGAATGTCATGTCTTCACACATGACATTCAAGCATCCTTCCGTTGTCAAACTCATATGACCTTGACGTTGTCTTTTGATAACCTCTTTTGTATATTGAATATATATATGTGTGAAACCTTTAAATGTTAACTTGGAGCTTTATGGTTGGTCGTTGATTAATTAGTTAAACTTATTTGATTCTTGGGGATATTTCAAATTAGAAGTTAATATGGTTTACATTAATCCATTCATAACCTGATTACTTAGTTAATTACTTAATTAAGTAGTCGGGTCGTGATATATTTCATCCATTCGTAGCACATGTACTAATTAATATATTAGTTTAGCACATCTTTTATTGCGGTAGAAGACAAGAAGGGTTCTAATCGCACGAGAATCAGCAGTAGCACACAAAACACAAAACTATAGCACACCTGAAATTAAATCTAAACTATTGATCCAACAAATCAAAGGTCCAGATTCATTCTCATTTTCAAATTATTCTCATTTCCTATATATATATATATATATATATATATATATATATATATATATAAAGAGGAACATGCATACAATAAAATGTAAATATGCTACAAAAATATAAATATATCAAAATTGAAACATGCATATATCAGTAAACATAAATGGCATATTACGAAACACAAACATGCATACTTTAAAATAGATATTTGTAGGTTTCTCATTCTCGATATCTCTCTTTCCCCCTTCTCCAATATGCACATATTTTTCCTGTTGATCCATTACTTTCTTTCTTGTTGATCATTAGTTTTTTTCTTTTCAAATTATGAAACTAGAAATAATCGATCTAAACGAAAGAAGATATTATGGAGAAATCAATCTTACATGTATTTTTGTATTCAATATTATGCCCTTTTTTGTTCAAACTTATGCATTTTTTTATTTAAAACATGTGTGGTTTGTTTTTCTGTTTCACATAACAAATTAAATTATGCAGGTTTGTGTAGTCGTAGTAGTTTTATGTATAATAATATATATTCGTGCTTAACTGTATGCAGTTTTCTGTTTAACTACATGCATATCAAATAACAAATCAAATTACTAATCTACCATTATTGTGACGAAATTAGTGTCTAATGGCTTAAAAATCAGAAAAATTCTCAACAATGAGATTTATGAGATGAATGAATAAGATTAAATACTACATACTATAACTATTTATATAAAGATTTTAAAACGTAGGAGAAATAAATAAGGCATATTATTATTAGTTATTTCCTAATTTTAAGAGATTTGGTATCATCTTTTCGGCATTACACTTACTAATATGTAGCACATATGAAATATATTTGTTGCACAAATACTGGAGATATTTATTCCATCGTTGTTGCATTTCAGTAGTTAATTTTCGCTTGTGAATATTAATTTATTGCACATACTTATTAATCTGTATCACATAATTAACATATCTTCTGCACAAAATAGTTACATATTAGAGGATATCAAATCCCATAAAAATAGCAATTAATAGATTCATATAATAATAAAATTATGAAAATATCCTCAATAATTTCTCCCACATCAATAAAACATAGCACAATTAGCTACGAATGACAACAATTACATAGTTAATCTGGTCCGTCAATTTAGCATTATCAAATACTACAATTTATTCATATTTCTTACCAATACATAACAAAAAAAGAACTTGAAATAAAACCTAACTTAATTTTGTATTTTTTTGGTTTTGTTGAGACGCATATGTTTTAATTTAACATGAAAAAAGCATAAATAATCTATAGTTATTTCGCATGTGCTTTTTGTAGTTTGTAAATTAAATAAATATTTATATTTTTGTTATTAATTTTACAATTGTACTATAGGATCCATCAACAGAAAAATGAAAAAGAAAATGACGTTTATATCCCCCCCCCAAAAAAAACAGTATTTGTGAATCACTACAACAATTGAAATAAAATATATTTTTAATTTTCATTAAATTTTTTGTATATTCATCCGCATAATACGAACACTATAGACCCACTATTGGTTATGTTAATCCATCCCTATTTAATTATATAGTCTTTATGCACGCACGATAGCTCTTACTTATTTTTTGTTCATGAAACCCACAATTTTTATTAAATCAATATATTATCATTTATTATATTGGGATCGCAATTTTTTCTTTCTCAATTCGAATGGTTCCTTTCTTCTTAAAAGCCGGTTTTCTTCCAATTAAACTAGAGCTATCTGTGGTATTAGATAAAAAAAGAGTCTAGAAAATACTTTTTTATGACAATAACTAAAAAAATTATTTTCTTATCTTGCTTAAAAATGAATTGTTATATACTCTTTTCACATTCATAATAATTAAGCATTATTAATTTCCTAGTATTTTTCGAAAAGTAAAAATTCTTATTAGGATTTAGAATGTAGACTTCTTATAGTGTATAAAGATATTTGGGACAAGATACTGGGGAGAGACGAAATTAATTAAAATACAGCAGTTGAAAACATACACTGGTACAATTTCCGTCAGAAATTCGAAAGCCCTAGAGAAAACCCCCAACTGGACTAATTATCATCTTCAATTAGCAAAAGGTCAGTTCTTAAGAATTGCATGCACAGTTCTTGTTGTCTGTCGGAACATTCGTTCAAATATTATTCTGTGCAATGAATTTTAAATTATTGATTGGACGCAAAACAATAATTGTATCTGTTTTTCTGATGATATAAATTTGTTATAGGTATTTTTTATTTCAAATTGTATTGTATCGATCTATTTAGTTTGTTTCGTATCTCAGTTCTGAAGTTGGGATTCTGGAAGTTATGGAGTCCGTACGTATAAATTCGTGTTGTAATTGTTGCTTTTCCTTTTCTTTTTTATCTGATGACACAGTTTTTGACTTTTTTTCCTGTCTCAGAGTTGAACACTGGTTTTCCTGCTGTGTTTTTTTGAAGAGGGAACCAATCCTTTGAATCTCGTCTCGCAAATCTTAACCCTTTGACCTAGATTAGTCAGGTCTATCTATCGGAAGTCCAATTCAGCTTCACAAAGATGCACTGTATTGATTTTGTATTTTGTACTATCTTACCCATTCTATAAATGTGTTGTTCAAATTAGTAATAGCATTGCTCAAATTGAACCCTGAATTTCTGTGAATCAAATCTTCAATGACAGTGTCGAAGCAGGTTAATATCGTCTTGTTTATATGTGTTCGAACGTAGTATTGAGTGCCTAGTAAATGCTTGTGAAGCTCTCAGCTTGATATGGGAAGTATAATTGGGTTCTTTTATCCATTATGATCGATTCCTTTTCTCCACGACTTAGGAGAGAATTTATAAGCACGTACATCTACAACAACCTAGCAACCTGGTTGATGACCATGTGTGTGCACTTCTTCTGGACACACCTTTCAATGGACATAATTTCTCATGATGCACTTAGAGTCGTGCTATGTTGGGTTCTTGTGTTTTCAAAATGTTTCGGAGGATATGCAATTGCATCTGTCTTATAATGATGTAATGTTTATGGTTTCATGTATGCACCGCTTCATTAGTTTATGTTCTAGAAGGTGCCCAAGAATGCCATCAAATGCATCGGCTGGAAGTCTCTCTCTGTGATCCAAAATATACTTGATGGATTTTTCAAATATATGCCCGAGCACATACTTGCTTCTCATTTAATAATTTGAGTTCTCTTCATTTATCTCATTAACACACTGCACATTTTCCTCTTCATGGCATTTATTCTTGCATTGTCTTATTGGTTCTCGTTTGAACTTTGCCTGTGGTTTGCTTCTCATTCTCAAGGTTGAGACTTTGGGTGCAGAAATGGCAGGTGGAGCTGCACCTGAACGAGGAACTGCTGCAGCTGCTGCGGCTAATCTTCGTCGGAGAAGAACAGGTGGAAGTGGAGCTGGTGGTGGAACTAGTGGAACCATGCTCCAATTTTATACAGATGATGCCCCAGGGCTTAAAATATCTCCTAACGTGGTTCTTGTGATGAGCATCGGTTTCATTGCTTTTGTTGCTGTACTTCATGTCGTGGGCAAGCTCTATTTTGTCCGCAGAGACTAGATAGACTATGCTGTTCGACTACGTACTGAATACTGGATCCAGGATATGGAAGATATACTTCTTCTTGTTTCGTTTTTTTAGCTCTAGCTTTGTCACAAAAAAACAGTCTGATTAGTGTCAAATTGAATTGGTATAAGTGACCATGAGCTTGTGTTTTATTTAATCCAATGTACGTTGGGAACCTAGCATATTGAAATAGAAATATTCTACAACACGAGTTGCATGCCTTAGTATACTCTCTCTGTTTATTTTTTTTTTGGCATGGTATATAAGACCAATTTTACGAATTATTGACTAATCAAGCGGATAATATTGCCACAAAAGAAAAAAGATGAATTCGATGCATAAATATGAAATGTTGTGAAGTTGGGTGATTCCAATAGATAAATAAATACACTGCACTGATTATAACAAGTATTATAATTTTAAAGGAAACGTAGTATATATTGTATAGGGTTATTGGTACATAAATATACGAATTTTTATGTGATTTTGATTTTGTACACAAATTTTAGGAGTATATAAATACACGAACTTATTAACTGTAATAATTTTACCACGATTTATTTTTTCGATCAAATTGAAACTGACATGACATTAGTTATGATGAGTTAGCAATGGTGTGAAAATAAATTAGTTACAGTTTAATGAGTCGCAACACGAAATGTTCCAAGGACCGAAATTCCAGCCCCACCATCCTTGGTGATCCCATTTAAGACAGCAACCTGCAAATACAATACATAGCTTAGTAATAAATATTTCATTAAATATGGGCTTGAATTTGGATTTTTTGGTCTTTTCTCACAACATGATAAAATATTTATCCTCAATATCTCTGCATATACTTGCATTGCCCAGTGTGGATAAAGATAGGTGTATAAAACAAGTGACTGCTACGATTTATTTCAAAGGGAGAAAAAGTTCATCATTGCTACACTTGGTTTGTATATTGAAACCATATATATATATATACGGAACTGGAATTCTTACATGCATGTGGTTTTGAATATGTATCAAACCATATGCATTCCTGAACACTTTTTTAGCTTGCCTGCTTCAATTGTACCATAAATCTCTAACTATTTTCATTTTTTACCAAAAAAATGAGAGGAAATACATTGTTTCATCAAATTATATATGTAACGGAGATCTCCAGCAGCAGCAGCAGAAAATGCCCTGCCTCTTCCTAAATGTTTATCATTTTCGAGATAATTAAAGAGATTTGTGTGGGAAGCATATTAATTAGTATCTTCAACATTACGAACCCAGCGTCAGAATCATTATTAATATATGCATATATGCATGCAGTATGACGTGGCAAAAATATTATTTGTATTAGTTAAAGGTAGTTAAGTCTGTTAGAGGTTAGTTCAATTTGTTACAACTGTGATTACTTAGGAAGTTAGCTCCATTGCTCTGTCTTCTCTACGATTGCCGGGTGTTCAACCAAAGCAACGGGGAGCTCAAGCAACGAAGAACCTCGGCTGTGGCAGCAAGACATTTTACGTGTTAATCCTTTGTATATATAAACACCCAAAGGAAGATAAATGAAGTTAGTTTTCCTCATGTATCATTTCTCTCTTCTTTCAATTCTGTATACATTTTAATATGGTATCAGAGCTGGTTTCAATCCTCTCGAACCTACATCTGTAATTCTTCATTCTCGGTGTTCTGTTCTTCCTCATCGAAAAATGGCCAACAACTCTCACTCAAATCTCCCATCCATTCATCCTATAAGCACCAAACTTGATCGAACAAATTATATGTTCTGGAAAACACAAGTGTTTGCAACAGCAAGAGCCTATGGTCTTGATGACGTTATGCTGCAGAATTTAGCTCCACCACAACACCTTGATGAAGTAGAATCAAACCCTAAATATCTTACCTGGATCAAAAGAGATCAGTTCGTCTTCAGCTGGATTTTGGCGTCAATATCATCTTCCATGATAGGATATGTTGGGTGATGTTCAACGTCTTCTCAACTATGGAATGCGTTCGAAACTCTCTTTCAATCGCAGTTGAAAGCACGATCGGCACAGCTGAGATTTCAACTTCAAACCATAAAAAATGGAGATCTCTCAATTGATGATTATGTGTTAAAATTTAGAGGAATTTCTGATCAATTGTTCAGCATTAGACAAAGTGTTGCTGACTCTAATCTTGTGAATCTCGTTCTTGGAGGACTAGGTTCTGAGTTCGAAAGTATTTGTGTGTTTCTACAAGCAAAGAGTGAAGAACTGTCGCTAGATGAAGTTCAATATGCGCTACAAACGCATGAAATCAGGCTGCTGAATCAGAATACTTCATTATCCACTGGTTCATCTACACATTATGCTCCTCAAGCTCACGCTGTGTACACTCACAACAACTACAACAGAGGGAGAATGAACTACCGTGGATCAAGCCTTCGTGGAAGAGGCGGTGGCAGGTATCAATCTAGTAATACCAGTATGATGATCTGTCAAATATGTGGTAAGTCCAATCATATTGCCTTAAAATGTTTTAAAAGATTTGATGTTAGCTTCACTGGTTTAGATTCATCTCCTCAAGCTCACTACTCATCCTCAGACAATCCGTATCCAAACACTCCACAGCACACTGCAAACCCAAATCAATCATTCAATTCAAAAAAATCTTACACACACACCACAACAACCATATGTGCACTCTCCTGTATCAGCTTATAATGTCTCACAAGCCAATCCTCAAGGAACTTCTGAATGGTATTTGAACACCGGTGCCTCGGCCATGTCACATCAGACATGAAGCAACTCCAAGTTCACTCCCCTTATAATGGACAAGAGAAACTCATTGTGGGTAATGGCTCTCGCCTCACTATCTCGCATATTGGTTCTGCACATCTACTAAATTCTTCATCAACCCTCTAGTGTTAAGTAACATTTTGTTTGTTCCACATATAACTAAAAGTCAGTTGAGCATATCTAAGTTCACTTCGGATAATAATGTCTATCTAGAGTTTCACTCGGATTTTTGTTGTGTCAAGGACAAAGCCACCAATACAATCCTCCTGGAGGGAACTCTTAAGGAAGGACTTTATCACCTCAAAATGCCAAAACAACAGACTCCACTTCGCTCGATCTGTTACAAAGCTTTCACCACCTCCCCAAATGCTGTTGCCAAACCAACAAATCTGCCCGACTCAAGCTTTAAACTCTGGCACAATAGACTAGGTCATCCTTGTATACAGGTTCTAAAGACAGCCCTAAGAGCCAAACAACTCAATCCAAAACTTTCATAGGCTAGTTTCTGCGATGCATGTGCTGTAGGAAAACTGCATAGCTTTAATTTCCCTACTGTATCTGTCAAAACTAAATCAGCCTTTCAACTTGTTCACACGGATCTTTGGGGTCCAAGTTCCACACAATCTGTTGATGGTTTCAAATACTATATACACTTTGTGGATGACTTTACAAGGTTCACTTGGCTTTTTCCTCTCCACACTAAAGCTGAAGCTCACAATGTAGTCATTAACTTTAATAACTACGTTGAAAGACAGTTCCACACCAAGATTTGTAGTGTTCAATCATATTGGGGGGAGAATACCGCAGTCTAAAACCTATATTTGAAAACCTTGGAATAGTCTTTCATCATCCATGCCCACACACCCACCAACAAAACGCCCGCGTAGAGCTTAAACACCAACACATCACTGAAATGGGCCTCACCCTCCTTGCCTCTGCATAGCTCCCATATAAGTTCTGGTGGGATGCATTCTCCACAACCATTCACCTCATCAATAGATTACCCACCTCTTCTCTTAATAACCTGTCTCCGTTCCAAAGTCTATTCAAATGCGAACCCGATTACTCGATGCTTCGCACTTTTGGCTGTACTTGCTTTCCTTTCCTACGGCCTAACAACAATTCTAAACTCTAATTCCGATCTAATAAGTGTCTGTTCTTAGGATACAGCTCTTCCCACAAAGGGTATAAGTGTCTACACCCGTCTGGACGCGTCTACATTGCATATATTGTGCTCTTCAATGAAAATGAATACCCATATACTGTCCTCTTCAGCAATCCCGACTCTAAAACTTTGCAGTCGTGTGTCAATTCCTATCCCCTACTACCCTTACCGGACTTCACGACTCCACCACCTACTTGTACTAATGGTAGAACCAGTCATTCATCTGCAACACCACCTCATTTCAACTCACGTACTCCCAACTCATTCAGTCCCAACTCCCCTGCCATCTTAGAGTCTTCATCTCATGGCGTCTCTAGTAGTCCCTCGTCCTCATCTAGGTCATCCCACACCAGTGCTCATACAATACCATATCTACCTTAAAATCAGCATCATATGTGCACTCGCGCCAAAATGGCATATTCAAACTAGAGGTTTTCTTAACACATATTGGCGGTTCGGGTTTACAACATTTACTGTCATTGAACTACCACCATCTCCGAAGCTTTGGCTCAACCACAGTGGCAAAAAGCCATGAAACAAGAACTTGATGCAATCATGTCCAAGTCTACATGGGAATTGGTTCCTTACACTGATAACATGAACCTCATTCAATGTAAGTGGATTTTCAGGGTGAAAACGAAGGCTGATGGATTCTTGATCGACTAAAAGCCAGATTAGTGGCTAAAGGCTTTCAACAGTTGGCTGGTATTAACTTCATGGAAACCTTCAGTCCAGTCGTGAAACCAGTGTCCATTCGGCTGTTGTTCTCGCTAGCAGCTACATATCAGTGGGATGTTCAACACATTGACATAAATAATGCCTTTCTAAACAGAGAGCTTGACAAACCGGTGTTCATGGAGCAGCCTGGAGGATTTTTCAATCTAGATTTCCCAAACCATGTCTGTAAACTCAGTAAATCTCTATATGGTCTCAAGCAAGCTCCACGTGCCTGGTATGACAAGCTCAAAAACTACCTTCTGCAGTATGGCTTCAGGTTCTCCACTTCAGATCACTCATTCTTTCACATGCTCCAACATGGTAAACTTCTTCTTATTCTTGTCTATGTCGATGTCATACTCATTACTGGTGAAGACTCCAGTCTTGTATCCCAACTCATTCAAAATCTTGCCACCATTTTTGCTCTCAAAAGCCTTGGCACAGTTAGTTACTTTCTAGGAATACAGGTCACCAAAACCATCTCTAATTCTTTTCTTCTCAACCAATCCAAGTACATTCGTGAACTTCTCACCAAACACAATCTTCTCGACTGTAATCCTCAACCATCTCCCTATGACCTCAACACTAAACTCTATTCCAATGCCCCTTATTTCATGATCACACACTGTTTCGAAGCACTATTGGAGCGTTACAATACCTCACTCTCACTCGTCCGGATATCTCATTTGTTGTTAATAAGCTCAGTCAGTTTCTACACAGTCCCACCGAACTCCATTGGAAAGCATGCCGCAGAATACTCAGATATCTTAAGGGAACTATCAACTTTCAGCTTGCATTTCATCCCTCTCAGTAACTTCATATCCAAGCTTTTTCTGATGCTGATTGAGCAGGTTCTATAGACAACAGAAAATCTACGGGGGGCTTCTGTGTATTTCTAGGCTCGAACTTGATTTCATGGAGCTCGAAAAAACAGAATGTGGTCTCTCGAAGCTCTACTGAGTCCGAATACAGAGCGCTCATCGATGCTGCCGTGGAAGTCATATGGATACGATCGTTGGTCCAAGAAATTGTGTTAACAATCGTTCAAAATCCTGTCATTTGGTGCGATAACAAAAGTGCCGCCGCTATTGCTCTAAATCCAGTTCATCATGCCAGAACCAAACATATCGAGATAGACACACATTTGGTCCGTGATAAAGTGATCAAGAAGGAGCTGGATGTTCGCTATGTTTCCAGCAATGATCAGGTCACGGATGTGATTACAAAACCGGTTACTGTTGTACGGCTTAACCATCTTCTGAAAAAACTACCGATCGAGAAAGGATAGAATTTTGTACGTAGGGGTTGTATTAATATATGCATGAAATATATGCATGCAGTATGACGTGGCAAAAATATTATTTGTATTAGTTAGAGGTAGTTAGTCTGTTAGAGGTTAGTTCAATTTGTTACAATTGTGATTAGTTAGGAAGTTAACTTTACGTGTTAATCCTTTGTATATATAAACACCGAAGGAAGATAAATGAAGTTAGTTTTCCTCATACCATATTAAAATGTATACAAAATTGAAAGAAGAGAGAAATGATACATGAGGAAAACTAACTTCATTTATCTTCCTTCGATGTTTATATATACAAAGGATTAACACGTAAAGCTAACTTCCTAACTAATCACAGTTGTAACAAATTGAACTAACCTCTAACAGACTAACTACCTCTAACTAATACAAATAATATTTTTGCCACGTCATACTGCATGCATGTATTAATAATCATCCTCCCCTCTCTACAACTTTTGTGGACATTCTCACAGCAGCCCATCTCGTATGTATATTATTATGCCATTAAGGCACAAATAAATACAACAATATGCACGCATCAGCTCGCGACGGAGCCGGGCCAAGTCTACACGCCCCTGCCTAGGACCATCTATGAAGTGGGTCCGGGTCGGGTTTGAGGTGTGCTATTTAATCAATACGTTAGTGTAGTTATTGTTCTCTAAATCAATAGCTATAATCAGATGAGTTTTTTTAATAGTTTAATGTTTTTTGTAATTGTAAATACCCTCCTAAATAATTCGGTCAAACTCAAAAATCCCCTTAACATTTAGTTTCTCCATTTTCCTCAACGGGGATTAACAATTTGTTAGTCGATGGGGGAATATGCCGAAATTTAGAAACCAAAAGGATATAATTGGTCCGAAACAAACGGTAATGAGTTTTTTGAATTTCGACTAATACCTTAGGGGTATTTGCACATTTTTCCTATATTTATTATTTAAATCCATTACTTTTACATGCATTGTATACAGTGACGAAGCCAGAAATTTTTTCTTGGGGGGCCCAATTTATTAAAATTTTAAAATCAAAATTTAAAAATAATACTCACTCCGTTCCATTTAAAGTGTCCCATTTCTTTTGGGCACGGGTATTTAGGAGATACTTATAAAGTAGTTAAATTGATAAAAAGTGAGTAGGACCCATACATTTTGAATAAATAATTACTTTCTAAAATGGAATGAGACATTTGTAATGGGACAATCCAAAAAGGAAAATGGAACATTTTAAATGAGACAGATTGAGTAATAATTTAAATAATAATGTAATATTATTTGAATGGAGGTAATTATTTATACTAAATATATTTCTTCTTCATTATATTTTAATATCTTACAAAAATAAAATAATAAGATTTACTTACAAATAACTAAACAATCAATCAATAATAGCTATAAAAATTAAAATAATAAGAAAATTATAAGTGTTAATATTGTAAATGGTATTATCTTATAAAACTCAAATCTTGATTTTCTTATACCCATTACAAATCAACAATTGAATCTAAAATTAATTCACATATAAAACTTATTAAAATAAATTTAAATAGATATTACTAGTTACTATTATAATAAGTTTATCATAATCTTTTTAAAAAAATTGATTGATCATTAATTTACATATAAAACTTTATTATTTGTATATATCTTTTATCTTATCAATGTAAAACAAATTATAGAAGAAAAAAAAGACTACAAAGTAGAGAAATAAAAAAGAAAATAAAGAGTACAAAATAGAGAAATAAAAAAAACAAAAAAGAAAAAAGAAATGAAGGGTGCGAAATGGAAAAGGAAAAGGAGGAAAACTGAACAAGAAGGAAAAGAAAAGAAAAGAAAGGAAAAGGAGGAAAAAAGAAAAGAAAGGAAAAGGAGGAAAACTGGAAAAGGAGGAAAAAAGAAAAGAAAGGAAAAGGAAAACAGCAAAAAAAATGCAGAGGAAGGATTTCGAACCCGCGACCTTGGTGAGAGGGGCGAGGTTCTTAACCAGTTGCACTACAACATATTTTAAAATTATAAACGGATATATAATACTAGTAGTTTTCTAAAAAAACTGGGGGGTCCATGGGCCCCCCATGCCCCAATGTAGCTCCGCCTCTGATTGTATATACCATCGTGCTAGTATATATTAGATGTCTTTAAGCTAGTTTAGGTTTGTCAAACAATTTTGCTTTTGTCATTATTCATCACGAGTTATTTCAAATTAATAAATACGAGAGTCAATTTTGATAGCGGGTCAATATTTAACTAAATTTTACAACACTACCTTGAACGAATTTGAGAAGTGTGATTTATCCCTAAATTGTTAAATATGCGACGAACCCATAGAAATATATGTATTGTATAATTGTACAAGTATTTTCTCAAATTAGGGTAAATGTTGTTTTATGTTTCATCGTTTTAGTACTTTTTTTTTTAGAAATATCACACTGTAAAGGTATTTACAAAACAATACCCATCGATTTCGAAAACTTTCACTATGTGACCCTCAAAAAAATCTATGATGAATGAAGATCGACGTGCATCGTAGGAGCTGTGATGTGGCATATGTTGGATTTGTATACTGAAAGCAGATTAATTGAGCTTGTATACAATGTTTTATGTTATCACTATTCTGATCTCCTATCTGAATTGTCATATATTATCACATTATCTCATACAAAAGTTAGATCATGCAATGTGTAGAAGATCACAGAAGTATGTATGATTTTGGTCAAGTTAGTTGAGATATAAAAATGATCATAGTTGTGACAATTTGAGGACGAGTTGTTGATATAAGCTGCAACATAGATAAGAAGTAACTTGATTTAGTTGTTTGTCTATGTTAGTATGTCTTGAAGTATTTATGGATCATAGTGAGATGAGTTATTCTATCTGACTGTCATGAATAATCTAAATCTTGGTAATTTTACGTTGATCTAAACCTCGATAAGGTTTCAGGTGACTATGAGTCACTGACAATCGCTTTAACTTTTTATGGGTGAGGGTTACATGAGATAACCCAATATTCTTCGCGTATTGGGTGGTGGTAGTATTTATATGTCATGCTGGTTACATGTATCAAGTCACCGTATCCGCTTAGGATGATGATGTCTCCTTAAGGAGCTCAAAAGATTTATTGAACTAAACCGCAGGTTGAGTTAGCCCACTTACAATAATAAGATTGTGTGATACTACTTAAGGAATTGAAGAGATTAATTATTTTAAGCAGTTAGAGTGTTATAAATAATCAATGGACATACAATATCTTAAATACAGAGATTCGTAAGTTTAAGTACAAGTCCGATTCAAATTCACTAATAAAGAGGTAAGTCGGTATTTATTCTCTAGTGGAATAAATAAGTTTTAATGAATTAATTTATATTCTGAGCTAAACAAAAAATAATTAATTCATTTTAGGCTCATCTTTATTCCTTGTATTTGATCATTAGGCTGGTCCACCAAAGCGTTTTACTAGTGTAATTTTCAGCCATCCCCTACAGTCCTACTTGGACTATATTTTGATTATTGTATTATTTATTTAATACATCTTCTAGTCTAAATAGATATTATCTGATATCAAAAGATATTAAGAGATAATTATTTTAGAAATGAATTATCTTTAGGGAAGAAGATAATTATTATATTTATTAAATGTGACAGATCCTATAATATTAGAATTCTAGTGAGAACACTTTAAATACACAGTAGGAGAAAATCAGTAGCATCCTCACAATACATGTGATTTTTGAAAATCACAGAGCTTTATTAGGGGACGAAAGTTTTGATGTTCTCCATAGATTACTCTAACTCAATAATGGAGATCAGACATATGGGATACAATTCAGAAGTTAAAGCTAGAATCAGCCATTGATCACATTTGCCAGAAATTCACAGTAAACACGAGAAAACCCTATGTGTTGTAACTAATTATATATGAGTCTGCTAGGAGTATAATCAATGTATATATGATGAATTAAACATTCAAGATAGATCATCGGGAACATATGTAAATTCATATTTTCCATCAACATATACACTTGAAAACACAAAATGATGTGGTAACCAAAATTAAAAAAAATAATAATAAATAAAAATATATCTTTCACTCTTCTTCTTCCTCACCCTTCTTATGCCATCTCTCTGGTTCTCTCACAATTTCCGCCTTCTGCCTCTCCGAAATCCGGCAACAGAAGTCGTCGCAGGAGGCCATCATATCACTTCATTCTTCTATCTCATTTCTCAATATCTTTCTCTTTAACACATACAGAAACTAAAATCTCCTTTTCTTTTCCTCGCAAATTTTAATGACCACCTTATTACAGTGGAACACCGGGTAGCTTGATTACACTGTCATCGCCACCTTCCTTCTCCCTCTATCAAATGCCCGTTCTCTCTCTCTCTCTTTGACACGTACAAAAACCGGAATCCCTTCTTTTTTTTCTCACAAATTTCGGTGAGTCGGCGACCACTACCTCACAGCAGTGGAACTCCAGGCAACCGACTACACCACCATTGTCGCTTTCTTTCTTCCTCTATCTAATTCTCGTTCTCTCTCTTTCTCACATACATATAGAAACCAGAATCTCCTCTTTTTTTCCTCACAAATTCCGTCGACCACCTCACTACAGTGGAATGCCGAGCAGCCGACACACCACCATTGACGCCTTCCTTCTCCCTCTATCTAATTCTCGCTCTCTCTATCTCTCTCTCACACGTACCCAGATATGAAATCCTCCTCCAGATACCACTCACCAAACCATAACAACTACCCAGATGCCTTTCTCTTGATTCTTTACTCGGCCTCTCTAATATGGACGAACAACAACAATAGAGTCACCATCGTCGTTGTTCAGCCTTGGTTGTGGCTGACTTTCCCCTCCCTCGGCCGAACAACAACAATAGGGATGATTTGGGATTTTTATATTGGGTGTACTATATGAGAATCGACGTCGTCACGTCGTTTATGACGAACGTGTTATATCATTTTTTTTAATTATGTGGAAAATACCAAAATATGATAGGACATAAAACAATATTTACCACTCAAATTATTCGTTAAATAAATTAGTTGAGTCATGGTCCTTAGAATTTGTTTTGATATTTTTCCTTGATTAATTTTTTCTCGATTCAGGTTATATTTAATTATGAATGAAGTATGGCTAAACTTATGTAACGTGTTAGCTATTGTGATATATATCCTTTATCCAACGTTTTTGTATCGTGTATAATAAAGGGCTAACACAAAATTCATGTATATTCATCTGCACGGTGCAAACATACAAAAATATCATTTTGTTATAAAGAAAAGTATCATTAACATTAAAGAAAAATATCATTTACATTGAAGAAAAGTATCAAATATCATTTACAGTAAAGAAAAGTATCAAAGTCTGCATGTGCGGACGGATGTACATGAGACCACCTCAAGAGTTAATTATTATTTATGTTCCTATTTTCAGCGGTTTGAAAATGTTCCCAACTTGCGTTTTCACCTCAAAAATCCTGAAATTTGGAAAAAAATTGATTTATATCCCACCTCATAGAATCGAGGACGAGATGATGAGTTATCTCACCGAGTTCTTAGGTGAAGGTTTAGGGTTTTGTTGCAATTTAATGTTGAATAGTGTAGATCCTGACGAAGTGGCTTATAATTTCATTCTCAAATTATGTAAGGTGGGACCTTAATTAACTTTCCAAAGTTAAGAATTTATGAAGTGAAAACGTAAATTGATAATATTTTTTAAATATTAAAAATTGAGGACACATACTATAACTAGCACTACAACAAACACGAGGACAACATTATATTTGTTTAATTCTTTTTTTTAAGGGATTTGTTTGAATTTTTTAACAAGTGCGTCTTATTACTTTCTAATTAAACCCACTTTCCAACTCCCGATATGGCTGATTCTCTCATCATTAATTTCCACACCATAAATCTTGAAGCTGTATCCAGTGTTTAGTCATTTGAAGTGGTTAATATCTGCGGAAGTGTCTAATATATACTACAAATTAAGTAAAAGTTGGAAAAGAATATGATTATTTATGGCAGCCCATATCTCATTATATGATTATATCTTCCTTGGTATTTGCCACACCTAAATCACTACGCTATCTTTAACTACTCAATCCAATTATTACATACACTCACACACACCATACATATACATATATATAGATTCAATATTGAAGTTCAAGCCCTAAAAAAAGAAAAGAGTTTCAAGAAGCTATCTCCATCTCTAACAAATCAGTTGCTTCACGTACAAGATAGCGCAAACTCCTCTTAGAGTTACTGTTACAGGCGCAGCTGGTCAGTTTGATTTCTTTCAATGCCATTCTTTTGCATGTTTGTGTTTAATTTGGACATCCATTCTACTCTAAAAACAAATGATGTTCTTTTCTTTGGTAAGAAGAGAAGTTATACTATTACATGCCTTCTGGGTTTTGTCTTGCTCTTTCTTTGCATTGTTTGCAAGTACAAACTACTTAATTCTATCCAAGCCCATCCACTTTTTGGGTCCTTAACCTATTTATATAGTGTTCGAGAATTGCTGCAAATTAAAACTGTAATTTTATTGATCCTATTTCTTTGAGAGCAAAAATGGAACAACTTTTATCATTGGAAACTCCTCTTGTTGTTATGGGCTGTGTGCTCTTGTCTTGGAAAATTGTCAAACACATTTGGAGTTTCTTGGATGTTGGAAAAGAACCTGTCACTGTTCTTGTTACTGGCGCTGCAGGCATGTCCTTTTTTATTTCTTTTTTTTGTGCGTTGTGTGTGTGTGTGTGTGTGTGTGTGTGTGTGTGTGTGAATTATATGTAGCACGTCCCAATGAATTTAAGAATTTCAATTTCAAATTCTTGATTTTCTTGGTCATATGAAGAAGTCTTGATGAAGTTAATCAAGAAACTAGTTAACTTTCTTGCTCAAGATATCATGTTATTTTCTTGATACTATGTTGTTTCTTGGATTCCAAATGCAAGAGTTTCATACATCTATTGGTATTTTTCTTAATGGTCATACAAAGAAATCTTGATTGCTTTGTCTAAATTATAATTTTCCAACACGAAATATTCTCATCTCATAAGGAGGGCGGATCCCTGGGGTGCTTGGGGGAGCAATTACATTGCACCCCAACCAATTTTTATATTTTACCGTATATTAAATATTTTTTCTTTTTATTTTTATTTATATAGCACCCATAATCGTCAATTTTTTTCCATTTTAGCTCTCTCAAATTATTTTTCTGCATCCACCTATGCTCATAAGAAAACGAACGGTAACAGGTCAAATAGGTTATGCTCTTGTTCCAATGATAGCAAGAGGGGAAATGCTAGGTCCTCATCAACCAGTAATAATCCACATGCTTGACATCGAGGCAGCAGCTGAGTCTCTTAATGGCGTCAAAATGGAACTCATCGACGCTGCTCTACCCCTTCTCAAAGGCACCCTTTTCATTCAATCTACTCACACACACACACACGCAGTAAAAAGAGATTCTTGAGATTAATATCTTGGTACGTACAAGTGCAGGTGTCGTCGCCACGACCGACGTCGTCGAGGCTTGCACCGGCGTCGACATCGCGGTTATGGTAGGCGGATTCCCTCGAAAGGAAGGTATGGAGAGGAAGGATGTGATGTCCAAGAATGTGTCCATCTACAAGGCTCAGGCCTCTGCTCTAGAGCAACACGCTGCTCCTAATTGCAAAGTAATCAATCAATTTAACTCCTTTCATCGTAGAGGCATGCATACTTGCGTTCCATTGTATTTGAATGCACGGTGCATGTATCATAATTAAATTCAAATCGTGATTAATACATGTAAGATGTGGGCTTTTGTAATAACGTCTATACGTGAGAATGGGTGAGGACCATGTTCATTTGTGGTTAATAAATTTTAACTAAAAATTAATAAACTCTAATTGTAACTAATAATCCCTAATTGAATGTGGTCTCATGCATCCTCACATGAGGATGTCCTCACAGGGATCTTATCTAAATGTTAACTGGATATTAATAAACCTTAATTGGAGATGCACGGTACATCTGGATGTAAAGTTTTTGCCTTTATTTCATATCTCCTAGATTCTTGCTCTGTGATTAATTGGAGATGCACGGTACATCTGGATGTAAGTTATGATGCAGGTTTTGGTGGTGGCTAATCCGGCCAACACAAATGCACTGATCTTGAAAGAATTTGCTCCTTCAATCCCAGAAAAGAACATCACCTGCCTCACAAGACTTGATCACAACCGAGCATTAGGCCAGATTTCGGAGAGGCTCGACGTCGACGTCGCTGATGTCAAGAATGTGATTATATGGGGGAACCACTCCTCCTCTCAATACCCCGACGCCAGCCACGCCACAGTCAACACGATGGCCGGAGAAAAACCGGCAAGAGAACTCGTTGCTGATGACAAATGGTACGAAAGGGACTCCCCTTATAACGCTTTTTAATGGTAGAATCTGCCCACTTCTCTTATGGTATAAGAGCTAGCAAGCCCAATTCGATATGGATTTGTAGTAGCGATGAATCATACCGGCCTACACGTGCTGGGCCCTTTTTGGCCCATTTCTAATAGCGATTATTGCCGTTGGTTTTCAGGTTAAAAGGGGAGTTCGTTGCGACGGTGCAGCAGAGGGGTGCGGCCATCATCAAAGCTCGGAAGATGTCGAGTGCGCTGTCTGCTGCTAGCTCTGCTTGTGATCATATACGTGACTGGGTTCTTGGAACTCCTAAGGTTTCTGGGCTTGCCTTTCGACACTCAGTCTCTGCTAATTTTGCTTCGTGTCTTGTTATCGTTGTCTCATGTTTGATTTTTTGTAGGGATGTTGGGTGTCAATGGGAGTGTGTTCTGATGGATCTTACGGCGTACCTCCTGGCCTCATATATTCTTTCCCTGTTACTTGTGACAAGGGACAATGGTCTATCGTACAAGGTTAGACTTGGCACGTGCCCGACATCTGTGTTATATATGTAGAGATGAATGATATGCTAGTTATTTTCTGTGAGCATATTTTATATTTAGTTTATGTTAGTATTATTCTTTTTTTTTTTTTTTACATGTCTATTTTGATTCTAGTACTTCATATAGCTCATTTAAAAAAATTCGATTTTTTGAAGTTAAAAGAAAAAAATAAATCGAGCTTTTATTTTTTTGCAATATGTAACTTTTTTTATGTCAATAATATATCATATATATAGGAAGTGATTATTGTGTGGACACTTCTTACAGTATAAAATGAGGATAAATATTAACTTTTGATAAATCAATATGGACGCATCAGATTTAATCTATAAATTATAATGTAGATGCATAAATGCACAATTATATGCAGAAATATACACATAACTAATTTAGATGCACATTTAAAAATAACTGTGTGATTTCAAATCTAATGGGTATGATTAGTTCTTATTTATACATGTTAAATATTGTATATACATGAACCAATTTATATATGTATATAAATGACACGTTAATCATCTTTCGTAAGCGTTTCGTCTATAATAGTATTTTTCCTCTTTCGTTTTATAGATTTATTTTGATTCTAATATAATGCACATGATTATAAGTGATGTGTCTGCTTCTTGAGGGCTGAAATTTATGTACTTTGCAGGTCTCAAAATCGATGAATTTTCGAGGGAGAAGATGGACATCAGTGCAAACGAGTTGATGGAGGAAAAGACATTGGCCTATTCATGTCTTAATTAAGCTTACATTTGAAACCTTTTTACTTTGTGTTTGTTGTAGTTTGAAGCATACACCGCAATGTTGTGATGCAATATTCTTACATAATATGAGAAAATTCGAAGCGCTCAAACTTGTCTATTATTTATTATATACTGAAAAGGGAATCACCAGTTTGGCTGTAATTGTAAGTCTTGTTCATCAGATTCAGATTCTGATGATTCGACATAATGAACCTTTTAATCGGTCCCTCATATGAACCTCTGAGATCAAACCACATTTGAAATTAACCCTCGGTGGTTCCCATATGATAACCAATTCAGTTTCAGGGTTCCCATAGCCATAACACAGAACAACTTTCTTGACGAAGTTGTCAAGAATTAATTCAAGAAAGTTGTGCAGTTTCATGAGCTCCATTCACCTCATACACCCTAGATAGATTGTAGAGCTGGTTATGCAAGAGACTGGCCTGCCCAAAGCCCAACATATGTAGGTCGGTCCTCGAGCCACGACCAACGCCCATGATCTTCGTTAACATCCTCGGCATCTTGTACCTATCACCACCAATGTTTCCAAACACAATTTGCTAAATTGATCCTCCATGTAGAAAGGCACCCAAAAGCCAAAGCCCTAGCCGAGAGAAACGCTACAATTAGAACGCGGGAAAGGATGACTTTTATGACAATATCAACAACAAAGAGGTTAAATGTACCACAATACACAGACTTTTGGGTCACTTTCTTTTTGCACATAAGCTTTCAATTTTCTCACAAAATACATAAAACTTTACAAGTTCTTTGAGTGTTCCATGATTCTGAATTTCCCCGAAGGATGATTAATTGTCGGATGATTTGAATATTCTAATACTCGATAAAAATTCGAAGTTTTTGTCAGAAGATTAGAAAGAAAAAAAAGAGAGAAAAAACTTTGCATCAAGTGTGAATGCATGGCTTTAATTTGGGGAGGAAAAGGTTTTGAGATTTAAATAAGAGTAAATGTCAGTTTATGTTCCAATTTTTCGTGACTTTTTAATTAATGTTCCAACATAAGTATATTATTATTTCGAATCCTAATATTTATAAATTTTTTAACTAATATCATGTCGGCGAAAAAAACGCTTACTTGGCTATTGGAAAGCCATGTTAGACGCCACGCCAATTAAGTAAAAGAAGAAAAAATGCGTAAAAATTCACCAAAATGACAGAAAACCAATATCGACACGGGAGTTTTATGATTTTCTATTGTTTTGGTGATCTTTTACATATTTTTTCTTCTTTATTTAATTGACATTGCGTAATTGACGTTGCGTCCAACATGGCTCTCCGGCAGCCACGTAAGTATTTGTTTGCCAGAAATCAATCGGCAAAACATTAATTAAAATTTTCTAAAATGTTAGGAACCAAAATAACAATATACTTATGTTCAGGCATTAACCGAAAGTCATGAAATATTGGAACATAAATTGAAATTGTCATCTCTTTGTTGTTGGTTAGTTAGTTTCATGGGTACGTCCAGGATATTAACTGGGATGAGGATTTCTTTGTTGTTCAGCGACTAAAATGAGTATTTCTTTTTTTATTATAACTCCTAAGTAATACTGAAATATGGTTTTAATATAAATTTGAGTTCATCTCATCTAAAAATTAATTTAAAATCATATTTTCTTTTAACTCGTTGTTATTAGGGATGGCATGCCATGGATAGGGTATTCATTTATTAAATATTTCTCAAATCTAAATATGCATAAAATTATTCATACTCGTCCCAACCTATCACAATTATTAATTAGTTTTATTATCCATATTCATCGTAAATCGGTACAATAATACCCGCTAATTATCTACCAGATCCATTTAAATTTATACCTTATCTAAATGATCAAATACATCACAGTAAAACAAAGCTACAAAGTAAATAGATAATAATTAATAAAAATAAGAAAAGATTAAAGATTGAATTTCAAGTATAAAAATAAGAATTATATATACTTTAAATTTAATATATCGTATATCCAAAATAATATTCTAAATTATAAAAATTGCATTTTAACTTTTCAAACTTTCTGTCAATATTCTCATATAATCATTTATGATTGCATTAAAAAAATTATAATTAATATTAACATATAAGTATCAGTAACTTCACCTGAGTGTTAAACCTTTGCGGGTGGTCAAAATCTATATACTTAGTGTCTATGAACTCGTTATGAAATGTTCTTCACAACGCTGAGGTTTCATGTCGGTCAGACCATCGTAGCAAAAAATTAACTTTTTTTTCCTCGAAAAGTGTGATGTACAAACCTGAAGCTAAGGAATGACGTGGATTACACTACTAAGGTTGGGTTCTTCGATATTTATAGGAGAGACGGTGAATAGTATCATTCGAGGGAACACCAATCACATTCATTCCATTTATCATTTGAAATCTTTCTATTTGAATCCTCATACGTCGCTTTCCATGTCTGTAACATCGTACATCTAAGCTATCTAACTTTGAAAAGTAGCTTTAACTTGTCGAGATTCTATGCAGATTCGCTCTGACATATTGAAAGTCAAATACTCAAGGTTTAAATAATTTTGTGTTTCTTCAGTATGTTGACTTCGGGTTACATCACTTGAGTCAGCTCTGTGTTTTATCAGCAGCCTGAACTCCGTGTTTTATCAATTTGGTGGCTTCGAGTCTTCAATAGACACTTCAGCTTTGTCGTTGATAACTAGCAGCTTTGACTTCACTTCTGTTGGTATGACACTTAGTTTCTTGACTTCTTTGTCTTTAGTAACGCTTAGTCTTCAATTTTTATACTTCAGATTTCAGTAGCATTGGTACTGATACTTCTATCAGCATGATTGGATTCAGTATTGTTCTTGAACTCTTTCAGTATTGTCTATCCATACTGATGGTTCTTTTGTTGAAACCTCTTAACATAAAAAAAATTGGCTCCCTAACAAGTAAACAACACTATTTTACATCAGTATGTAGGACAGGTTGCTTAACTTTGTCCCGTCGAACACTTTTCATAATCTCAGCCTGGGCAGTTTGGTAACCTATATTACCAGTAGAGGCCATGACCTCAGGAGCAGGGGTAGTATTCAAAGGGTTTGGAACACTTATACCTGCTGGTTCGGAGATCTTTTGACTTGAATCAGATACACATGACGTGTTGGAAATTCTTGACCTCATCTAATGATACGCAGCGGAAAATACAGTCAAGAAATAAATCTAGATCTACAATTAAACATGCGATGAGCCCTATGAACACATTAGATAGAGAACTTACGATTTGCAACGCTTCCAAGCTTCCAATGAATCCTGCAAGGTTGTCTCCACAACTATGGTATCCACGTGTATGCAAATCCGATGCAGGAACAATTCCTCGGTATAAAGTTCAAGCAGAGAAAGCCAAGAAATCTCTGAATGAACTTAACGGTAGTTCTCTAAGAATGATTCTGTATTCTGTTACGTATGACCTAAAGAATGAATTCTCTCTATTTATATTAAATAGAGCAGCCCATTAAAGCCCTAGCTTATATGGGCTTTTATTCTTTAGTCTGCTTTAATTAATTAATAGTCCAACCATTAATTAACTAAAGCCCATATATCTAATTTAGCCCATATATCTTTCAATCTCCCACTTGGACTAATATTAGATAACTTACCGTGCACTATGCATACCCTTGAGCGGATTAACAATACACTTGATAGTATGACCCAATAGGCCCCCATTACCGACGATGATCTAATCAAAGTCTGCACAAAACTCTTGGACTGCGTTGTGCAGCGAACTCGATATATGACGGACGTTACGTGGAAAACAAGAACAAACCTTTACATGAAGTTTATGTAATATCCTTTCATTCATGACACACTCGATTGAGCACAGGATTTTGCTATGTATCTATCCCAATAGCTCAACCATTTTCTCATCTTTATTATAAGACTCATATGATCATATTCAATTACTTTAATGAATATATCTCGCATCGCCAATGACTTAATGGTCGAATAATATAGAGAAAATAAGTGCTCACTCGAAATTCTAATCGAGGAATGAATCTCATTCTTGGCTCAACTACCATTTTCATTTGTCTCATGATGCACCCAATCCAAGCCGTGTATTGCCACTTGCAAGCGTTGCCTTGGTCAAAGTACAACACTCAACAAACAAAATATGTAATGACCTCAATTCTAAGGACTATTACATACTTCACACACTAAGAAATCGTAGACATCAAACAAACGATTTAATAGTCGGGTATACCAATAATCTCCAAAGCATTCATGTGTCCATCACGGATATCAAATATCTCGTAGTTGCGAGAACCACTACATTCTCTAAGAATGTGATGCAGACCACATGCTAACCTATGACATATCATCAATATCCCATTCTTGATGATCATTGGTTAGGGTTATTTTAGAATTACAATTTATCATCGATGTCTCACAAAAAAATGACAGTGATAATTCAAGGGAACATATAAGAGAATAACGACAAACATCCAAATAATTATTCCATTAAATGCACAAAACCCATAGATAAAAACATTATATTCGATTGTGATCAAAAGTAAGTATGTCTCAACAAAGGAGTTTCTAAAATATACAAACTTTAAACTCCCACTGAATCAAAGCCAATTTCCTACATGTCTAACACCCAAGCTCTCAAAATGTTTGTTGTGTTTTTCTATACACAACGGCTTGGTAAAAGGATCAGCTAAGTTGTCGTCAGTGGGTACTCTTTCTAATTTTACATGCCTCATTTCTATTATTTCTCTAATCAGATGATATCGTCTTGGAACATGCTTGTTTTTGTTTGTGGCTCTTGGTTCCTTTGCTTGCGCGACCGCACCAGTATTGTCACAGAACAATGGTATCGAACCGCTTGCACTTGGAACAACATCCAATTCTTTCACAAACTCCAACAGGGCAACCGCCTCTTTAGCAGCTTCAGATGCAGCAATATACTCGGCTTCGGTGGTGGAGTCAGCAGTAGTAGTCTGCTTTGAACTGCTCCAACTCACTACTCCACCATTGAGGATGAAAACATATCCGATCGAGACTTATAGTCGTCATGGTCTGTTTGGAAGCTAACATCAGTGTACCCAGACACTGATAGCTCTGGCTGCCCACCATAGACTAAGAAGTATTCTTTAGTCCTTCTAAGGTACTTAAGAATAGTCTTAACAGTTTTCCAATGTTCCTCACCGAGATTTTCTTTGAAATCTACCAATATGTGCTAGCGCATAGGCCACATCCGCCTAGTGCATATCATGGCATACATGATTGATCCTATAGTCAAGCATATGGAATCCTTTTCATGCAAGCAACTTCTTTGTCATTAGAAGGACAATCCTTCTTAGACAACTTGATGCCATGTCCCATAGGAAGAAATCATTTCTTAGAATTTTCCATTGAGAAACGCCGTAGCAATTTGTCTATGTAAGTGGATTGTGACAGCCCAACAATCTATTAGGTCTATCTCGATAGATCTTGATCCCAAGGATGTAGGAGGCCTCACCGAGATCCTTCATCATAAAGGATTTAGACAGCCAATCTTTCACGGATTGCATCATGGATCGGTCGCTCCCCATAATCAGAATGTCATCGACACATATGACAAGGTAGACAACGTTTCCATTCTCGCGCTTACTATAAACGCAAGGGTCCTCTTTGCTTCTGACAAAGTCAAACAATTTGATAGCTCTGTCAAAGCAAATATTCCAACTCCTCGATGCTTGCTTGAGTCCATAAATGGACTTCTTTAGCCTACATACTGCATTCGGCCTCTCTTTGGACACAAAACCTTCAGGTTGTGTCATGTAGATATCACCTTCTAGTTCTCCATTGATTTTTGTAACTGGTGAAAAGGTCTCGTCATAGTCAATGCCTTCACGTTGACTATAACCCTTTGCCACCAACCTAGCCTTGTAGGTTCGTATCTTACCATCTGCATTTCTCTTCTTTTTGAAGATCCATTTGCAGCCTATGGGGTAAGCCCCATCTGGTAAGTCATCAACTAGTTCCCAGACTAGATTGAAATACATCGAGTCCATTTCAGATATTAAGGCTTCGAGCCACATCTTTGAATCGATGCCAGTCACCGCTTCAGTATAGGTCTTAGGTTCATCATCATCCGACTCGACTTCATCATCTTGGTTCTCAACCATTAGATTCAGTCTTTGGGGTGCACGACGAGTCCTCTGTGGCCTATTGAGTCGGGTTGTTTCTTGTGAGTTCATGCTGTTCATTTTGAACGTGAGTAGGCTCCTCCGTGTTGATTTCATCAACATTTTGGAGATTCTCAAGAATTTCCTCATGAATTTCTTGAGGTGGAGGTGGCACAACTATTGTGTCATCTTGTATTTGATGAGTCTCATTGTCTTGAGGTTGTGACCCTCTAAGAGTCATTTCCCCTCCCAATAGATCATCAAATACTCCCACTGAATTCTTGTTCACACCATTGAACAATCTTTCATCCTCTGTGTTGTTTTGTGGTTCTCAAATTTCTTCAAGATCTACCTCGTTGTGACCTTGTTCCTTGGAAACATAGGAGTCTTCAAGAAACGTCACATTCCTAGAAATGATCACCTTGTGATCTCCAGGTGAGTAAAATTCATATCCTCTAGTTTCCTTAGGATATCCCACAAGATAACATTTCTTACTTTTCGATTCCAACTTATCAGTCAGCATTTTCTTAACAAAAGCAGGACAACCCCAGGTCCGCAAATAGTTAAGATTTGCTCTTTTCCCATACCAAATCTCATATGGTGTTTTCTCAACTGATTTAGAAGGAACTCTATTCAAAATATGAGCAGCGGTAAGTAATGCATGACCCCAAAGGAATAAAGGGAGACTAGCGAAACTCATCATGGATCGAACCATGTCTAATAAGGTTCAATTTCTTCTCTCGGATACACCATTCAATTGTGGTATTCCCGGAGGAGTCCAGTCTGATCGGATTCCATGTGATTTCAAGTAATCAAGAAATTCTCGGCTTAAGTATTCCCCTCCTCGATCTGATCGAAGATTCTTGATACTTTTACCAAGTTGTTTCTCGACTTCTAACTTAAACTCTTTGAACTTATCAAGAGCTTGATTTGTGTTTCATCGATACACATACCCAAACCTCGAATAATCATCAAGTAAAAGTAATGAGTACGAATATCCACCTTTGCTTGAGTTGGAAACGGTCCACACACATCCGAGTGGATCAACTCTAGCAATTCTTTCGCACGTAACCCTTTCCCGTAAAATGGTTTCTTAGTCATTTTCCTTTGAGACATGATTCACAAGCACCATATGATTCGAAATCAAATGGTGTGAGATAATCTAATTTTCTCAACCTTGCTATCCTTTCTCATTAATATGACCAAGTCTACAATGCCAAAGATAAGTAGCGAGATTCGCTTTACTTAGCTTAGGTCGTTTGTTTCGTACATTGAGAATATCTCGTTCACATTCAAGCATATATAAACCATTCGAAGAAAGGCATTTCCATAAGACACTCCATTAAGAGAATACGAGCATCTCATCGTTTCCAAAATGGAAGGAAAACCCTTCAATGTCTAACATAGGAATGGAAATAATATTCTTTGAAATAGCGAGAACGAAATAACAATTATGTAAATCTAGTCTTTAACTTGAAGGAAGATCCAATCTATAAGTCCCCCGCGTTCGTGACAACTCTTGCTCCATTTCCCACGCGTAGGTCGACCTCCCGTGATTCACCTTCCTTTGTTACTAAGCCCTTCACATTATTACAAATGTGAGCCACAACCGTATCTAATACCCAAGAATGTGAATCATTTATGACATATTTATCTCAACGACAAACATACCGAGCTACCACCCACCGCACCTCAGGCCTCGAATTTTGGGCGCCTCTTCTTGGGTGTCCATTCTCATGAAGGCGTGCACTTGAGAGATCTCGAGTATCTCATACTCGAGGTTTGTGCCTCGAGGCAAACAAACTCTTCAAGTGCGAATCATTTCATAGGGTAGCATGCATTCATGTTGCCTTTGGAGTTCCAAACTCATAGAAGTCAACATAATGCACTGAGCCGACATAGCATCCTCAACGTGCTTCTTATGAGCAACCCTGTCAAACGAGGCATACTCAGGAGAACGCTCATCGGGGATGATACTGATTGGTTTGTCCTAGACATACACAATCTTATCCATCCTTAATACCAAGCTCAGGCAACGTAGCCAATCTGGATAGTTTGACCCAGTCAACAAATTTGTTTCCACCAAACATTTATATAACATAGTTGACATGTCAATGTTTTTAAAAAAAACGTTTTATTAATTTAGAATTAATAAAATTGAATTTCCAATTACACAAATTAATTTAGATTAATAAATTTTGTTTAATATTATTATTTTTGAAATAATAACATTAATTTCGATTTTGTATTAATTTAGAATTAATACAACTTCTTAAGTACATGGTTTTAATTTATTAATTTAGAATTAATAAATTTAACCATAATAGCAAAATGCCCTACTGTTGGTCAAAAGAAGCTGAGTCGTCTGTTGAAACACATAAAGCATCATTGTCGAAAGGTGCGATATAAGTATCCGCAATCGACGGAAATCTCTGATGTACGCATAAGAGCTACTCAACCGGTCAATCAATCGGGAGTTCACTCAATACTCAATAATAGGTATCCATATTGGTTGTGGTTAGCTCGCGCCTTCCTTATTGGGTTGTTTATGAGGACTACAATCACCGAACTAGTGATGAACGTTCTCCGGCGAAATGAGACCTCGTCAACTACTTAGTCTTCTGGACAAAGAGAAAGCACAACAACCTTGATCTGCGGCTTTGAACCGATTGGAGGGAGTTCTAACTTAATTTACTAATTAGATTAATAAATTTAAACTTTATTATTATTTTTGAAATAATAATATAAGTTTTGATTTTATATTAATTTAGAATTAATATAATTTACCAATGTACATGGATTAGTTTTATTAATTTAGAATTAATAAATCTAATCACTATTTTGGACATTAATTTATTAATTAGATTAATAAATTTTAACTTTATTATTATTTTGAAATAATAGTATAAAGTTTGATTTTATATTAATTTAGAATTAATATGATTTACTAATGTTCATAAATTAGAGAATTGATTTATTAAATCTTATTAGATTATTATTTTAGAAATAATAATGTTAAATGGATATTTATATTAATTTGGAATTAATATAAATGCCTAAATCCACTTTTAATTAGAGAATTAAATTATTAATTAGATTAATTAATTTATTCGTTGAGCCCTATTTGCTGTTATTCCGTGATAAGCATGCTATTTGATTTTATACTTGTATTTTAACTATAGTAGTTAGAGACCGCTTTTATGTTTGGGTAGGCGGCACCCAATACTTGTAGTCCGTGTAACTATGTTTGGGTAGGCAGCGCTCAATATATGTGGTTCGCATTTTATGTTGACTTCGGGTTACATCACTTGAGTCAGCTCTGTGTTTTATCAGCAGCCTGAACTTCGTGTTTTATCAATTTGGTGGCTTCGAGTCTTCAGTAGACACTTCAGCTTTGTCGTTGATAACTAGCAGCTTTGACTTCACTTCTGTTGGTATGACACTTAGTTTCTTGACTTCTTTGTCTTGCATGCGATACTTATCGGCATGATTGGATTCAAGATCTTTTGAACTCTTCAAGATTGTCATCCATACCGATGGTTCTTTTATCAAACCTCTTAACATAAAAAATTGGCTCCCTAACAAGTAAACAACACTATTTTACATCGAGACATAGGACAGGTTGCTTAACTTTGTCCCGTCGAACACTTTTCATAATCTCAGCCTGGGCAGTTTGGTAACCTATATTACCAGTAGAGGCCATGACCTCAGGAGCAGGGGTAGTATTCAAAGGGTTTGGAACACTTATACCTGCTGGTTCGGAGATCTTTTGACTTGAATCAGATACACATGACGTGCTTGTGAATGTATCTGTAGTGCCCAATGTGTAGGAGCTAATTTCAGATTCATTGAGCATGGGTTCTACTCGATTTTCTAAGTTATCCTTTAAGTCAGCCTGATTTGCTGGGATGGCGTTGTTAGTTCCTAGGCCATCTATTGGTTATTGGAACTTCAATAAAGATGACTAGGGGAACCGTCCTCTGGGACCTTTTCTCGAGTCCGATTTCTTATACTGATGCTACCCTATTCGGTATGGAATCCACTGGGAGAGAATTCACTATGTTGACCGATGGCGTGGCAGTTGAGGGCTAATTAAATCGGATGTGAGTGTTAACAACCACTAGGTTTGGCTGAGAATGGGCCGCGTTAACCGTCTGAACTGGGACATATTCCATTCTTTGGGTAGGACGTCTATTACGAGATTGGTTCCTTCTGGTATTGCTCTGCCTACGGATAGGATGCCCGCGAGATTTTGAGCGGGGAGGCTGTGTTGTTCGCCCTTTGACCGAATCTGCTCTTGATCTTGGTCTTGACGTGGACATATTCATGTTTCCTGCAAATGTTTGTTGATTTATGCCTCTATCTCTATTCCAGATAGGGCCTTTGCTTGGTAGTAGCCCCTTTTCTTTTCTTTTCTTTTCTTTTTTTATATATTTTATTGGACCCTTATTTCCTCATTTTCCATTCTTCACAATTATATTTTTCTTTTTTAATTTTTTCTAATTTCAAATATTTTCTTCTCCCATCTTTCTTTATTTCTTCTTTTATTTGTATTTTATTAGGACCCTTATTTCATCCTTTTCAATTCCAATTTTTTTTTTTTAAATTCAATTACGTTGTTTCTTATAATTCAAATTTCATTTATTGTCTTCTCCTATCCTTCTTGATTTTTAATCCTTTTTTCAAAATTCAATAATTTTCTTCTTTTATTTATATTTCATGGGTCCTCATTTTTTCTTTTTTACTCCCCATAACTTTTTTTTCTTCTCCCATATCTTTCTTTATTTCTTCTTTCTATTTGTATTTTATTGGGCCCCTTATTTTTCCCTTTCTCCATTCTCTATTTTTTTTAAAAATTTCAATTATGTTCTTTCTTATTCTTTTTTATTAAATTTTAATTATTGTCTTTTCCCATCTCTCTTAGTTTTCATTTCTTTTCAAATTTTAATTATTTTCTTTTTTATTTATATTTTATTGGGTTTAATTTTCCCTTTCTACTCCCCATTATTTTTTTTATAATTTTAATTATTTTCTTCTTTTATTTATATTTTATTGGACATTTCATTTCCCCCTTCTTTTATTTATTTTTGTTATGTAAGAGAAGTAGGTGAATGGACATCCTTTAGAAAACTAATTAAATAATAGAGTATATAAATGTATAATACATAAATATTTTAAATGACTTTACGGATAAAAAACTATAAAATTTTAAATGATTTTACGTGTAAAAAAGTTAGAATAATTCATTTTCATAGTTAACAAAAAAATATAGTGTAAATGGCCCGACTATTTTTATAATTTTGCCCCGAACCCTTTTTTGGATATGACCGGCCCTGGATGCAATGTTCAACAAGAGATTTGGTATTAAGTCATCGTGTGATATTATCATTGCTTGCGAAACAAACTTCATCGTCTAGCTCAGTGACGAATGTTGAAGTCGTGATAATTTTTGAACACCAAATTGGTCCAGTTGAAGTTTACTCCATTTCTTCAGCGGTGGCGCGGCTGTTCACTAACATGGAGGAGGATCTTGATTTGTTATTGGAAGAGATGCGTGATATTTGGGATCGGGTATAAGATGTTCTTCCATGTTTGTCGTTATGTTAAGAGAGCAACTCATTATTGTTGCGAAAAATACACACCACAATCACAACAGAAAATAAAGAACATAAGAATTGTTTACTCAATTCGTCTTGCGACTACGTTTGGGGGCGATGCCAAGACATGGATTTCACTATATTTTTCGAATACATATTACAGAGAGAAACGACTTTTAAATAGACAATAAACAAACTCTAACCCTCAGCCCATTAGGATTCCACCTGAACCAAAAAACATGGGCCCAAAAAATTGGATCACCGAGATCGGACTTGATTATATGGTCCATCCAGACTCCATATTCCAACCATTATCTAATGCAAACGGCATATTTCAAGTCCCACTATCCGAACTACCGATCCAACAATTATCTAATGCAAACGGCATGTTTCAAGTCCCACTGTCTGAACTACCGATTTCCCTAGCTGTAGTACCCCGATTTATTAAAAGCCCAATTACGATAATAAAAATCGTAAATTAGGGTTTCGTCTCGATAATTTGATTATTAAAATATCGAATAATGATTTCGATTATCTTTGGAATAATAAATTCCTATGTTTTATTCACAGATGAATGTGAATCGAGAAATACGAATATGTAACGTATTTCAACAGTATTAATTCTACGTCGATTTCGTATCGATATTTAAATGCTCGTGATATTTTCTAAGTTTTTAAACTTAGAATTTAATTCCATTATTATGGGAATAATTTAATAAAGTGATTACAGCTTTATTACGACCATTTTGAGATGAGTCGATAATTAACGTTTTGACACGTTTCAAACGTTAACGTTTAGAGATGACTTGAGAATCAAGTCTAATGATCAAGGAATTATGATATTTAAATTCCTATGATTATTTTATGTAATTAGAATATTATTTAGCATTAAAACAATGCTAGAACATTAAGGATTAAATTATTGAACAAAGTACTAATTTTCGAAAACCCTAATTCGAAAATTAGGGTTTTCACATATGAGATGATACTAATAATTTTTCCTATGATATAAATTATCATCTAAGATATATATTATGATATATATCTATATTTTAGCATGAAAATAAAATGTGTACCAATTGTATATGAAATAGCCGTGACTTATGTTGGAGCAACAAATATTTGTGTGAGTTTTCATATTAAAATTGCCATGTTGTGTAAATAATGTAAAAGTGGGATATTTTATGCACAAGAAACAAGATAGTAATTGAGGATCAAGTGGGATGAATTGGCTTGGTGTAAGAGCCGTGTATTGTTGACTATGGAGTGAGTAAGAAATCTTGAAAATCTTTTAATTGATTTGCTTGCATGTTTAGATATTTGTATTGTGTAATAAGACAAAGAAAATTAACATAATTCCTCCCTTTTGCTGAGAGAGCCGACGCAAGCATGGATCAAAAGTGAGGATTTAGTTTGTTTTGTTCAATGTGATGAGAGGTGTATTTACTTTGAGTAAATGGTGGGTAGTGATGACATATGGTGGTGAGTCACCAAATAAATATTCTTGCCTTGTATAATTGTGAAGGACCGAGAGTGTAGGGATTTTTAATGCTAAGTATTTTAAATCATTTTGCTAGTACTTAAGTAATTAGATAAAACAAGCAACACAATTCTCTTTCCTATTTCCCTCCTACTGCCGTGAACATTTTGAAAGAAAAATGAAGAGTGTTCCTCTTCTCCTATCCCAAACCTTGACACAAAAATCCTTTGCTCAACAAATCAAAGCCGGTTAAAAGGTTAGGAATCGAACGATCTTTAATTATACGTTAAGATTTTTGATTTCTAACGGTTAGATTTTTATATATATGCTTAGGTTCATGATGTGAAAAATTATGAAAATTATGCTATCATGCTAAGTTGTTCATTAATAATGTTTAGTATAGTGTATATGCTTCATATATGATGTTTTAATTAAAAGCTAAACATGCTTTGAATTTTGGCATGGTGATCGAAAATTATTAATGATCATATGTTAATAGATTTATGTTATAAAATAGCAAAGGATCTCATTGTGGTTATTTGGAATTTTTAGGATTTGTTTGTAATTATTTTCTAATTACCGAAAATTACTAAGAGTTTTAAGATTGATGTACAAATTATATTTAGGTGATATTATAGCATTTTAATGTTCTAGAGCCTTTATTTACACCATGTGAATTTACTAAAAAATTTTGGAAAATATGAGTATATATATATTGAGGATGGCCGAGAGCCATAAGTATTGGTGCCTTGATGTTGAGTTGTAAATGTTGTATATTATGATATATTTGTGATATATGATAATGTATAGACATTGTGTGAGATTATAAAAATTTAGAAAAATGTTTGCTATACATAGTGTGAAAACCGAAAGCTTATAAGTATTGGATAGGTGATGTCCAATTTTCCTATAGTTAATGTTAATTCATATTAGTGATCCTATGATAATATAGTACACTATATGAATTTAGAAGAATTTTTGGAAGAGATTAGAAATTTTAAGCTCAAAAACCGTGAGCTTTGAATAAATATATTAAGGATTCTAATTCCTTAATATCAAGAAAAATAATACATTATATGTCTAAAAATTATTTTAGACATAATTGAATTTTTGAGAATTATTAAACATAGTATATTATGTTTACGATGAAACGTTATATTAAATAACGTTAAAAGCATAAAATAATGCTTAAGGTATTAAAAGATTAATATTGAAAGAAAATATTAATCAAGTTTATCGATTTGCGTGAAAATCGAAATTGAAAAGAAATCGATTGAAAATCGATTTATATTAATTTTATACATTAAAATGTATTTTATTGAAATATTATAACGAAAAGTCAAAATGGTTGACTTTGAAATTAACGCATTTAAATACGTTCGTTAAATACGCTAATACGTGAAAAACGTTACTTTTATCGAATATCTCAATTGTGAGAAAAGATTTCATAATTGAAATCATTTTATCAATAACGTTATTATATCGCTAATTTTTAACCTAAAAGGTTAAAATGAGACTTTAGATCATATAACGTCTCTCTCGAAATACGAGAATTATTTTATTGAAATACGCGTAGAAACGACGTATAAAGTTTATTAGAACTTCGAATTATTATTCTATTTATCAAAGTTGAATGAACTTTGAAAATCTCAAAAAGCGTGCCAACGTGCCAAACGTAAATTTTTGCGTAAAGGTGGGACGTGAAGGCTCACACGCAACGAGAGAAGAACACGCGATCGAAAATCAAGTTCAAAAGTAAAGGTGGGCTTTACTATACTCAAACCGATAGAATTTACCAAATGATTTATTTATGATGCTTTATTGCAAGCAAATATTTATGAAATGATTTATTTAATTACACCCCAAAATGTTTATGTTTTATGATGTATCCAATTCATGATTGTTGATGCATAATGTTGGGTAGCTCCCACTTTATGACATGCTTGAATTCGTATTCTTGGAAGTACCCCAAGGATGATGGAGAATTCAGTATCCTGTGCCGAGATAGCCGGATTTTGTGCACCGATTATTTGTATTGTGTCTTTGAAAGGGTGCTCGGCGGTCATATATGGCGTCTGTGAGAGTGAGCCTCCTTCCAACAAGGAATTGTTGTGGAATGAATTATTGTGGTGGATATGGATCATACATACATGGAAAATGTCCGCCGCATTCGAATCTTTATGAAAATGAAAGAAAATATTTAGTAAGCACGAGTATTTCAAATTAAAACCTCGTGTTACTTGTGATGAGCGAGTAATTCAAATGTGATAAATTATTTTGGCATGAGCCATCGAGTGCAATCTTGTACTCGACCCGCATGTTTGTTTTTAAATGTGCGGGTTGAAGCGAGATGATGGATGGAGATGTGTTTGGGCGGTGGAACCCCTTTTGAATGCGATATACATTAGAAACTCTTGAATACACATCGTCATATGTGTATTCACACGTTTTCCGCTGCAATTGAATTAATTTATTTTATGATGTTGTTAGTTGAATACGCCCGTAACATATGAGTTCTTGTATATATATTGGTTAAAGCTTTCGATTATTATTCCAAGTATTAGCCCTCGCTAAATCGTACTTAGGATTTGGGGCTGTTACACCAGCCGCTCGCTTGGGAGATTGTTTTATCCGACTACGTGTGGTCAATGCCCTCTTAAATAAAAGAACCTTCATTCGTGATAAACTACTAAATAAAAGGCATGAACAAGATTAAACGTATCCTCATTTATATAAGTGTATTGATGGGATATGGCCCAACCGCCAGTTCATCGGGAGCCCAACCGAAATGGGCTCGACCTAATGACGCCCCACGTTAAGCTTTAAAGCCAGCTGTCTAAACCCTAATCAAGACCAAGTCAGGCGGAGATCGTGGTCGGTTATGGAAGGAGATCGTGATCGTTATGGAAGGAGATCGTGGTCCCGCAAATCGAGGATCCGTATAAGATCCACAAACATGTATAAATAGAGGTTAAATCGCGGAGAAGAGTTAGCAACTTATTGAATATTAGAGCTTTTAGATACACTCATTGTAATCCGATTATAGTGAAAGTATTGAGGATCATCACCTCCGTGGACGTAGATCTCATTCTTGATCGAACCACATAAAAACTCGTGTTCTCTATTGCTTTTCTTAAATCTCGTCTATTTACATACACTAGATTTATCATTGGCGCCGTCTGTGGGAAACTTTTGAACAAAAAGCTTCGTTTTCCTACAACTCAATGGCAAGAACTCGTGCAAACGCTAGCACCGTCGGCGGTGCCGGCAACAACCGCGCAGAAGATGATCAGGTAGTCACGCAGCGCCGCGGAAAGGGGATCGCGGACGCCACCAGTGGCAACACACCTGAGGGTTACATGGAGAACATTCCTATACACCCTCAGGATCGCCGCCCTAACGAAGAGGAAGATGCCGAACAGGCGGTTCACCGATCTCATGAGGTCCTCGGTCGTGCAGTGTCCGAGTTCCTCAACGCAAATCTCGGCCAATTCCAGAGTTTCCTCAACCAGAGGACAAACGGAGCGGGCACCTCAAGAGCACCCGAACTGGTGGTTACGAGCGCGGGATCGTTCGCCCCACCGGTGATCAACGCCACCTCGGCACAATAGCCGAGAACGCGTACATCGCCCGCGTCGAAGTCAATCACCCGCGGGATGGTCGCAACCATTCACCCCGCATCGCCAGCGGAGTCGCCACCACTCGACACGCCGCCCGGAGCCGAAAGGACAGAAGAGAGAGGCTGAGCCAAACTCCTCAAGAGACGATGAGCGTCGTTACGGTCTCCCACCCTCCGGAGAGATGGCAATGATCTCCGGGGTTCGGCCGATGCGGAGAATCATCTCCTTTCTCCGGAGAAATTTTGGACATGCCCTACCTCCCCCGATGGGGCACCCAACATCGCTGCTCACGATGGTCTTGGGGACCCTCCGACTTCCTTTTCGCCACACCACTAACATGGCGAATCAAGGAATGGAAGATTTTCATTTGTGCAAAATCTTCCCCGAGGTCTTGATCTCCAACGCCCGGCGTTGGTTTACCTCGCCCGCCGTAACAAAGATACACCGCTCAAGGATCTCATGGATCGCTTAAGTGGCGCTTCTACCGTAAGATGCCACCTCAGCAGCCTTCGTCCGACCTGCTCACCATCCGCCAAGGACGGGACGAGACGATGTCGAACTTCGTCTCGAGGTTCATCAAGGAGTCTCTCAAAATTGATGAGAGTAACGATCTCTACATCATCAATGCGTCAAGAAGCGGGATCGGACTGGCGCCTTGAATAAAGAGATCACCCGGGAAAAGCCAAGACGGATAGTCGCCTCGACCCCGGTCGACAACCACGTCGAAGGAGACGAGTCGATCGGAAGAAAGAGATCCGAGATGAGCGGAGGTTGAAAGAAAGAAGCGGATGACCGAGGTCGAGGCGCCGATCGAAGTGCCTTGAGAGGATCAAGAAGGCCCGATCGAGTCGAGCTAGGACCTCGGCCAAACCACAGGTGGTAACGCCTCATCCGCTCAAATCGAGGCGAAGATATTTGAGCTCCACGCGAGCTCTTCCCAAGCCCCAACCTATGAAAGGAGGATCCAAGAAGAGGTCGACGGAGTAATTGTGACTATCACCAAGGGTATGGTCACAATACCAAGATTGCAGTAAACTTGGGCTCGCGGATCGACGCAGGCTCGTCGAGGAGCGCTAAGAAATACCTCGGTCGACCGGCGGGGAACAAGAAGCGAGAGAAAAGAATGGAGGTGGCAACAGCTGCGGGCCGACCTCGACGACGACCCAACCTCGAGGACGGCGGGGCGAAGGTCCCAATGCGATGGAGCGGTCTACGCCATTACCGGACTGTTTATAGGAACAGCGAGGTCGTCGTTGAAAATGAAGCTTCGGAGCGGTCCCCAGGAGCGAAAAATAAGCAACTCCGGACGGTGAGAACATTGTGTTCTCCAAAGATGACCAGTGCCCAAGATCATGCCCACCTGGGACGCCATCACCATACAAGCCGTGGTGGGCAACAAGAACGTCTACCGGTCTACATCGACATTGGTGCCTCCACAAGATCATCTTTCGTAGTGCTGGATAAACTCGAGGTCGGGGATTCAAATACATCCCGCACCATCCCACCAAGTGAGCTTCACTCAGAGGCGGTCCAACCCGAGGCGTCATTACCCTTCCGGTTCTGTGAGGTCGTGCCCCGTGTCGGTCACCAAGGCCATTCAATTTTTCTTGGTCCGAGCTCCTTCTCCGTACAACATCATTACGGGAAGAGGCTGGTGCATACGCCACCAAAGCCGTCTGCTCGGTGTACCACTCACCATCAAGATACCCACCCCTGCTGAGAGCTAAGCATCCAAAGACCAAGCGGCACCAAAGAATGCCCACGAGTCTCAACCCAAGATGTGGCCTTACCTCGTGCCTAGCAATTACGGAACCCTCGGTGTCACACACCGAGACGGCACCGACCGGAACCTTCAACTATGCGGCGATGACCCTCCAAAGTCGTCAAGGTCGGCACCTGTGGTCCAACTCGATATTCGACAAGATGTCATACGTCCTTCACGAGGGAATCGGGACGTGTTCGCGTGGTCCCCACTCGACATGACCGGAGTGTCACCCGAGCTCATCACTCATCGCCTCAACATCGACCCGGCTACCAAACCAGTTCGGCAGAAGAAGAGAGGTTTCGCGGCAGAGCGCAGCCAGGTCATAAGAGACGAGGTGACTCAACTCCGGGAGGCCAAGATCCTGTTCGAGGTCAAATACCCGACCTGGATGGCTAATCCAGTCGTGGTCCGAAAGCCAGGAGGAGGGTGGCGCATGTGTGTCGACTATACCGACCTCAACAAACACTGCCCAAAAGATTGCTACCCTCCCGATATTGACAAGAAGGTGGAGGCACTGGTGGGCCACGAGATCTTCAGTTTCCTGGATCTATACAAGGGGTACCACCAAGTCCTGATGAGCCAGGAGGATGCTCCAAAGACGGCGTTCATCACTGACTTCGGTGTCTTCGCGTACCGAAAAATGCCTTTCGGCCTGAAAAACGCCGGAGCTACCTACCAGAGGATGGTGGACGCTATATTCAAAGATCATATAGGGAAGATCGTTGAGGTCTACGTCGACGATATCGTGGTCAAAAGTCTAAAACCGAAAGTCGCGCGACCTCGTAACTATCCTCCAGCTCCTCAGGTCGGTCAACCTCAAGCTCAACCCCCAAAAGTGCACATTCATGGTGAAAACGGGGAAATTCCTGGGATGTTGGGTTTCTCAAGGCAGGCGAATCCCACTATGTCAAAACGGTACTTGGCATGCAGTACTAAAACCATCCGTGAGATCCACAAACTCACCGGATGTCCGGGTCGCCTCGATGAGATTCCTATCTAGGCTGCCGAGAAGTTAGCCTACCCTTCTTCAAGATCTTAAGGATAGCTCGGGACTTCGCTGGCGGGAAGAACACCACGCCTTCACACACTGAAAGAGTATCTCACCGACCGCCCACCTCGACCGCCCGAAGAAGGCGAGCTCCTTTCTTTATATTTGGCCACCTCGGATGAGGCAATCAGTGTGGTATTGGTGCGAGATGAGATCGGACGACAACTCCCCATCTACTTTATCAGCCGAGCTCTCAAAGGACCAGAGACGAGGTACACCAGCCTTGAAAAGATAGCGTTGGCTTTGGTGAAGCAAGCCGGCGCCTCCGACCTTACTTTCAAGCCCATTCCATCCAGGTACTGACTGACTTACCACTGAGATAAGTTTTGTCAAAACTTGAGTCATCCGGACGTATAGCCAAGTGGGCACTTGGAGCTCGACGAGCATGACATTTCATACTCCCCCAGGCCGGCCATAAAAGGGCAAGCCCTCGCTGATTTCCTGGTAGAGGCCAAATTTACCAAGGTCGATCCTACCAAAGAGGTTACTCCGACCTCCGCCTCTTACGACGGAGGAACCCGCCTTAACCCACTTTGATGGTTGTTGGCGGATGTACGTGGGCGGGGCTTCATGCAAAGCGGTAGCGGAGCAGCATCCCGCCTCTTGCCCGGACAAACAAGTGACCTATTCACTTTGGTTTACCTTCCCGACCACAAAAAACGGTGGAGTATGCGGCATCGATCTCGTGACTCGCCGCAGTGAATTGAAAGTGGAAAAGATCCGGATCTTTCTGAGATTCCTGTGTCGTGGTAAACCAAGTCCCAGGAAAATACGAGGCCAATGAGGATCGATGAAGCAATACCTTGAGAAGGCAGGAGATCTTGACCTCATTCGGTATTCGCAATTTATCGTATTCCACGAGGGAGAACATTCGGTGACATCCTCAAGAAGTTGGCTTCATTATCAACAAATCCTCCGGTGGAGGAAGTTCATTCCAAGCATTGCAGAGTCCCACGCCGGCATCATCACCGAGATAGAGCCGAACCGGATGTCTCCTATAAAGGCCTACCTAGAAGAGGTGCACTACCTCGTGATCGGCTCGAGGCAAAAAGATAATGGTCAAATCCCAAAAGTACCTCATGCATGAAGCACTCTCACAGAAATCCCACCTCAACCACTCCCGAGGCGACTTGGGCGTAAGAGGCGGATTACGTGCTAAACGAGATTCACACGGGATCTTGCGGAAGCCACATCGGATCACGAGCTCTCAAAGAAGACACCGAGGTCGTGGACATCGGCCCACCTCATCCAAGATTCGCCGAGCTCGTCAAAAGTGCCCGAAGTACCACGCCATACCAAGAAGCTACCTCGAGACCAACCTTAGTAGCTTTGAGTCCTCGCCTTTCATGCAATGGGGAATCGACATCGTTGGCCCTTCGACCGAAAGCACCGTGTCACCGATACTTGGTCGTAGCTATAGACTACTTCACAAAACGGGTCAAGCGGAGCCGTTTGAGCCTCACGAGCGAATGATTCGAGACATTCGTGTTGAAAAATAGTTTGCCGCTTCGGCATATCGCATGTTTTGATCTCGGACAACGGACCCGCCTCGTCGACAAAACTTCAAAGAATGGTGTGAAGAGCTCGGATCAAGCAACATTTTACCTCGATCGCACACCCACAAAGCGAATGGTCGACCGAGGTGACGAACCGCACGATCGCATAAGGATTGAAAAGAGGTTAGACCGAGCTAAAGGTGATTGGGTCGAAAATCTCCTCAAGTCCTCTCGTCCTGCTGAACAACACCCGGACTTCGCACGGAGAAACCCCTTCGCCTTAGTCTACGGGACCGAGGTCGCCATACCACCGAGATCGGCGCACCGAGCCCGCTGCACTCTTCACTCGACCAAGACGGCAACAAGGAGGACCTACGGGTCAACCTTGATGCTCTAGAGAAAACGCGAGCTCGCTTCATAAATGAAGCCAAGTACAAGTGCCGGTCGCAGGTACTACAACAAGAGGGTAAAAGCCTCCACGCCCAAGTAGGCGACCTCGCCCCGCGAAACAATGAAGCCATGAAAGCCGAGCGCCTCAACAAGTTAGATCCTACATGGGAAGGCCCATACCGCGCTCACGAAGACCTCGGCAAAGGGCCTATAAGCTTGCTCACCTATCAGGTGCACTTATTCCCGAACACCGCATATCACTCATTTGAGTAGTATTTTACATAGCTTTGATTTCGAGATCGGCATCATGTTAGCCTATTTTCGCTTTGCCAAAGTGCGATGTTATATACTTATTCAACAAAACATTTGTTTTTCTAATGAGTATTTCACGTCTCATCTTATATCTATGTGAACATCCATTCGGATAAACCACAATTAACCTTCAAAGGGGCGCCTTGCGAAGATGGCACATCTGTATAACTCATGAACTTGAACGTCTCGTGCAAATTATCTGATTACTCATTAAATTGAACGTCTACATGCAAGGCATATAGATAACTCATTAAATTGAACATCTACATGCAAACGACGTCCAGATCGGATCTCGTCAATTTATACCCTTTTATTTGGGAAGATATACACTTCGGTAAATATTATGAATACATTTACGGCTAAAACCAAGTCCTAAGCTGTATTTGTAGGGAAAACTATGCTTAGCCCTCTCCCGAGGATCTATCTTGGATGTTTAATCCACCATACATTGATTATATTCCTAGCATGCGTCTATATAATTAATTGCAACACGTTGGGGTTTTCTCGTGTTTACCTTTGAATGCATTGGGATTAACGGATCAAGACTCATGCTTTGATCTTACGGACTGTATCCGGTTGCCCAAACTCCAACGTCGAGTGAGGACGATCTATGGAGAATCTTCTGTAAAATCACCCTCTATCCTCTCTACACTTTTTGAAAATTCTCTCCCAAGAACAATGGGAGTCTCAAAATTATGATGATGATTATTAATCATTGACCTAGATTTAATCTCTTACCTCATATTTATAATGCATTACCATAATCCTATATGGAAATTACCATAATCCCATATGGAAATTACTATAATCCTTTATGGAAATTACCATAATGCCATATGGAAATTACCATAATCCTATATGGAAAGGATTATTACCATAATCCTATATGGAAAGGATCTATGCATATCCCATAAATATAATAATATCCTTATAGGATAAAGAGAATCAAATCCTTGCCTTGTAGAGCATAGGGCGCCGATTTTGCTTAGCTTACGGGCTGGATGGGCCATTTCAGGATCAAATCAGAGGAATAAAGATGGGCCTCAAATAAATTAATTATCTTATGTTCAAATGAACATAAATTAATTTATAAACATTTATTCATGCCACTAGAGAATAAATGCCGACTTACCCTTTATTACGAAGTTGAGTCGGGCTTGCACTTAGACATTACGAATCCCGTATTTAAGATATCGAACGTCAATTAATTATTTATAGCATTACATTGCTTAAAATAATTAATATCTTTAATTCATAAGTAGTACCACTCAACCTTATTATTGTACTTGAACTAACTCAACTCGCGGGGTTTAGTACAATAAACCTTTGAGCTCCTTAAGGGGCGTCATCATCCTAAGCGGATACGGTGACTGTCTGAGATAACTAGCATGACATACAAGCACCGCCACCACCCAAGATGCGGAGAATATTGGGTTAGAACATATAACCTCACCCATAACAAGTCAAAGTGATGGTCAAGAACTCATACTCATCTAATACCTTATCAAGGTTTAGATCATCGTAAGTCACCGAGATCTTGGTTCTTCACGACGGTCGGACAGAAGAACTCATCTCATCGTGATCCTTCAATACGTCGAGGCGCATACCCGGCATAGACAAGCAACCAAGTCAAGTCACTTCTTATCTATACAGACTATACCGACAACTCGTCCTCAAGTTGTCTCGGTTGTGAAACTTTTATATCTCATTAAGTTTGACCAATCATACGGACTTCGTGATCTTCTACACAATCGTATGATCTAACTTATATATGAGATAAGGGACACGATATATGCAATCAAGTATTCATTTCAGATAGGAGATTGTAATAGTGGTAACATGAAACATTGTATACAAGCTTAACCAAAGCGCTTTCAAGATACAAATCCAACAAGATTTGTACCTCTCAGGGGAAAATATACACTTGATTACAAAGCTCAAATATATTCACTACTATACACCAAGTCCTTGTAGGGAAAACGCTTGTTAACCCTTGCCCCGAGGATCCATCTTGGGTGTTTAATTCACCATACATTGATTATAAACCTAGCATGCGTCTATATAATTTAATCGCAACACGTTGGGGTTTACGTGTTTACCTTTGGATCTCAAGAGGTCGATGGAGCGAGATGAGCGGATCGAGCGGATCGACTCGTGCTTTGACCTTACGGATGTATCCGGTTGCCCAATCTCCAGCGTCGGTGAGGGCGATCTATGGAGAATGCTTGGAAAATCACCCAATGCACTCACCAAACTCTCGAAAATTCTCTCAAATATATGAGATGGCGAAAATTTGAGTGTTGATTAATGAGCATTAACCTAGACTTTATCTCATACCTTATATTTATAATGCACTACCTTAATCCTATATGGAATATTACCATAATCCTATATGGAATATTACCATAATCCTATATGGAATATTACCATAATCTTAGGATTATTTCCATACTCTCAGGATTATTACCATAATCTTATATGGAAAGGATCTATGCATATACCATAAATATAATAATATCCTTGTGGGATAAAGAGAATAAAATCTTGCCTTAGAGAGCATAGATGGGCGCCGATTTTCATACAAGCTAAAGGGCACTGGATGGGCCGACCGAGGATCAAATGAGGAATAAAGATGGGCCTCAAATAAATTAATTATCTAATGTTCACCCGAACATAAATTAATTTATAAACATTCGATCATGCCACTAGAGAAAGAATGTTGACTTACCCTTTATTACCGAAGTTGAGTCGGGCTTGCACTTAGACATTACGAATCCCGTATTTAAGATATCGAGCGTCCATTAATCATTTATAGCAATCGATCGCTTAAAGCGATTAATAACTTCATTTCCTTAAGTAGTACCACTCAACCTTATTATTGTACTTGAGCTAACTCAACTGCGGGGTTTAGTACAATAAACCTTTTGAGCTCCTTAAGGGGCGTCATCATCCTAAGCGGATACGGTGACTCGATCTGAGATAACTAGCGTGACATACTGAGACCGCCACCACCCAAGATGCGGAGAATCTTGGGTTAGAACATATAACCCTCACTCATAACAAATCAAAGTGATGGTCAAGAACTCATACTCACCTAATACCTTATCGAGGTTTAGATCATCGTAAGTCACCGAGATCTTGGTTCTTCACGACGGTCGAAAGAAGAACTCATCTCATCTGTGATCCTTCAATACGCCGAGACGCATGCCGGCATAGACAAGCAACTAAGTCAAGTCACTTCTTATCTATCTCGCGGCCTAAACCGACAACTCGTCCTTAAGTCGTCTCATTTGTGAAACTTTTATATCTCATTAAAGCGACCAATCATACGGACTTACGTGATCTTCTACACACCGTATGATCTAACTTATATATGAGATAAGGGACACGATATATGCAATCAAGTATTCAAATCGGATAGGAGATTGTAATAGTGGTAATGAGAAACATTGTATACAAGCTCAACCAAACCGCTTTCGAAGATACAAATCGACAATCTCCCACTTATACTAAAGCAAACTTTTAGTATACAATGTGTCTCTACTAGCTATTACAAACAACCATCACTTTGCTTCTCCCACTTATACAAAAGTTTCCTTTCTAAGTGGGTGCCATCAAGCGCAATCCGAGTCCTCTAACGTGTCCATCGTAGACTTTTGCGGCGTGCTCTTCGTGAATGGATGCGCTAGATTTTCCGTCGTATCAATCTTTTCAATCAAGACGTCACCGTCTAACGATTTCTCGTATGACATGGTACTTTCTCTATATGTTTAGTCGCCTTGTGGGTCCGTGGTTCCTTCGAGTTTGCCATCGCACCGAAGTTATCACGAGAAACTATGATACTCTTGGGCAAACCGGTACCACATCTAGATCCATGGTAGTTCTTGAACCATCTGACCTCCTTAGAAGCCTCAAGGCGGCTACATATTCTGCTTCCATGGTAGAGTCCGCAATGCATCATTGCTTTGCACTCGCTTGAGATACGGCTCCACCTCCCAAGGTAAACACATAGCCCGAGGTTGACTTTTCTCATCACGGTCGACTTGGAAATCCGAGTGCAGTATAACCCAAAGGCATTAGACTATACGCATGGTAACTAGCCTATAATCTCGAGTCCTTTCGGTACTTGAGTATACGCTTCTCGCGATCAATGAGCTTGTCGAGGTTAGGCGATATCTAGCTACTATACTACCGCATAGCGGATATCGGGCCTCGTGCATAGCATTGCGTACATGAGACTTCCACGGCGGAAGCGTAAGGAACTTGTCTCATTTCCTCTATCTCCTTGTAATCATGGGCGATGCGTCTTGAATAAAGAACGCCATATGCGAAGGTAGCAATCCTTTCTTGGCGATCCGCATACTAAAAGCAGTAATCACGATATCGATGTAAGACGCTGAGATAAGCTCAACATTTTCTTCTTGCGATCTCGGTAAACCTTGATCCCAAGAATGTCGCTGCATCTCTAAGTCTTTCATTTGAAAGCGATCGGATAGCCAACTCTTTACGTCGATAATGACTTCACGTTGTTGCCAACTAGAAGGATGTCATCTACATAAAGTGCAAGAAATACCACATCACGTTGACATCTAACCGATACACACAACTCTCGCTAGGCAACTGGGTAAATCCATGGGACTTTACCACCTCGTCAAAGCGTAAGTTCCATGATCGGGAGGTCGCTTAAGTCCATAAATGGACTTAAGCTTCCATACTAGATGCTCTTCACCCTTTACCACATAACCTTCGGTTCTTTGCATATAGATGTCTACCTTCCTCAAGGTAACCGTTTAGAAAAGCGGTTTTAACATCCATTGCCAAACCTCTAGGTTTAAGTGGCTGCTATGGCCGTAAGAATTACGATGGACTTGAGCATTGCTACAGGTGAAAAGGTCTCATCGAAATCGATGCCTCAATCTGAGTGTACCCTTTCGCCACAAGCTCGGCTTTGAAAGTCGAAACCTCTCCATCGGAATCTCTTCCTCTTGTATATCCACTTACTACCTATGGCTTCCTTGCCATCTGGTAGAGTGTCTTTCATATACATCCATAGCGGTTATGGACTCCATTTCTAAGTCCATAGCGGTGTGCCATGATCTTGCATCTATATCTTGTATCGCCTCCTTGTATGTCCATGGGTCGATTATCGCATGTTAAATCATGGGACTAAACCAAGATTCACCCACGAACATAAATCGCTCGGGTTGACGAACAACCCTCCCACTACTGACGAGGTTCTACAGCACAATGGCAGCGGTGGGTGCAGATACTTGTGGTTCTCTAACTTGCACAACTTGCGTGTAGGTACCAACTTGCGGTCGGTATCTCGGTGGAACTCGACCCACTTCAATTTCTTGAAGTATCGGTGTCGATCTCTCCCACTAGACTCGACATCTCGTACCTTTGGCCTGTCGGTGGTGGAATACGATCATCTTCTAATTCTTGAAGAATGATTTCAACTTTGGACTTATGATTTTCATGTAGTCCTCTTCTAAGAATCGAGCATTAGTCTAATAATGACCTTGATCCTTGGGACTATAGAATAAACCACCTTCGTTCCTCTAGGATAGCCGATAAGCGACCTTGCGTCGGATCTAGCCTCAACTTGTCGCCTTCTTGTTCAAAGACATGTCCGGATCGCCCCATATCCTTATGTGGCTTAAAGCGGGCTTGCGCCCAAACCACAACTCGAAGGGTCTTTTCGGTGACTTGGGCGGTACTAGATTTAGCAAGTATGCCGTCTCTAAGGCATACCCCGTAACGAAATAGCAATGTAGCATAACTCATCATAGATCTAACCATTTCTAAAGAGTCCTATTTCTTCGTTCGACACACCATTTCTTGTGGTGTGCACGGTGAAATCTTGTTGGGAGGTAATCCCACACTTCACTAGATAGTCCATAAACTCGTTCTTGAGGTATTCGCCACCGCGATCGGACATGATGACTTGATACTCTTACCTAGCCGTCTCCACTTCCGCCTTAAACTCTTTGAATTTCTCAAAGCATTGAGACTTGCGGTGAAGCGGTATATGTATCCGTACCTTGAGTAATCGTCGATGAAAGTGACAAAATACCGTACCCTCCACGAGCTTGTGTGGACATCGGTCCACATAGGTCGAATGGACTAACTCAACATTTCTTTGGCTCTATAACCCTTGCTTTGAAGGTTCGGTCAACATCTTACCTTCTATACGAGATTCGCGATCGGGAGCGAGTAACCGTGAGATTACCCAATGCTCCATTCTTAGCCGGTCTTTGGATCCTATTTAGATTGATGTGACCTAATCTAAGATGCCAGAGAAAAGTAGAGTCATCTTCGAAGAAAACTTTCTCTTTTAGGGTTTGATGAAGATCGACATAGTTATAGGTATTATGTTTTGCGTAAATAGTATAAAGCGAATTATATAAAGTGCAACACGGATAACCCGTCATTTCTTATGATAGAAACACCACTATCAAAATATGAGAATATCCATGAGTAAATAATTTGAAAGCGAAACAAGGTTTCAGCGAAAATCCGGCACATATAAAGCGTCTTTCAAAACTAAAGCTGTTGTCCCAAAACATAAAGAAACATCTCCAATTGCAAGACTTGACTTTCGCGCGTTGCCCATGGAGATCGTTATCTCGCCATCAAGCAGCTCCTTGTCGCGGGAACCCACGCAGGTGTAACAAACATGATCGGTTAGCAGTATCTACTACCCGAGAATGGGTAGAACAAGTCGCTAAACATGTTTCGTCACTAAAGCAAACGGCGTACCTTGAGCTCGAGCATAGGGCACTGGCCTTCCAATGCCCGATCTTACGCACTGAAGCACTTGCCTTCTCCTTTGGCTTCTTCAAGCCTCGGTGGCAACCATGTTCTTGCTCCCATTACTCCCACTATTTCCTTGCTTTTTACCTTTGGCACCCCTTTTCTATTTCCATTTGCAGCGAAAATTTAGGGCCCTTAGATGTGCTAGCAAGAGCATGTCTCCTTTTCCCATAACTCCTTCGCAAGAACGAGATCATTAAGCAACCGACTAAGTGTGAACTCGGTCTTGCTCATGATTGCATTCACGCCGAAAGTTCTCAAAGACTTGGGCGGTGTGTTGAGGATGATATCGACCTTGGCCGCCGGTCGATACCTCACTCCCAACCGATCAAGACTATCCGTGAGACGAGTCGTGTGGAGACATGTTCATGGACCGAACTTCCTTCTTCCATCTTACACGCCAAGATTTCTCTCATTGTGTGGGCGGATTGTCCGATCCATTGCCCAAACTTACTCTCGAGACTTGACCAAATATCGATCGCGTCGCCATCGACCGATGTTGCGGCAAACCTTTGGACATCGTAGTCATCATATAGCATTTAGCCATATTGTTTGACTTATTCCAAAGTCGCTTGACTCATTTGCTCATTAGTCGATCGTCGATAAGGCATCGGGTTTAGGAGTAGTGAGAACAAACATGTGTTCTTCAACGATAAGAACATATTCCATGTTTCGTTTCCACTCGATGAAATTTGGACGGATAGCGGTTTTGTGCGAGCATATTGATAATCGGCGTAAGAGACATATCGAAGCGATAATGTAAACACATAAGCATACGATCGCAAATAATTCGTAACAATAATATTGTAACCTTTTGATAAAACAATATTAATTGAAACCTCCAATCGCCCAAGGAATCCCACATGCGAGCCGCGCGTGTGGGCGTTTACATGAACCCCTCGACGGACTAAAATATACCTTTTAGTCGTTTAATTTCAATCCATGTCAACTTATCCTTACGACAAATGAAATTAATGATTGGACCTTACTAGACCACATCACTATCGCAAGAAGGGACTTGGCGGGAAGTTGTACTGAGGTGATGTCTAAGCAATGACCACAATTTTAACAAATAGAAGATGAATTCTTAGAATTGGTATACTCACTCGGACCATACCGCCCAATTCAAATTCTTTTGTTATCTCATTTTATATCTATCTCTAGAGAACTTATGAAAATCGCACATGCAAGCCAGCGTGTGGGCGTTTACATGAAACTCCCAACTCTCAATAGATTTAAAATGTTTTATTTAGAAATCTCATCTAACAAACTTATGATAAGCAGTGCAAGCAAGCCCACGCGTGTGGGCGTTTACTCATAGTCGTCTCACTTTGTTTAGAGATCAAAAAGTGGAGGTCTTGACATTTTAATTTGAAAAATTAATTTGTCGGGTTGCTTGCTTAGTCTTTTTATTCAAAGGTTTGTCCATGCGAGATCACGTAATCTAGCATGCTTTTCTATAGAACTTCGACATGTAAAACATGCTCGCGTAATTCTAAAATATGCTTGATAAGCGCGATAAACCTAGCATGCTTACTATGCGCGTCAATTACGTAAAACACTTAAAGGTTTGTCGGCGTAATATAAACATACATAGCATGCTACCGCATAATTTAAACATCCACGACATGCATATGAGCGATAAAAATAAAATAAAGCGTTCATCGCGCCCAATCGTGAAAACACGCGTATAAATCTAATCTATTACATAGATTTACAAAGTGCAATTAAACTTGGCAGGCCTCGCGTGCCGAGCGCGGACGGATTCAACAAATGGGCCTCGCGTGCACGGCACGGGCGGAAAATCTGGAAAAAGCGGGTGCGGGCGGGTCGCCCAAGCGTCTTTGGGCAGCGCTGAGGGCAAAGCCCACCGCGCCGCCCGACCCTGCGCCGCGCCTGCCGCGTGCTCGAGGGCAGCCCATCAGGCGGCCGCGACCGTCGAGCAACCTTGCGAGCCTTCCCCCGCGCCGAGCGTCGCCAGAGGCGTCGTCGCCCGGCGGCGAAACTTCGCGACCCGCGATACGCTCGCTGGCCGGGTCGCTGCGGCAACGCGCGCCCGTCGCCCGCTAGCTTCGCCGCTCGCTTGCCGGCGGCCGTATCTCGCGATCGCTCGATCGCTCGATCGCTCAGCGTGGCGCCGAGGATCTCGTCGCGAACGCACGCCACAGCCGCCGCGCCGCCGCGATCGCCCTCGCGATCGCGAGCTCGCTCGCGAGATACCGTCGAATATTGCCGAGCTACTGTTTTTCCCGTCGTTTCGTTCTTCGTTCTTTCGTCTTCGTTCTTCTTTACGGATAAGATTTACATGATAAAATCTAATCTAACCACGGATTTTCTCGTGGTGTAAAACAAAACCAACAAAAACAAGCGAGCCACGATGAGCGACAAATCCACAATTATTAAACGCGCGTAATAATCAAGCGTGAATTAATCCAGCCGAGCGAGATTCGATCCGGGCTCGATACCAGTGTAGGAAAACGTTTGTTAACCGCGCCCGAGGATCCGTCTTGGGTGTTTAATTCACCATACATTGATTATAAACCTAGCATGCGTCTATATAATTTAATCGCAACACGTTGGGGTTTACACGTGTTTACCTTTGGATCGAAGAGGTCGATGGAGCGAGATGAGCGGATCGAGCGGATCGACTCGTGCTTTGACCTTACGGACCGTATCCGGTTGCCCAATCTCCAACGTCGAGTGAGGGCGATCTATGGAGAATGCTTGGAAAATCACCCAATGCACTCACCAAACTCTCGAAAATTCTCTCTCAAATATGAGATGGCGAAAATTTGAGTGTTGATTAATGAGCATTAACTAGACTTTATCTCATACCTTATATTTATAATGCACTACCTTAATCCTATATGGAATATTACCATAATCCTATATGGAATATTACCATAATCTATATGGAATATTACCATAATCTTAGGATTATTTCCATACTCTCGTGATTATTACCATAATCTTATATGGAAAGGATCTATGCATATACCATAAATATAATAATATCCTTGTGGGATAAAGAGAATAAAATCTTGCCTTAGAGAGCATAGATGGGCGCGATTTTCATACTGCTAAAGGGCACTGGATGGGCGACCCGAGATCAAATGCGAGGAATAAAGATGGGCCTCAAATAAATTAATTATCTAATGTTCAGTTGAACATAAATTAATTTATAAACATTCGATCATGCCACTAGAGAAAGAATGTTGACTTACCCTTTATTACGAAGTTGAGTCGGGCTTGCACTTAGACATTCTGAATCCCGTATTTAAGATATCGAGCGTCCATTAATCATTTATAGCAATCATTGCTTAAAGCGATTAATAACTTCATTTCCTTAAGTAGTACCACTCAACCTTATTATTGTACTTGAGCTAACTCAACTGCGGGGTTTAGTACAATAAACCTTTGAGCTCTTAAGGGGCGTCATCATCCTAGCGGATACGGTGACTCGACATGAGATAACTAGCGTGACATCTGACCTTGCCACCACCCAAGACGCGGAGAATCTTGGGTTAGAACATATAACCCTCACTCATAACAAATCAAAGTGATGGTCAAGAACTCATACTCACCTAATACCTTATCGAGGTTTAGATCATCGTAAGTCACCGAGATCTTGGTTCTTCACGACGGTCGGAAAGAAGAACTCATCTCATCGTGATCCTTGATACGTCGAGACGCGTACCGGCATAGACAAGCAACTAAGTCAAGTCACTTCTTATCTATCTGCGGCTAAACCGACAACTCGTCCTTAAGTCGTCTCGGTTGTGAAACTTTTATATCTCATTAAGCTCGACCAATCATACGGACACGTGATCTTCTACACCTTTATGCGATCTAACTTATATATGAGATAAGGGACACGGATATATGCAATCAAGTATTCAAATCGAGATAGGAGATTGTAATAGTGGTAACGAAACATTGTATACAAGCTCAACCAAACCGCTTTGAAGATACAAATCCAACAATCTAAGCTATATACAAATCACGTGAACTTGAGCTCCACCGCCAAGTCTCACTTGAAGCTACACCGATTCGAGACAAAATGCAGGTCGGCGATGAACACCGGGATGAACTCGGTGCCTTCCACCGATCGATGAGGTTGGCGCCACCGCGCCTACTCAACCGCACTTTGAGCAGCGCAGATGGGCCCCGAGGCGATGGGGCACTCCCAACCAGTTGGACTTGACCCTTTGAGCCGACGCCGGCGTGGTTACGACCCTCCCGACTGCCGTCTTCCTTGCCGACTGAGGTCCTCGGGTGCCTCACACTGCCGACGGCCGACCCAGGTTGCTCCCATCGTGGTCGGACCAAGCAACCGGAGAACTTCGGCATGGTCGGATAGCCGCCCCACCTCCGGGCTTTTCATGGTTGGGCGGCTGTGGACTCGCTTGGGTGGGGCATGCGTCCTGCGGACGAGCTCGTGAGATCCGGACGTCTTCACAATGGAGTCGAGGCAATCTTTAAAATTTTTGCTATTAGGTCCATCCTCGCCCCTTAGCACCATACCTTGGCGAGCAAGCTCGCACTCGATCATCGGCCTCGATATGGTAACTCCACCGGATCGGTGGATCACCTCTTCATATTCGGCGTGTTCCTCCGAGATCCGAGCCGACTTCTCGTCGCCACCGAGCCGCTTCACATTGCATCAGCGTCCACGAATAACGTCGGCAGATAAACCGCCCCTAGACTTGAGATGTATGATCCTTAGCTTTAGAGTCTCATTCTCACGGGCGGGCCACCTCGTATTCACCTCTGCGGTTTCTTTTCAGCCCAGTAGATGAGCCGCGGCGTCCATCTTGACCAAAGTGCGGGTCATTTCGGCGGATCGACTCCTCCAAACAAGACCTCTTCGTCCTTCACCCAAGGCACCTCGGGCCTCTTTTAGCTTGGTCAACAAATCATGATCGAGTCGAGGTATTGAGAGTGGAGTGCTAATAATAAAGGGACAACACATATTTCAAAAAGTTGTATTTATTATTATTCACAAAGTGGGAACTTTACAAGGCTCGGGATCCTATCGACCCGACAAATCAACCTATTACGATGGGTCCACCGACCTCGGGCTCTTTGGGACTCACCGACCTCCTGCCGACCTTTGCTGCTGCTGCTGCTGACCCCTTCGAAGGAAGCTCGAGCTCGGCTCGCCTCCCGGCCGGCCCCGCCTCGGCGAAGCTCACGAAGCTCGTGGTCTTCATCAACCTCAGATTGAGCAACGGCCTCGGCCGTCGGAGGAGGTGGACCGCCAAAGCCTCCAAAGCACGGGAAGGAACCGACCTCGGAGATCACCGGCGTACTCTTATACATTGCCCGAAGCGACCTCGACCCGGCCATGCTTGACCTTGTCGGCCGTGCATGGCGGCCGTCACCTCCTCGGTGGTCGACACCACCCGCCCGAGCACGGCGGCGTGTCGGAGATGAAGGCCGAGAAGCTCTCCGACTCGGCGAGCTTGTTGGCGAGGCCCTCAACATTGGCCCCGACGCCAAGATGGCACTCCTCTCGTCGGCGAGCTCCTGCTTCACACCACCGCCTCGAGCGACCTCCAACGCCTGAGCTTTCTTCAGGCGACCTCGGCGAAGAACCTCGCGGCATCGGCTTCCGCCCTCGCCTGCCACGGCACACATCATCAAGATCGCCCACGCAGCAGCAAGTGCAGCCTCCGCAGCGGCCCGCTCCCGCTCTAACGCCTCGCTAGCGAGAGTAGCTCTTGGTGATGTACCCGACGGCGTGTTGCAGCTCCCCAATCACCGAGCTCGCTTACGGAGAACAAAACAAGTTAGTACGCATCACGAGCGAGATAAAACAAGTATGGAAGAGATCTATACCTTGGGAGGATACGGCCGGAAGGCCGACACCTCATCACGCACACTGGCATGAGTATGTTTCTCCAAGGCGGACTCGACTCTACCGAGTATTTGTCATCAATAGACTAAGATCGTCAACCACCACCGGGGCTTGGTAGGCTCGATCGGCCTCGCTTCTTCTTCTGAGGCGCGCTCGGCGATGATGAGGCCTTCTTCGCGGCTCCGGCTCACTACACAATGAAGAAAATTTTGTTAACACGGTGAGATCGGACATATGAGGAATAAGAAAAAGAGGTGCCCTCACTGACTCCTCCGACCCCGACCACCGAGGCCTTTGACCTATGTATGCTCGATCGGCATTATTCAGTCGTCCTCGGTGAACTCTACAGAAATTTCATCGAGCATGTTGAGTTGATCCTCTATGTAGCCGAGTGGCTTCACCTTCACATCTTTTATTCTACCCAAATTTCACTCGTAGCTCGGGTGCCCATCAGCCCTCAAAAAGAAATATTTGTTTTGCCATTGCGGCACCTTCGAGGGGGCAGCTACCCTAAACGGCTGCCGAGGTGAAAAATAGTACACTCCTCCCGTACTCTTGATGCTAAAAAATCGCATCAAAACCTCGAAGGAGAACTCCTCAGCTAGGCCGTAACAAGAAAGCCCAATCCCAACCACCGACCTAATGGAGTTTGGAGTAAATTGGCATATGGGAATTTGGAAATACTCCTGAATGTGCAAAAAATGGGCTAACGAAACCTAAGACCAGCCCTCATGGCGTCTACATACACCGTTATGAACCCCTCGGGAGGAGCCAAAGCTCGGTCGGGATCGGCGAGCACCACTGTGCCTCCGTCGGAAGGTGGAAATCACCCCTACTCTAATTACGTCGGCGTGTCGAGAGGCGATCTAACGTCCTTGACCTTATAATCATCCCAAACAGAGGAGACTTGGCACCCTGGCGCTAATATCCGTGACCTACCCTCCAAGGTATGACATATAATCCCTAATCTCAATAACATTTTGGGAGGAGATGAACGGGGCGATGCAGACCCGAGCAAAGTAGAAGATGCAGATGTCATACTTACTTTTAAAGGAAGGATTTCGCTTCTCCGATGAATTTGAGAAAGGATTTCTGGCAATACTCTGAAAATCTTTTGCTCTGGAACGATGGGGAAGAAGAAAGTGAGCAGTTTCCTCATTCGGGCCTATTTATAGTATAAATGGGCGCCCAAACTTGCCGTTTCAACTTCCCACGTGGCTAATTGCGATTTGATGTGGAGTAGACGTGCGCACGCATTTCGAGCGCCTACCAACCGCCTCGCACGTATGGCGTGATCAGGACGCCACCGACACGCGGTCTAATCGTGCAATCATCACTCTGACTCCGGACCTCGGCTTCGTCCTTCCAAGCGACGTCGCTATCCAACGTCAGACGACTCAGGTCGGACCTCGGTATCATCCAGACAGATATCGCTATCCAGCTCGGTCCTCGGTATCATCCAGACAGATATTGCTATCAAGCTCGGTCCTCGGTATCATCGAAGGATATCTATATCGGCTCGGACCTCGGTATTACCCGGCGGATATCGCTATCGTGTCGGACCTCGACATCCTCCCAGGACATCTCGGTCAATGACGACGACTCGATTCGGTCCTCGACAAGCGGTGCACGCCTGCACCGACAAACCGCCAAACTTCGATTCGGACCCGGATCGTCGGATCCGCCTTAACGTCCAAAAAGACAACACCTTCGACAACAACCTCAGCCGAGCACCAACCAGCCTCGGCAAAATACGATCTTCACCTCACCTCGGCATAGTTGTTACTCGACTATTTGGGCTGGCTATGATGGGATATGGCCCAACCGCCAGCCCATCGGCAGCCCAATCGAGGTGGGCGACTAATGACGATCCCACGCGGTTAAGCACAAAGCCCAATGCCTAAACCCTAATCAAGACCAAGTCAAAGACGGAGATCGTGGTCAGTTATGGAAGAAGATCGTGATCAGTTATGGAAGGAGATCGTGGTCCCGCAAATCAAGGGATCCGGTACAAGATCCACAAACATGTATAAATAGAGGTTAAATCGATGGTAGAAGGGTTAGCAACCTATTGAATATTAGAGCTTTTAGATACACTCATTGTAATCCGATTATAGTGAAAGTATTGAGGATCATCACCTCCGTGGACGTAGATCTCATTCTTGATCGAACCACGTAAAAACTCTTGTGTTCTCGATTGCTTTTCTTAAATCTCGTCTATTTACATACACTAGATTTATCATGTATCTATCTTTTTCTAAGACGATATTTGCTTAAATTTCTACAAGTGTTGTAAATAAACGCCTAACTATTAATTTGTTCAAATATTTCCTTTATTTTTCAAGCCAAGACAGTAGCAATAAAAAGTTCATTAATTACAAAGTCGAAATCGACAATTATACTTGATCACGACTGTAAGTGTTTTATGTGGAAGTAAATATTTATACTGAACTGCATGTATTGGATCTTCATAATAACGCGACTTATTTTGTGGGTTTAGACTAAACTTGCATTATTCATAATTTTTATATTCGCTAATTTTCTTATAAACCTAATTTAAGCCTATCATCAAAATACTACTTTATTATATATTGTTAGCAAAAAGTAGTTGTAGAGTCGGAATAGGATTGTAGATCAAAAGATAAACAAAATCGATTTGTAAACGTAAAATCAACACGAAGATATCGTGGTTCACCAACGTTGTGTTGGCTACATCCACAGGCGAGCAGGAGAGCAGATTATATTAATCGGAGATGAGAAGTACTGATTATGATTTGGGGGTGATTATTTGTCAAGAACGGTGTTAATCGAATGGAAGAAGAATAGCGCACATCACTACTTTCAATAAAATGAATCAGAAGCGCTAGAGAGCTTCACGCTTCACGTGTCGCGTGCACGACTTTGTGTGCATTAGTCACTATTCAAGTCATATTTAACAATCTCCACCTTGACTTGAATTCTCCTTGACGCATCATTACAATGCCGGATGACCGGACTTCTCAAATCTCTTTCCGACGCATCATTACAATGCGGATAACCGGACTTCTCATTACGCTCGATTTGCCCTCATTGGGCAACTAACGATTGTGACGTTTAGCAAGTCCAAACGATTGTCGAAACTTGCTATGAGGAACCGACTTGGTGAACATATCGGCAGGATTATCAGCGATACCACCGTCATCACCGGATTCTCTTTTCTTCTCGAAAATGATACCTCACGTCGATATGCTTGGTCCTCTCGTGATGGACCTGATCGCGCTAAACGGATAGCACTCAAGCTATCACGAAAACGAGAACTGATCATGATGTAGACCCGGATCGCGACTAACCCTTTTAGCTAGATTCCTCCTTGGCGACACATCGATGCCATATACTACGCTTGATGGTTGACAAAGTAAGCGCACCGCAAAGTTGCTTTCAACTAATAATGAACCCCAAAGTGAAAACATAACCGGTCATATACCTCCCGCTGTCACATCACCGGCATAATCGAATCGAATAGCCATCGCGTCTGATGAGCATTACCTCCATAGATGAGACCGACATCGGATGTACCTCTCAGTGCAGGAAGATCCTCTTCACGACGCCAATGTTCCTTTCGGGTTGACTCATGAACCCGCCGACAACACTAATAAACATGTGCAAGATCCGGTCTAAATGCGGACCATGGCGTGCATCAAACTCCCTCTGCATTAGAGTACGGGACTCGAGACATATACTCCTTTTCGACGAGACTTTGGTGCATATTCGGAGGATAAATGAATATTTCTTTTCGGAGTATCAATAGGCTTGGCGGTAGACATGCCAAATCTAGACAATATCTTACGAATGTAGCTCTTACGTGACAAGAAAAGCTTCCTCCGCTCCTTTCCCTATAGATCTCCATACCCGAATTTTCTTATTCGCACCGGATCCTTCATGTCAAATTCAAAGACCTTGAGTAAGTCCTTGACTTTTGTATATCGATTTGGACTTAGCATTTCACGAGCATATCATCCACGTACAGAACCAGATAGATCATGGAACCATCATCAGCTTTGCTATGATAAACACAGCAATCATACGGACTCCTGTTGTAACCCAACTGGAGCATATAGCTGTCAAACCTCTTGTACCACTGCCTTGAGACTGCTTTAGTCCATATAAGGACTTCTTCAACTTGCAAACATAGTCTTCCTTTCCCGGAATATGAAATCCCTCTGGCTGAGTCATATAAATATCATCTTCCAGAATTCCATGTAGAAAGGCTGTCTTCACGTCCAGTTGCTCAAGTTCCAGATTCTGATGTGCCACCATTGCTAGTAACACCCTGATGGAAGTATGTCGACCTTGGTGAAAAATCTCATTATAGTCAACCCTCCTACGTGTGAACCCTCTTGCAACTAGGCGAGCCTTAGCCGGATACCCTCGGCCAGTGTGGTACCCTCTTTCTTCTTGAAAATCCATTTGCAAGTGACAATTCTTCTCCCTTGGGCCGCTTGACCGCTCCCAAGTCGTATTCTTGGCCAATGATTCCATTCTTCTCCCATTGCGTGAGCCGTTTAGCGGACTCACTACCGAAACAACTTCTTTATATGTGGATGGCTCGTTTGGAGATGGTTCGTCCTCTTCCACCTCATCACGACTTGTAAGGCATAAGTCACCATATCCTCAAGCCGATACCTCGAATGAGGTTTCGCGCCGATTCTCGGCCTGTGAACAACTATGCTCGTTCTTGAGCATCCGGATGGGCGTCGAGCTAGTTTGACATCCGAATGGGCATCGAACTCACTGCTCTCGTAGTGGTAGTATGTTGATGATCATCTCCACCTTGGGTTGTAATTTACTCACATCGTGAGTAACTTGTAGCCCACCGTTTATCAACACTACTACAATTTTCTACACGATGAAGCTTCGATAGTGGGGTTAAGCATAGAATTTTCATCAAATACAACATTTCGACTCAAGATGACTCACTCTCGAAGACGACCAAATTCTATAACCCTTAACTCCATCCTCGTACCCCACAAATACACCCTTCTTAGCACGTGGTTCTAATTTCCCTCATTAACATGACAATACACAATAGAACCAAAAGCTTTTAACACAATATAATCTGCAGTTTGCTGACCATACCTCATAGGGTGTCTTGCGATCGATGCGATGTGAGGCCACGGTTGATCGGATAGCACGCCGTGCTTTGACCTCTGCCCAAAACCTTCTTGCTAAACCGGCATTAGAGAGCATACATCTCGCCTCTCCAACGATGTCGATTCATACGTTCGCCACACCATTCTCTGCGGTGTATCTCGATGGTGTGATGACGAGCAATGCCCTCATCCTGCAGAACTCATTGAACTCGGTGAGCAATTCAAACCATTATCGATTCGAGTCTCTTGATTTTCTTTCCGATCGATTCTCTACCAATGCCTTCCATGGCGAACCGCTTGAAAGCTTCACTCTTATGTTTCATCATAATCACCCAAGTCGTTCTTGAGTAATCATCAATCATAGATACAAAGTATCTGCGCCTCCAATAGATTCAACTCGAGGCGGACCCCAACAATCCATATGGATGTAATCAAGAATCCCTGGTCCGATGAACACCCTTCTTTGGAAATTTGGTGCGGTGAGAGCTTCCCAAAGACGCAATGTTCGCGAATTCAAGATTACGCACTTGATGCCCGGATAGAAAATCCCGTTTCGGCTGAATTTGCATCCCTTTATCTCCCATATGCCCAAGCCTCATATGCGCGGTCGGGTCATATCCTTAGCTCGAACCTCGGATGATGCAGCGAAGCGAGAACATGTCGTACAGAACCTCTCAAGAAATATAAGGTTCCATGCTTGAGCGGTGAGAACCACCTTTGAACCACGATAAATATTCATGAGTCCACCTTCGCCTTGGCTGAAACCCTTGCTATCAAGTAGACTAAGAGATATCAGATTCTTCGTCATCATGGAACATGTCGGACGTCGTTCAAGTGCATAAACACCATCATGTGTCACGATCTCGATTGAGCCAATCCTAACAACTGCGAGAACCTTTGTTGGCCATAGTAACATTGCCACCATCTATACGCTCATAAGTCGAGAAACACTCCCGCTGGGACAAATATGATAGGATGCCGGAATCTAGAACCCACACCATTGTGGTGTGATAGTTCATCGACAACAAGAGCAAGATCTTCTTGAACTCCGTCATTCTCGACCACGCCTGAGACCCTGTACCGGCAGACTTTCTCTTGGTGATGCTTTTCTTCTTAGGACAATCATTTTCCAATGTCCTAGTTCTTTACGATAATTGCACATATCATGGATTTAGGACCTCTGAAATTTTTATAGTTCGACTTCTTTTCTTTCCAAACTTATGCCCTTTACCCATAACATTGACCCGGATGCACGATTTTACGTAATAGAACCCGAACCGGATGCACATTGGCGGTCTTCTACTATGAAGAAGAGACCGAACCTCTTCTAAAGCAGATTATCTTTCCCGTAATAAAGGACTCAACAAAATTCTCATATGAAGCGAGTGATGATACCAACAAAATTAAGCAAGATCTTCATCATCAACTTTAACATCAATATTTCTCAAGTCTAACAAAATCTTATTGATGTATCAAGATGATCCGTAGAGATGTACCTTCCTCGCATACACGCGAGACAGACGACGTTGCTTGAAGCAACTTGTTGGTTAAAGACTTTGTCATGTACAAGCTCTCCAACTTCTTCCAGAGACCGATGGTCATTTCACGATCGGCAACCCGATGAGCACGTCATCGGACGGACCTGAAGATGATAGTCGAGTGAGCCTTTTCCTCGCAAAGCATCCCTCGACATCACCAACTTCTCTCTCGGTTTATCGGATAGCGAGCCCACAAACTTTGTTGTTTGGGCAACGAACGCATTTTGATCTGCCATAGACCAAAACTATTTCTCCGGTGAACTTGTTGACTTTTACGTTAAGCGAGACATCTTTTGAGCGAACAGAAATCCTAACGGTCGCGGACAACAACACGGAAGCTCGATACCAATTGTAGAGTCGGAATAGGATTGTAGATCAAAAGATAAACAAAATCGATTTGTAAAGCGTAAAATCAACACGAAGATATCGTGGTTCACCAACGTTGTGTTGGCTACATCCACAGGCGTAACCAGGAGAAGCATTATATTGTCGGAGATGAGAAGTCTGATTACTGATTTGGGGGTGATTATTTTTGTGAAGAGCAAGTGTTAATCGAATGGAAGAAGAATAGCGCACGCACTACTTTGATAAAATGAATGTGTAGCTGCTAGAGAGCTTCACGCTTCACGTGTCGCGTGCACGACTTTGTGTGCATTAGTCACTATTCAAGTCATATTTAACAGTAGTCTCGTTAGAAAACTGAAACTCGTGATCACCATAACTTATTACTTTTGTCGTTTTCCAAAAATTTATATTTAATTCTTTCTCGATCAGTTCATCAAAAACTTGTATTTTTCATTTTTGAAAAATATCAACTATATTCGTTCTATCTGTTTATTTATTAAAAAAATATATATAACCAACATTTTACTCTCATTATCTATGAATATATTTATTTATTATCTTCTATTACTTTATATTCATTACAATTTATAAAACTCATGTCATCAAGAATAATACAAATTTTACGAGAATATTCTTTTATATATTATATTAGAGTGGTACAAATTTGCATTGAGTTTAGCGTCAGCTCGTAGCACCGACCTCAATTAAAAAGACTAGATTAGAAGTGTTTTCTTTTTCTTCTATTTTTTGTTTAGAAAAGTAGAAGTAGACAAATTAATGCGGGCTGCTGCTTCGCATTTTTGTCTGATATCATTCAACTCCTCTGCATTATTATGTCTGATTTCATTTTACTCTGCATTTTTGTGACTGCAGTTCTACTCAAACAACACCTGAAATATTTTCCCAATAAAGAAAAAAATACACCTGAAATACTTTATATCAAACTCCTATATATGCAAAACTGAACGACTTCGAACTCCTGTATCATTTTCTTTTTCCAGGAAAATTTAGGAAACACTTAAACTGGAAGAAAAATACTAAAAAGTTTGTTACCATTTTCTTTAATAACATAGAAACGATCAAATATGTTAGATCAATTAGCATACGTTTAGTTTCCGGGAGATTGTTGAATTATTGGAAACCAAATATATATTCGAGAGTGTGATTGCCGATTAAAACTTTAGAATGAGGCAAATATTTGTAGGAAAAACTTGCTGCACGTCCAAACTTTCTGAGCAACAGCCTGACACTAAGAATTCAACAAAAACACCAAGAGATGAATATCGGTTTGTAGAATAAGACAGAAGTGCTGCGCCGTGGAGAAAAACCCACTGCCCTAAAAGTGAATTAGGCCGACTAAAAGAGTGCAAGTCCGGCAAGGCCGTTCACTCCTCAAGGTTAACACAACGACCGGTCGTAGTGCGGACACTATACTGCAATCGGTGTATAAGTGCTCAAGAAGAGAAGAAGGGTATGTCCCGCACATCAAAAACCGAACCGATAATAGAAATAATATAGGCGAAGAGGGAGAGCGCCATGAACCCACGTCCCTCATAAACTGGAGATCGATGCACAGCAGAATGGAGAATAACTCAACGCAATAAGTAGCGGTTATTTGAGTTGTTCAACTCGATTAGGGCTCACAAACAAATAAATGTGAAGCCAGACAAAAATAAGCTCAAGCCCAAGAACAAAACGATAACACAAATGCCTTGTCATTTCCAACAATCTTCTTGGCAAAAGGTAGTACTACAAAAACAGTAACTTTTCTAAGAAAAAGTTAGCTCTAAACTCACTGTTAAAAGGCAATACTTATCATTAATAAAAATTGATACATCATCAATTACATTTTAGGAGTTAAAAAGAGGAAAGTCCTATTTAAAATGTTTCATTTTCTTTTTAGTTATCCAATTACAAATATCTCATTCCATTTCGGAAGTAATTATCCCTTCAAAAAGTATGGACCCTATCTATTTTTTATCATTTTAACTACTTTATACATTTCTCCTAAATATTCATGTCCAAAAGAAAATGGATATTTTAAATGGACGGAGGGAGTACTTTTTAAGGAACAATGTAACATTCTTTTACTACAAATACAAGCTTCATTAAGTACAGATGTAATTATTAAGAAACAATAACATCTTAATGAAAAAATTATTATATTTGACGGGAATTAGTGAAAAAGTAATATTTTTCAAATAAGAAATAATCCCATTAAAGATTGAGTTGGTCAGGACCTTCGCATAAGTTTGACCGTAAGATAGTTTTCACAAAATTTTCAGATACAAGTGTTATAAATTATATGATTCCGCTGTAACGATTGATAAGGCACACTACCATAAAAATTATTTTCACAAATTTTCAGATGCAAGTGTTATACTATTCCGTTGTGACGACTAATAATGTAAATTAACAAAAAAATATATAAATTAATAATGCACATTAATTCATACTTTTGAAACGAGTTGTGTAATTTGAATTTATATATATATATATATGTGGAAATATATATATATCACTGTTATATTTTTTAAATTTCTTAATTGCATTAGATTTCATGTTAATCTATGGAATAAGGAAAGTAAAACTAATCTTAATACACCAGAAAAGTTGCACTACTTTTTTGATAATTATAGCTCATCATGGAGGTATTTTAATCACTTATTTCATGAATTTTACAATCTATATATGAAAACATTTGACGAGCTTAAAAAAATGATTATTAATAAAAATGAGTACATATATAATTTATATCTTTTATTTTTTTTGTTGTATTGTATTTTAATTAACCGCGTTAACTTATCAACGAATACTTTGACTATAACACTTATTGTTTCAAATATATATACATATAACGTGAAACATAATTTGCCAAGAATTCTAATACTTTAATTTTCAAAATTCAAATGCATAACTACTTCGAGAAAGAAAATTTAAATGTCAGAAATTATGTTACTATTACATAACGATTATTAAACACGACGAGGAATCAGCAAAATATTAAGAAGGCGATTTATTTATTGATTTTGGAATGCTTAAATATAACATGAGTATATATAATTTTTTATAAAGAACTGTAATAGACTTATACTTCTTATTATAAAAGTGGCACACCATTTTTTTCTTTTGAAGTCAGGGGAGAAGAGTGGGGATTGAACTACAGTCTCTCATTTTTAAATGGGTGAGGAATAATAGAAGAATATATGTCTGTGTTAAAAGTGGTACACATTGTTTTTATATTTCTATTAGTTTTGTTCATGGAACAATTAATATTGTTGGTTGACGTGGATGGATAAGTATTTATTATACATAGGAAATTATACTGAATATTTATATAGTACACATTCTCTCATATAATAATATATTATATTTAATTTATATAAATAAAATATTATCATATAAAAGATATATGGATGTACTTTATGTGCATATTCTATAGATTTCTCATTTATACACTATGTTAGAACTGAGAAGAAAAGTCTAGTTAATAATTTTTTTTAGTAGCAATGGAATCCCCGCCTTGTAGCCCAATAATATGATAGTAAAAACTAAAACTAACGGAGTTTTTATCTGTAAAATGCGTACATTTTTTAAATTCTTAAAAAATGTTTAACAAAGAAAGATCACAAACAATATATAGTATTGAAAATAAGTTTCAATATATAGTTTATAAATTTTCAAAAAAGAAATATCAAACACATCTTAATCTTTTATGATTTGATGAATAATAATTAATTTATTAAAATAACTCTATTAGGCTATTTTTAATATATATACTCTTCTCGTTTCCATCTTCAATTCTACGTCTCTAATTAGTAATTACGACTTTTTTTCTATAAATTATACGTTTAATCATTCAAATACTTTGGTATTATAAATTTTAAAATATTTTACACTTTACAAAGTTTTTATATAACCTTAGCCAAATACCTCTAATCCAATCTAATTTTCATAAAATTGAGTCGACAACATGTGAGATCGATTAGGACATTGAGCATGAACTCCAAAATGATAACAAAAGGCATAAAATATTGACAATTTTGGATAGGTGTGAACAACCACGTGTTGATGGAACTGCGGCACCACGTGTCCGGGGGTAGTGAGTCAACATCCACCATTGTCAGCCACAAGCACCCAATTAGGTAAATTTTATGAATTCAACCAATGAAAATTAATGAATAATGTTGTCAAATCAAAAACTACCCCACAAATTATAATGAAATATGCAGTGAAGTAATGGAAATCGTGGAATCTCCACTACTGGTCACTTCATAGCCTCCCTCTTCATTTTCAAAGAAAATTAAACGTCATATGATATAAATAAGGAATATTCAATAACATGATATAGAAGTTTCAAACTATCCGAAATTGTATTTCTTTTTTGATTGACAGATGAATTAATATTTATTTCATTTCCCCAAATCACTTAACGTTTACATACTAACTGTCTTCTTCAAAAACCTCATATATAACTCTCTTATTCAAAATGAATTTTTATACCAGCATCACGCATGTCCTGTACGCATAATAACTTATCGTTGTACACATTGTATACTTTTTGTCATTTATATCAATTCAAATATGTAACACACACTTGAATGTCAAGTCATAAAATAATATCTTATTACATGCAGACAATAAATGACGCAATAAAAATTCCATGTCGAAATTGTTGCTTGCAAGTTGGAAAGCAAACTGTGTGAAGGCAAGCAACGAACATGTAAGAAACTGTTTTTGATGTAGTTATGCATCTAGCAACCAACAACAACAGACATAAAAGGAAACTACTTTTTTTTTTATTCACGGAGAACCCACAATCGTTACCTTCAATGCACACTAGGTAAACCTCATCTTCATTCATATTCAAAACCAGCTATACAAGCATGCGTCATAATTTTATTTATTCAGTCTTTTCAGAAAGAAAAAAAAAGTTTTGTAGCGGTCGAATTGTGGGAGTTTCACCCTCTTTAAGGTGATTCGTTATGGATACTATGCATTGGTCCTCATAACTATTTAACCATTGAGTCATCGTGATTTAATCATTTCACATTCTTATGAAATTGGGATGTGAAGGCTCCCGGGGGAGAGATTTCCCTTTGGAGTAAGATAAAAGAAGTTTTTATTTCCTTACAATCTTAATTAACTAAACAGTTCTTGCAATCTCAAAGCTGAATATTTATTTATTGTTATTTTAACTTAAAAGAATCTCTTCATTTTCTTTTTTTGTCAATTAATACAAAAATTTTAAACGTCGGATGAACTCGAAAATGAGACTTTAGAGACCTCAGACATTAACCACTTTATCACTGGACCAACACACGTACAAAATCTCATCATTTTCTTTTTCTTTTGATCAATTTAATGCAGAAATTTAAAGGCTGCATCACGGTGGACTCGAACCCGAGACCTTTGACCTCGGACATTAACCACTCTACCACTAGACCAACACACATACATATCTCATCATTTTCTTTTTTTGATCAATTAATATAGAAATTTAAAGGCTGCGTCACGGTGGACTCGAACCCGAGACCTTTGGCCTCGGGCATTAACCACTCTACCACTAGGCCAACACACACACACCATATCTCATCATTTTCAGTGACCTGGAATGACACAAGCTTGCAGAAATAGTGAAGCTAGAGGGAATTTATATTTTCTTTAAAAAGACTACTTAAAGTATATATAATATTTTTATTAATATGGTAATTCGTCCAAAATACCTATTATAATTAGTAGGATATTTCAAGTCTTCATCAATTTCAAAATTATTAATTCGACATAGATGCATGATCCGTACCGGTGTTACGAATGCAGTCCTATAATTATGTGTCCCCTACCCAAAGTTCAAAGCCTAGGTCACTAGGAAATAAAGAAAATACAATTAAAGCAAAAATTTATGTCATAACTCAATGTGCAATAGGAAATAAAGCAGTCGCCCATTAATAAACGGGTAAAATGTAATTCTTGTAGCTAGTTAATCTAATCCTAACAATTAGTTTTTAGAATATAGTGATTTTAGTTTGATTTTACCCTAATTATGAACATTCCCCGAAAGCTTAAAAATTTGCTCAGTGCAACTTAAATCGCGAGTTTGACGCAAGCTGCAATTCTAATACAATCTTTTGAGTTTAACAAATAAAATCATGAACTATAATTTTTTAAAATTAAAAAGTTGCTATTTTAAAGCACCGGCCACTATTCTAAACTTAAATTGTGTCGATCTGTCAAGCTTAACATATCCGCATTTGGCCTTGCTCGTCACCAATTTAATTAGGGTCACAGTATTTTCAATACTTTAAATTTGTAAATTGAAAGCCCCTTTCTGAAAAAAAGAGGGAAAAATAATATTAAAATTATAAGTTCAACCAAATGTGGTGGTTTTATTAAATTTTCGTATTGCATATGTAGTAATCGATGATTAGCCACCACAAGAAGTTACATTACATTGGCAGCGCGGAACACCTCTAAACCCAAAACAAGTTGAAAACAACTTGTAACTGTCACTACTTAAATATAAACATATGTTCAAGTTTTTAACAACAAAGGCTCTTTTCCCCCTTCATTTCTTGATCAGCACATTACATCCTTGAGAAGCTTGTACCTACGGATGGCGGGCCGCGGAGATGAGCTTTTTCCGGCAGCTTTCTCAGCCGGTGAGCCGCCTTTCTCGCCGGAGCAGCTTGAACTCGCACCACCGGACTTACTCAACCTGCCTACTTGCGACGACGATGAATTCCTTTTCTCGCTTTGGCACCAGTCGCATACTTCAATACTTTCTCCGAATTCTCCGTAGTAGTTACTGCAGTACCTGATTATAAATTCACGTGTCATCCTTTAATTATCCAAACATTTCGATTGCTGAAATTGAAAAATAAAAATACTAAAAATAATAAAATAAGAGGAGATAAGGGGATGGGGATTCGTTTCGAGCTACGTGTAAATATTATATACGGCTAACGATGAAGGAGAACATGCACGAGGAAAGATCGGACAGAATCAAGAAAGCACACAGATACACAGGCGGGTGTGTGTGTGTAGATAGATTGGCGTTGTTTTCTTACGAGTGTTGGAAGCGGTGACGGCAGTCGGAGCACCGGAAAAGCTTGTCAGAGAAGCCGACGTCGCCGCACAAACAGCAAACATCCACCATTTTTTTTGACGTCTTGTATTTCGACAAGATTCTTTAGAAAATCACGGCCAAGACTTGTAGAAAAGACGAAGACACAGAGAGAGAGAGAGAGAGAGAGAGAGAGAGAGAGAGGTTGTAAATGGAGGAAAGTGAGAGAGTTGGAGGAAAGTGAGAGAGTAGTGGGGCTTCGAAGTCGGTGTGCGCCTCCCTCTTTTATATACACGCACACAATATTCCACTATATATTAATTATTATATAGTCGTCCTCCCCTATGTATAATCTCTCTATCTCTATATATATAAAGATTTTTAATTAATGTGAATTACTATCTCAAAATACGCATATTATGAGAGAGAGAGAGAGGTCTCTAGAGTTTCAATCTAAACAATGGGAGTTTCTCTATGTAAAAAAGATATCTATGGTTCACTCTCTATCACTCTCAAAAAAGAAATCTCAAAATCTGCATACTATTGATATAATGACATATACTGTTATTAGTAATTAAATAGTACTCCCTCCGTCCCCTTTAAAGTGTCCAATTTCTTTTGGACACGGATATTTAGGAGAAATATATAAAGTAATTAAATTGTTAAAAAGTGGGTAGAACCCACACTTTTTGAAGGGATAATTATTTCCTAAAATGGAATGAGACATTTATAATGGGACAACCCAAAAAGGAAAGTGAGACATTTTAAATGGGACAGAGGGAGTATGATGCAATTCAGCAGCTTTCAGCTAAAGAGATACACATTTAAAGCATTAACTTGTGTGAGAACTGTCACAATTAATTATTAATTATTATTTTAAAATTTATTTATTGTAATTATAATTAATTAATTAAATAATTAAAGAAATAGGGACCGGCCGCACGGTCGCCCTCGCTACATTTAGTGTAAGCCATACGATCATTTATTGTATAAGTCTAATTTCTTGATTCACATATTACAAAGGTCGCTCTCGCTACATTTAGTGTAAGCCATACGATCATTTACTGTATAAGTCTAATTTCTTGATTCCCATATTACAAAGGTCGCTCTCGCTACATTTAATGTAAGTCGTACGATCCTTTATTGTATAAGTCTAATTTCTTGATTCCCATATTACAAAGATTCATTTTATGTTTTTATATGATATCACTAGTCTACACATAATATTTAGTAAAAACCTATTGCGAAATCTTCAATCCCATTTGTATTTTGCACCGGCTAATTGGCATGTGACACCTCATATGATGATCGGTGGCACTACGCACCCGAAAATTAAATTTTTGGCCAATTACCCTCATGAAATTGTTGCGTACACCAGAAAAGTATTTTGGGTAAAATTCGTCACCAAAATATTAATAATTTTGTGTCCCTTATAATGTAAATCATATATAATTTCAGGTGATATATATATATATATATATATATATATATATATATATATATATATATATATATATATAGAAAAGTTCAAATAAAACATATTTTTTAGTAAGCACAAAACCAACGCACTTTATTTACGAAGTTAATGCACTTTATGTATAAAGTTAATGCATTCGAAATATTGATAAATAGTATTGTCTTTATCGAATTCAATGGTGCATTAGTTTTATACATAAAATGCATTAACTCTATCGTAAAGTCGTTGGTTTTAGGTTCTTACGGAAAAAGAGGTTTTATTATAACCCAACCTATATATATATATATATATAGGTTGGGTTCGTAGATCTTGGATTAGAGATAGTATGTAGTACCCAATCTAGACCACACATTTTGAACACGCACACACCACGCGGTGACACGTGGCGACTCCTTTTCTTTTCTTTTCTTTTTAATTTTCGCAAGGGCAAAATGGGAAGAAATAAATCAACATTCTTCTTCTCTCCTTGATGGCAGCACGACGGCCGGGAGGCGCTTGACGGCAACGAACGGAGGCGACGCAGCCCGAAGGTGGCGGCAACAAGACACACAAACAACAGATTTTGAAAGAAAGAAAAGAAGAAGAAAAATTTGAGGAACAAAATTGATGGATTTTGAGAAAAAATAGATGATGAATTTGATAGATGATTGAAGAATCGAGAAAGATGGTGGTTATGACGGTGGTTCACGGCCAATTCACCGATAATCGATGAAAGAGCAGCGGAATTGTTAGAGAATGATGGATGAGAGATTTGATATCGAAAACCATAAAAATGCATTGAACAAAACATGAAACTGCATTGAACAAAATATAAAAATGCATGTTCCCACGAAACAGAAACATGCATTTAACTTAGCACGTCCATGCATTGATTAAAACATGACAATGCATTTACCAAAATATGTTCATGCATTTAACAAAACGTAAAAATACATTATCATGTTTTAATTAACAAAACGTAAAAAATAGAGTACAGTAGGAAGTGTGTGGAAATTTTGCTTCCTCAAATATTCTCAAATATACTGTTACTAATAAATGCTAAAATAAAAGGAGACTATTTATATGACGAAATTAAGAAGCTAATAAAGTAACTCAGCGTTTTGTGTGTGTGTGTGTGTGTGTTTTTTAATAATACAGATTTAAATTCTTTACATGTTGACATAGTACTTCATCCTTAATAACAAAATTAAAATTGATAACCAGCTGGTCATATGCATCACTTCTACGCATGCATATAAGCATAGTATTTATGTAGTTGTTGCATTAGGAAAAAAAAAAACAGAGAAAAAGAATCACATTTTTGCTAATGGATTATACATAGGATTGATGAATCTTATAACTTTGAAATATGAAACCCGAAATTAATATGTTGCTAAAATATGAAATTTTGAAGATATTAAAAGGAGTACATCAATTGATTACATATAATATCAAAACATAGTGAAAATTATACATAACACATAGAAGTTACAGTCCCTGAATTAACAACTAAAAGCAAACAATGTTTTCACACAAACTCAACTGGCAACAATTTTGGTTCCAAGCATAATCTAGCACTCAAGTTTCATAATCCAAAATAAGTCACAATCCTTAAATTCAAGCGATAACATGCAAGTATTGAGATACATTATCCAATCACATGTACTATGCATTTTTTGTTCATTTAAATGCATTATCAGGTTCAACTAATCGTTTTTTTTTTCGCATCACATAACAAATCAAATTACTAATCTACCCTTAATGACGCTGAAAATGAAATTAAGCTTAAAAAGTCCGAAAAATTACGAACCATAGGATCTATGAGATGAGTGGATGAGATTGAGTACTACATACTATCACGGGGCTCGGGTCTATTTGATCCCTAATATATATATATATATATATATATATATATATATATATATATGAGAGAAATCAAATAGTACTCGAGCCAGGTAGTATGTAGTACTCAATCTCATCCACTCATCTCATAGATCCTATGGTGGAGATTTTTTCAGATTTTTAAACTTAATTTCACTGATTTCGCTACAATAAGAGTAGATTAGTAATTTGATTTGTGTATGTGATTGCGAAAAACAAACTATTAGTTGAGCTAATTGATGCATTTAAATGAACAAAAAAATACATGCAATTGAACACAATAATGCATGTGGGTTGGAAGCACGCACTGGGCGACAATGCATTTGTACGTTCGCTAACGATGCATTTTTACGTTGGTTAACAATGCATTTTTATGTTTTGTTAATGCATGACCATGTTTTAATAAACGCATGAACGCATTTTGTTAAATGCATGTATGTGTTTCGTTCCAACATGCGGTTTTATGTTTTGTTAAGTGCAGTTTTATGGTTTTCAACAGAAAATATCTCATCCATCATTCTATGTCAATTCCGCCGTCTCTTTCCCCGATTAGCGGTGAATTTCGTCGTGAACCACCGCCATAGCTACCATCTCTCTCGATTCTTCAATCCTTTATCAAATTCATCTTCTATTTTTTTTTTTCTCAAAATCCATCAATTTTGTTCTCAAATTTTTTTTCTTCTTTTTCTTTCTTTCAAAATCTGTTGTTTGTTGTTATTCGTGTATGTTGCTGCTGTTGTCCGTTGGTGCTGCCGCTGTCGTCACCGTCGCATTCGTCCGTTGCCGTTGACACCGCCCACTGCCGCCAAGGAGAAGATGAAGAATTCTGATTTGCTTTCTTCCCATTTTGTCCCTTGTGAAAATTATTTTTAAAAAAAGAAAAGAAAAATGAGTTGTCACGTGTTAGCTTGTGGTGCGACCAAATGCAAAATATATGGTCTAGACTTAGTACTATATACTATCTAAGGATTGGGTAGTACAAGAACCCAACTATATATATATATATATTACCACGAGCCCACCCACCATATCTACTATTAGTATATACATAAATATATATACAACTTCACACATAACTATATGACTAAATTTTTTTGCTACAGAATATTATTAATGCAATTTAATTAAATAGCATAGATAGTATACAGAATTGTATAGATGGGCCCGCATCTCTGTATGTGTATGCATGTGAGTAAGAGAGAAGAGTAGCGTGCGTGGAAGGATAGAAATAGACATTGATCGTAGACCACAACTTGATCCGACGTCATTTTCAGTTCAAATCAAAAGTAATTTGGGAACCTTATTAGTTACTACTCTCTCCATACACTGTAACTCTCCATACATGATAAGTTTATCACTTATGAACAGTACGAGTTATAATAAAATTGTTAGTGAGTATTGTTTGAGTAGATAAAAAATCCAATTATATGTTAGTTTGTGAGTGGTAGAAATATTTTTTGGTAAATAATGAATAATTGTGAGGTTAGATAATAAAGAGTAAGGTATTAAAAAGGAAAGTGAAATAACTTTTCATAAACGCGAAATAAGATAATTATGATACACTTAGGGGGTATTTGGCTAAGCTTATTTTAGAGAGCTTATAAGCTTCAAGGGCTTATAATTAGATGTTTCAAGAGCTTATAAGAGGTAATGTCTTAAGTGCTTATAAGTTGTTAACGTGTTTGGATAATTGATCTTATAAGCTAGAGAAAGAATCGTGAGTTAGAGTGAAAAAATCATAGTTAGAGAGATAAAATTGACGAGATGTGAAGTTGATAGTGTATGTGTAGGAAATAACGAACTATAATAAGGTTATTTTGGTAAATTCATGGTTACTTATAAGTTTATGAAAAAATAAGTTAGAGTTGACCAATTTATTTTTAGTGGAGCTTATAAGCCGTTGGAACTTATTTTCACAGTTTAGAAGCTATTTGAAGCTTATTTTGTCAAACACTTTGCAACAACTTATAAGCTCCTAAACAGCTTATAAGTTGTTTTAAAGTGCTTATAAGAAACACCTTCTTAGTGTTAACCGAGGAAATACTTATTACCAATGTGGAAAATGACCCTTTTGTCCAAAATACGCTCTCAGATTGCTTCATTCCCATATTTTCTATACCATTTATTTATTATTGACTCTTTAAGTCTTAATAGTGGTGAAAGTCTCATCTTAAATCAAACTCGTTTAAGTTTTTGTTAAGGTAAGGGCATTCACAATTTCTTTGTGACCTGGTGGACGGGCTGATAATAATTTGATTTAATTTGTAAATCAAATCGGATAAAATTGTATTTGTGCGGTTTGGTTTGATGTGCGGTTTAAAAATATGATTTGGTTTATATTTTTAAGAAATTATGATATACATTTTGGGTTTAATTTTTTTAAAAATATAAACTAAACCAAACCACAAATTTTAATATAATTTAAATTTTAACAAATTATTATCATTTATTACTATTATTATTTAAGTATATATTAAATTACATAATGTCGGTGTCCTGAAAGAGGGTTTGAGGTGTATAGGGAGAATACATATGTTTGAAAAGTTTTTAAGTTTTTTTTTCCAACTTTAACAAGAGAGTGACTTAGTCAGTTGCTGAACTCTTTGATGACAAGGAATATCAGTTAGCGTGATGCAACTCAGACTCTGTGTGTACTAAATATGGTGGAACAAAGAGCCATCCTCGTTTATGTACTAAGAAACATTAACACAAGACATAACATAAGTCACATGCATGCGGATGTCATATTGATGCGAATCTATCAGATTGAGTCAAAGTTCACCTATGATATGATGAGTGTAAGTTATGAAAGATAAATAACGTTCAACAAACAAAAAGATAAACGATATAAGAATTTAGCAGAGTTCGGAAAAATTCCTCCTCCATCTACAAACTTGTAGAACCAGTCTAATTAAACATGGGAATTCCTAAATTTATACTTCTAAAGAAAGTGACTGTGGATCTCAGTTAATCTTAGAGATCATATGTCCCTCGGTTATCAGACCAAGACCTATCACCTTTGCTTTCACTCAATTTACCTTAGGGCTACTCACTACCTCTAGATTAATTGTTAACATCTTCATCATTTCACCTTTACTTTCAGTCAGCTACACATCGATGCTTACTCATGGCTTCACTCTAACTTCTACCTTTACAACTTATATCGAGACTTGATTTAGGTTACATTTTCCAACTATTCCAGTAAATGGAAGAATAAGGCTAAAGATAGGCTCACTCGTCTAATTTTTATTATAGATATTACATTGAATTACGACGTAGAGGTTTGGAATATTGGACCTAAGTAATTTCATCATAGAGTAAATGGTGAAACTATATGGATTTTGAAAAATGAATGTCGTCCAAGTCTCGTTGGAGTTGGAGTCGTGTCCTCTTTCTTCAGGTATACCAACTCATTTTTTTTTTCTCTAGTTTAGAGAGTCTCGTATTTATAGAGATTTGAATTCAAACTAACCGTTGGAGAAATAGTCATTTGAAATTGGATCTGAGAAAAATACAAACTTGGACTTGTCATCTTGTGCTTTGTCATCTAGTGAGTCAAATAGATACGTTTAACAAGCTATTAACGGATCTGACTCTTCTTCATTAGCTTCCATCTTCGGTCTTTAACCGAGTCCATGTTTGAACCCGTGCTAACTCATTAGACTTCTTCTGACTTTTTCTTTTCAAGTCTTCTGATCAGCGACAAGGCTACGACTAACTTCATAGCTTCTGAGTAAGTATCTTAATCCTTCAAGTTATCTGGTTTTCTAATGCTTGTTTGACTCATATTATCTGATGACACATTGATCATCAGATCCCCTGACAATTCGGGCTCTCTTAATCCTTTCACTAAACTCAGTCTTTTGAATGTGAGATCTTTCAACATGAGCTCTTGCCTTTTGATGCTTTGACTTCGTTGGCTCGTTCCAACTATTTCAAAGCTTAAGGTTTTTTCTCTGATGAGTCAATTGGGTCTATCTGAGTTAATCCTTGATTGGACGTCTTCAACTTCGTTCCCCTCAAACTAAGGCCTATCTAAGCTAAGAGTTCAACTCCCTAATAGACAAGCTGACTACAATATATCAGATTGACTATCATCAGGAAGTATAACTTTACATATCTTTTTAGTTAATTTTAGGATATAATTAAAATATATTTCGATCCCAAATTTCCAACACATAATACATAGTATTATTTTCAATGATATGTTTTTTTTTTTCTCTTTTTGAAGACCTTAGATACTTGATTTTTTTTGTTACTATTAAATAGGAAAATAAAAACTATTTATAAATAGCTAATCAAACCGCACCAAGCCATACTAATATAATTTGATTTGGTTTGGTTTCAATGCTAGTACAGTTTTGTTTAGTCTCATAAAATTATCAAACATTATTTGACTATTGGATTTGGTTTAGGTGCCAAACCGCACCTACTTACTACTCCAAGAAGGTGCATATAAAAATGCACATACGTAAATTTTGCTAATACACCCTCAAATGTTTAAATTTTGACGTTCATAATAGTTGCCTATCACAAATCACAATTTTATCTAGTGATTTTTTAGGGTCACAATTCTTCAAAAATCATGTCATTATTGGAACATTTTATTGTAGTATTTCCAGATTCTTTCAACCAAATGGGTCCCTTAATTTTTGATTGGGAGAATAATTTAATTTTTGATTGGGAGAATAATTTGATTACAATTTTACGAAAAGTGTGACTAAATTGACAAATGAAGAACTAAATCTTAAAAGAGAGAGAGAGAGAGAGAGAGAGAGAGAGAGAGCAAATTTCTGGATTTTATGTGTTTCATACAGAAATACGTGTCTTTGGAAATAAGTTGTAAAAGATACAAAAAACTAGCGTTTAATTTTTGGTGAAAAGCAAGATAGATCGATCGATGAAGTGCAAATGCAAGCGACCCTGGGGATGGTCGACTATACAACAGGAGGAGGCTCAACCCACGCTGGGAATTGACGGAGAATGACCACACTGACGGTGGCTTCACGGCGACATGGTCGACTATATCAACATCGCACTGTCCGACTACGCCACTGCCCAGCTGTAGGTGATAATTGATGGGCCTGCAGCAACAATGCCTGCTTTAGAAAGGTGCTTACCCTTCCAGCTCTGCAATCTTCGCTACAACCGGTCTCTCAGAAGGGAGGCCAAGGTATCTTCTAGACCCCCAGGGACCAATACGAACACCATGGGGACTTCCTCTCGAGCTTTCAGACCTTCGGAGCAGAGAATAAACAACTACATAAGTTCGTGTAATTAAGGGGTTAGGGTTCAGGCGCCGTTGAGCGTCACAATATACATCAAGAAAATTACTCTCAATTGATATCTCACAAGAACTATCAAAAAAACTTCAACTAACATAATAAGAATAATACACATCCCCTCCATTTTCACTTTTTTTTCCTAATAAGTATCATAGTTTGTAATTTGAGATTAAAAATTGTGTTATACTTCATATTTTACCCTTATTTTATATTTTTAAAATTTGATAATTAGTTATATACATACATTTATAAAAAAAATTCAAACAATTCATCTTGGTTCAGATTTTGATTCTAAAATTCCAAATTTTTTAGATACAAATTATTAGATATTTCAATTTTAACAAAAATTCGAACCGAAAACTGTTTGTCTATTTCCACATCTTCTATGGATTCTCCAACTGCACCACAACTTATTTATAACATGTAAAAAATACATGGGTATGGAGGCCCAGCCCAATGTTCATCTATTGGACTTGTTCAAATAAAACCCATTCAACCTAAACAGCACAAATTCAGTTCAATAGCAACGCTGTCGTGTCAAATTGTTCCGCTAAAACCCTCTCAGACTGAGGTTTCTTTCTCCAATCGAAGCCCTTTGAGAGAGAGAACACTCACTATCTCTTGCTCCTACGCTCAAAACCTCTTCGATAAAGCAGACGAAAACGGCGGACTCGATCTAGCTGCTTTTGGTTATTATACTTGTTTGAATAGATAAAGAAATGGCGTTTGCTGCAAATACACCTGATATCTCCGGCGAGCGGCAATATGGACAAGACGTTCGCGCTCAAAACGGTAATTATTCTCATTCGGTATATGGCGATTGTTAATGTGTATGTTGAATGTCCCTTGTATATTTGGTGTTTCTGGTATGCAGTGATGGCATGCCAGGCCGTGTCGAACATCGTCAAGTCTTCGCTTGGTCCGGTCGGCCTTGATAAGGTGATTCACCTTTGAATTCCTAATTATCAAATTTATGTTGGTGGTCTACGCTAGTTTGTTATATAATGTATTCAGGCTTCGTTCCATTTCTTTGAATGCCTGTGATTGGGCTACGTGGAACGAGAAGATGAGCACACCTAGTTTGATGTTTCATTGTATTCATTTTTGAACAGTTAAGCTAAATTTGCAGATACATTTTGGTTAAGCAATGAGTCTGGTCAGTCTTCCTGTGGATGTGAATCTCTGGCAGGGTTTTACTAACGCTATATGTGATTTATTCTTTTTAGAGTAGACATGTTACTTTTTGGTTTAGAAAGTGATGCTTCTTAAGACCTCCAGTTTTTGAAACAAGTTGCCAATTTTCAGTTGGTTGGCCATCCTAGTTCAGGTACCAAACATATTATTTTCGTTTTTGTGAAGGAAGTTGTAGGTATAATGTATACGTTATGGATCCATCTGCATTTCCTACTATTTTTGTGCATTTGCTATGTAAATTTTGAACGTGGTGAACTTAACTGAAAGTGTAGTTTCTCAATATTGTATTTTTCAGATGCTTGTGGATGATATTGGTGATGTGACCATCACTAATGATGGTGCCACAATACTGAAGATGCTGGAAGTGGAGCACCCAGCTGCCAAGGTGAATGGATAAACTTTTGGCTTCTACTAGTGCAGTTTTTAAACAACTCGGCCCTTATCTATGTTGCATTAATCTTCAATTCGTATAGGTCCTTGTTGAGTTGGCCGAGCTACAAGACCGAGAAGTTGGAGATGGGACAACTTCTGTGGTCATCGTAGCTGCAGAATTGCTTAAGGTAACATCGCTGGCATGATGGCAAGATAAGAGAATCCTCTATCTTTGTTGTAATTTCTTCCTTTGATATATTGGGATATTGTTGAGTACTATTTCAGTCTTTCTCTACAGAAAGCTAATGATTTGGTGAGAAATAAGATACATCCAACATCAATAATCAGTGGATACAGAGTAAGCTTTTGTCATCTTTTTCCCAGTACACTATCAATCTCTATATATCCCTTCACAGTGTAATCTTTTGCATGTTCATGCTACATCTAATTGCATAAACATTTTGTGGCAGCTTGCAATGAGGGAAGCGTGTAAATATGTTGATGAGGAGCTGTCTGTAAAGGTTTACTCTCCTTGCCATTTGATGATATCTACTGATTTTGAATAATTTGCATTTCCTGGATTACCTTGCTAGTTTGGATACAGCACTGCTGTGAAAATCGCCAGAGGCGGCCGCCTCGAGGCGCGCCTCAAGGCGAGGCGGCCGAAAAACGCCCTGGGGCGGCCGCCTCTCTCTGCAAATTCCGGGCGTAGGCCTCGCCGCCCGCCTCAGGCCGTTTGGAGGCGCGGAGGCGCAGAGGCGCTCTGGAGGAAGGAAGGAGGCGGTAACTTCACTCTTATCAAATTAGGGTTCAATATCAGTATTTTGGGCCTAATCTTTTAGGGCCCAAGCTAAGTTAATAATAGCCCAATAGGTTAAAACCCTAAATTTGAATTCTAAACATTAAAATTAGAAAGAAGAAAAATCAGAAAAGAGGAGACGCATCATTTAGGATTTCTCTCTGCCACATCTCTCCAACTCACTCCTCCCTCACCACCGCCACCGCCACCGTCACCGCCGCCGCCGCCGCCAGTCTCCGCCGGCAGCCGGCAGATCAGTTTTTTTTTGTTCTTTTCTTCTTCTTCTTGTTCTCATTCATTTTTGCTTAATCCATTAAATAAAAAACTAGATAAATTTTTGTTGTTCTTGTTGACGAGGCTTACGCATTGGATCGCCTCGAGGCTTACCGCCTCGCCTCGCAGAGGTAAAACGCCTCAGCTCCGCCTTAAGCTTTTTACAACATTGGGATACAGATCAATACTGCCAAATTTTTTAAGCATTTTGAGGTGTGGTGATACTGTTTTTGATTTTCTAAACGGCTTCTCTCCGAACTTTTTACTTTTCTTGCCTCTCAAGTTATCTCTTCTTCTGCCGCTTCATGGATATGCGGTAATGTTTATAGGCCAGTTGTGATACAGTGAAGGGTGAATCTAATAAAAAAACGAACAATGCCAGGAATATCTATGAAGGACCTAATAAGACATATTCCACAGACTAGCACCTGCCCAACAGATTCTGCTGAAAAAGTCAACAGCTAAAATCCTAACCCTACTAGTCTCAAGGAATCATATTTCCTAACTCTTGGCCCATGCATGGGTCCGATATTGTAACGACCCAATATAAAATATATATAATGTAGCATCTAATATAATTAATAAACATTAATAAAGACTCAATCATAAAGATCACTCCAGCAGCTTCATGCTTGGCTCCTCTTGAGTCAACCCGATGCTTCCGCCTCTGATAACCTGGAATGGGTGCTGCTGTAGCATGCTAATAGTTATAGTAATAACTTAAATGAAAATCTAGGTTATGGAGTACTAGGTCAATACTTCGCCACAGGAAAGATTTAGAATGTTATTTGCACCCTGACACTTGATTAAATGTAATACATCTACTTCTGTTGGACTGACATTTTTCATGTGTATGCTAGGTAGAAAAGCTTGGTAAAGATTCTCTTGTAAACTCTGCGAAGACCTGCATGTCCTCAAAATTGATAGGTGGTGATAGCGATTTCTTTGCAAATCTGGTAAGTTGGGCAATTATTGCTATGAGCTAGGAATTATGATCTGATTCTAAACTTTTGAGTTGTGTATGTCATGAAAGTGCTTCCTCTTTCCCAGTAAAGATACCCGGTTCATTAGATGTGCATTTTTGCACCTGTTTCCTACCATCTTATCACTTTGTTTGTAGGGGTAACTGGTAACTCAACTCAGTTTCACTTCAGGTTGTGGAATCTGTACAAGCAGTAAAGATGACCAATGCCAGAGGTGAAGTCAGATATCCAATCAAGGTTGCTAGACTGAAACTTTTACTTGTTACTGTTTGATACTCCCTTCTAGTTGTCCTTTCCCTATCAGTTTTCTATGTGCTCAAAGCAATCCTTATCCAGTTTTCTTTTTCTTGTTCGTTAAAATTTGATTTTTTTGTGGTGGCGGGAGGGGGAGGAGGAGTGTTGTGGATAGCCAGTGTAGCAATTTTGGGTTTATTAGGAATGCGCAGATTAGATCATAAAAAGTGCAAATGAATGTGGAGTTCATTAACGTTGTGTTTAGATATTGGATTTATTGTAAAAATGAAACTAAAGTAAGTACTTGCCATTTCCCCTTTATTTGTTTTACAGTTTCTACAAACACATGTATAATTTTTAGATATTGGATTTATTGTAAAAATGAAACTAAAGTAAGTACTTTCCATTTCCCCTTTATTTGTTTTACAGTTTCTACAAACACATGTATAATTTTTAAGACATTAAATAGGAAATGTATTTGATTCAAAAAGCGCATAAAGAATAGACATTTACATTCGATTGAAACTAGATTTGTTGACTCTTGCTTTTCCTTCACCTTTCTATGTGACACCCTGTGTCGTCAAGGACAACCAATAAACTCGGATTTGAAAGGGTGGAGAAAAAGGTTTCTGCATACATGCATGAAATCTGACTTCACATCATTGTTTTAACCTTTGATCTTGAAGAAGTAGCTCAAATGATATTGGTGATGTTCAGGGAATCAATATACTTAAAGCCCATGGTAAAAGTGCCCGAGATAGCTACTTACTTAAGGGGTATGCTCTCAACACGGGACGTGCTGCACAGGGCATGCCATTGAGGGTTGCCCCAGCCAGAATTGCTTGTCTTGACTTTAATCTTCAGAAGGCAAAGATGCAAATGGGTGTCCAAGTTTTGGTCACTGACCCCAGAGAGTTGGAAAAGATTCGTCAAAGGTGATTAATTGTATTCATCCTCGTAAGATATTGTCTTAAACAAGAAAGTTGACTTCAATGGATTCTATGTAGTATCTTTTCATTTCTTTATTGTGTGTGTTAGTTTGATCTGTACTGTATTTTTCTGGTCTGCATATTTATTTGTATCAGGCAAATCTAATTAAATTTGCATGTTTTTGGAGATATGCATTTCTACTGGCTGTTGCTTATTCATATTCTTTTGTTCTCGTGCATATTAAGTGCTGTTTGGAGGCCACTCAGCAATTTTACTCGCACTATATTCCCGAAATGTTAAAATGTACTAATGGTTGATGGACCTCTTGTCTTGTAGAGAAGCTGACATGACAAAAGAACGTGTTCAGAAGCTTCTTAAGAGTGGAGCCAATGTAATTTTGACTACAAAAGGAATTGATGACATGGCACTCAAGGTCTGCCATTTCCACAACATTAGTTTCACAAAAGCTCTTTTATCCATTTTAACTGTTAAAAATTTCATCTCAAATGATTGCTTTAGTGGCAGACACATGAAATGACTTACTGTGTTATGATGCTTCCATTTTAGATCTTAATTTTCATTCATCTAATGTAAAAAGAAGCCAATCTTGTAAAGATAACTGGGGAAACAATGGAAGAACTTTTGGAAAGGGTTTAAGCTACAACAGTTTTCATTAATTCATGCAACAGAATACTATTGTATTGTGCTGACATATTATCTTTCCACATCTACATTGTTTTCGCTTTTCATTCGGTGTCATAATTGTGTCTTATACTCTTGACAGTATTTCGTGGAGGCTGGCGCAATAGCAGTGAGACGTGTCCGCAAAGAAGACCTGCGTCATGTTGCCAAGGCAACTGGTGCAACTGCAGTATGTTTGGTTCTCATCTTCAAATGACTGCCTGTCTTATATCTTTTGCTTTTTCCCATAAATATTTCAAATGGAAGATATGTTATTACAGATGGGTTCAGTTTTAGAATAACTTAAGTGATAGTTATACTGAAATCATGAATTGGCCACTATTTGTAGTTACAAGAAAGAGTTTAGCGAAGATGACAAAAAAAAAGCAGTAACGAACAAGTTTTAAAGAAGCTCAAAGTGTGGCATCATAACAATATGGTTGCAAAAAGAGGTGTCCTTATTGTTATTCAGTTACTCCAATCAGTATTCCTATTTACCCAAATCTCATTGATTAGGATATTCAAAAACAACTAGGTCATAGCACAATATAACAATTATTGAGAATTGTGTTTCTCAACACAAAGCATAGTCTTATATAATTTTCTAGCTATAAATTTCTAATTTTGGGATCCCCTGCCTTCAATAAAAGATAAAGTGAAAAAACTATTATCATTCATTCGCGTATTTGATCAGTCTTTAAGGAACAGCCTTCCATTCTTAAACGTTGCTCCTATACAGGTTTCAACTTTTGCGGATATGGAAGGGGAAGAAACATTTGATTCATCACTTCTGGGATATGCTGATGAAGTAGTGGAGGAACGTATCGCTGATGATGATGTGATTATGATAAAAGGAACCAAAACCTCAAGTGCGGTATGTATGGGCTCTGAGTTCTTTAATACTAAAATTGTATGTTGTCCTGTTGAAATGCCTGAGCTACTTCTGATAGTTTGTAATTTGATATATCGGTTGGTTCAACTCTCAAGTCTTTTTTGTTCATGAAAATGCTCCGCTCTAAGATGTAGAGATTAATATATTTCTTGGCAACTTTAGTTCAGTATTATACATTTCGACCTGGAATTTGTTTTCTTCAGGTTTCGTTAATACTTAGAGGTGCCAATGATTACATGCTTGATGAAATGGACAGGGCTTTGCATGATGCCATATGTATTGTCAAAAGGACTCTGGAATCTAATACTGTAAGAACCTGTTCTCATTTATTTGCCCTTGTTGGAATTCTAAGTTTCCTTTTTTCCTCACGTATTGAACTTGTTGTTTTTAGTGATTATTCTCTCTTTCTTAGGCTTGTTATGTCTGTTAATTTTACTCAAATACTGCAATTCTTGAAATGTTCGTTGTTATATTTATGCTTTTATTTTGAAATTTTTGGTTACACATCTTTCTGAATTATTCAAGCCAAATTAATCTGTTGCCTGTACTAACATTCAGGTCTGACGACAACACATACAATTGTTACAGATAAACTTACCTCATGCTCTTGAAATTTGGTGAAATATAGGTTGTTGCTGGTGGAGGTGCAGTTGAGGCTGCACTTTCTGTATATTTGGAGAATTTCGCAGCAACTTTCGAGTCACGGGAGCAGCTGGCTATAGCTGAGTTTGCTGAAGCTTTATTAATCATTCCTAAGGTCCTTCACAGCAAAATTTGTGCCTCAATTATTTCATTAAAAACCTCATAAGTTGTCTTTTGCCATCTGAAGTACATCTGAAATGTTTCTTTCTAGGTGCTTGCTGTCAATGCTGCTAAAGATGCCATCGATTTAGTTGCTAAGCTACGGGCTGATCACCATGCTGCACAGACTAAGGCAGATGAAAAGCATTTATCCAGGTACATATACCATGTTAGTAGTATAACATTGTTTATTCCTTTTGATGTCACTAGCACAATGGTACTTAACATAAGTTAAAAATTAAAATAATAATTATGTACATAAAAAATAGATAAGCCTTATTGCAATTTAGTCTAGGTACAAAATGATCCTTATATCATAAGTGACTACCCTTTAGAATATATTATAAGTAAGGATATTATAGGTAGGGCTGTCTAAACGGGTTGGGTTTGGGTACCCTACCTTAAAAATTGGGTACCTGACCCCGATTTTACCCGAAATTCAGTACCCTGCCCAGTCCCGCTTTCCTTAATCGGGTACCTGACTCGGATATTAAGGTACCCGAAAATTACCCGATCTTTTTTGAATTTGTGGTCAGTGGCTCAGCTGCAAATCCTACTCAACCAAATGATGATGTACTGCATTATCGCATTAACTATAATCTCCTACACAAAGCCTCCAACAATGAGCAGCGATTAGGCAACCTCGATAGAAAACAAAATACAAATCTCATATCTCAATTCTCCAGTAGGAAGAACGGCGATTAGGCAACCCCGGTTACTGAATCGGTACCTGATACCCGACCAGATGTTAGTCAGGTCAGGTAACACCCGACACCTGGTATCCATTTAGTCAGCCGACTCACCCCTAATTATATGTATAATGGTATATCAAAATTTGTAAGAACCATTTAAATCTAAATATATATCTATGTACTAAATTACTAAACTATCGTTGGATTTTATAATATGTAAGGAATTTATAGGTAATGTCAAAATTTGAAAGAACAATACACTTTTACCATTGGGTGCTTAAATTGGTTAGCATAAAAGGATGAAGGTATCATAATGGTTTGCACTGCAAATATTATTTACCCGCTGTTTATTACGAGTTGAGGGTGCTAGACTATTATGAATTTATGAGGGTACACTGCATAATTCAATCTTTGATGACTGTCACTTGGATCCCATGTTATGTGGCATTAGAAAACCTGCATTTTTTGTCTGGACTTTTATAGTTCACTGGTTGGCTGATTATCGAAATCGAGTCTTATATCAGCATTCCGAATTCCTAGCACAAATTTAACATTAAATTTCTTCTTCACATAGTTAATCTAGCATAAGTGTTGCAAATAACATCTTTGTTCTTCATTGAAAGTCACTTTCTGTTGATGATGCTTCCTGTCACTTTTTATTATTGCAGTTCGGGTCTTGACCTGATCAATGGTACCGTTCGGGATAACTTGAAAGCAGGAGTTATCGAGCCTGCAATGAGCAAAGTGAAAATAATCCAGGTAAGAGTGTGCACGCAATTGATTTTCATTGATCTTTAAACACTTGACACATTCGAACTCAAGATTTTTGTTTTCATTCTTTGTTAGTTTGCTACGGAAGCTGCCATTACTATTCTTCGGATTGATGACATGATCAAGCTTGTTAAGGATGAGAACCAGAATGACGATTAGGGGTTGCAACTAAGTCATCTTTTTGTACTCGTAGGCTATTTTGTTATATCTTTACAGTAGCATCTCTGCATATTGAAACTCGATTTCCATCTCAATCTTTTTCACCATTTCTTTTTTATGTGCTGGAAACCGACTGTTGGCTCATACGCCGCCGTCTATTGTGGTATTTTTGGATAGAAGTAATTCTTACAATTTCTGAATGGACTTCCGTGTTGATTGCGCGAGACTCGTACTACTTAGATGTTGTCGTTCTCTCTCTCTAATAAATTTTGAAACTGGCAGTTTTTTGAGTTTAGAAGTATACAATAGAAAAAAAAAAGTCGACTTTATTTGTGCAGATAGATATATTAGTGCTAATGTATATAAGTAGCCAAACAAAATAGGAGTACAAGTTTTATAGCCTAGTCCATAAAAACATGAGTTTTATAGCCATTTTGGCTTAAAAAGATCAAAATATCCCTGGAATAAATTAAAAAAAAAGGTAAAAAAAATGGTTTTTTTTTCTCTCTCTCTCTCTCTCTCGGACTCTCTATCTCTCTGTCTCTCTATCTCTCACGGCCTCTCTCTCTCTCACGGACTCTCTCTCTCTCAGCCTCTCTCTCTCACGGCCTCTCTCTCTCTCACGGACGAACTCAGAAAAAAAAAATTGAACTCACTCACCGTGCATTGTGCTACGGTGAAAAAAAAAACTGAACTCTCTCAGAAAAAAAAAACTGAACTCTCTCACGAACAAGCAAAACCCACAACATGAGTGATACGGATACAGATCCACGGTACTCCCCGGATGCGGCCGAGCAAGCGGCGGCCGAAGGAGAGAGCTCCTCCACGGCGGAAGAAGCTTCTCGGAGGAGCCACCGCCAGCACACAAGCACGCCGTGACCTTCGCTTGGTCGACGAACTTCGGCACCGATTTAGGAGCACCACGACCTCCGGTGAGTAATCGTGCATTTAAAATAGAATTTTAGTATGTACGATAATTTTCATGTAAGACACGATAGATTTTCATGTATGACACGATAGTGATGAAATTTCGATAGTTTGTGTGTTTAGAAACTTATAAATTGAAATCGATTGCAATGTTGTTGAAATTCGTGAAAATAATGATCGTTTGGTGTACGGTCCTAACAGTGTACGAGATCTTAATGCAGTTAGCAGGTGTCTTGAAGAACCATACACGGTTCTTGAGACACGGTGCTAACTGTACTCAAGATCAGACACTGTTAGACTGTATCAAGAACCGTGTATGGTTCTTGATGCAGTCAACCGTGTACTCAATCATGTCTGCAGTTGGGACCGTGTCTTGAAGAACCATACACGGTTCTTGAACACGGTCCTAACCGTGTCTGATATTGAGTACACGGTTGGGACCGTACTCTGATTGGTTTGAACGTGTATTCTGTTGTTAGAACTTCGTTTAGTGTATCTTGATTAATCTTGTGCATTCTGACCTCGTTATAGGTGGTTACGACCGCATATGCAAGGCTACGCCGGACGATCAACCAATACATCCGAATTGATGTATTAGCCGAGGTGAGGACATGTCAGAAGCAAGCGGATGTATCGACGTATTTAGGCAGAGTGCTTTGGGCATCTTCTTCATCTCGGGAGAGGAAAGCGCTAATAATCGCGCCGCACAATCGATGGCCCGGCAGTTGTGGATCCTAGTTTTCGGAGTTCGAGATTTGGTTTCACGTATGTGGAACCGATATACTGATTGGGATGATTGAGTTTGCCTCGGTCTCCGGATTGCGCTTTGGGCCGTCTTCCTTGATCCGAACTTGAGGCACGAGATTCCCCGAACAACATGTTCCATAGGTTGTTTCGGGTGGGAGGACTACTATTTGAGCTCATGACCGATTCATCAAACAACGGTGGGTGATGATGCCGAGACTACTTGAGGCGGCTTTCATATTAGTAGCTTACCTCATCGTCCTTTGCCGTGATAGGAAGCCATCGAGCCGTGGGTTTGGGCGTTGACGAGGATTTTGATATGTGGCGAGTTTTCCTTGGGGCTCCTATTCATTCCGTGTCCTCTGTCACGGGATTGATGTCTTGAAGAGGCACCCGAGCGAGGTGGCAGCTTCGAGGAAGACGTACCATTTCTATGGTCCCGTTTGGGCCTTACTGATTTGGTCGTATGAGGCCATCCCGACTTAGGACGCATGTGTGGATGCCGAGAGCAGTGAGATACGGATTCGAGATGCTTGATGTGGACTACATGGAAGTCCCCACCCAAGATATCTTGGATTTTTGACGAGCATGTAATTTTAATCTCATGTTTAGTATTTGCTATATATTTATTAAATACATTATAATCAATAATGTGTATGTGTTTTTGTAGCGTTTATGTCATCGTGTCTTTGGAGCCGCCGAGACCGAGTTGTTAGAGGCATACTACTTGAGCCTGTACGAGGCGATCCGATGGCTATTCGGTTTGTACTGCGGGCGGCATGCGAGGCGACATGACGAGCACCGCAGCCACAACAGTGTGCTGTGCGTGAGAGAGTGCCCGCAGGTGGCGTGAGCATGTCCCGATCATGCGGCGAGTGGCGGCGGTGGGAAGATGAAGTGCGGAGATACATCTCGGGTTTTGAGCCGAGTCGACTGGCGCATCTCGATCGCGATCGAGCGTCGTAGAACGATGAGGCGCGAGCGGACCACGTGTCTGCGAACACGCCAGAGTGTTCGACTAGGCGAGGCCTCCATTTCGCTGTGATCGAGACCGTCCGTCGTGCCATTGTGGACGACGATTCGGAGAGGGCCTCGAGCTCGAGTGGCTCGACGTGTGTTCGGCGATTGACGGAGTTCTTGAGCGCAGATCTTGAGACGTAGATCTCGTACCCTATATCTCGCACATGGGAGCTACGTCGGCTATTGAGCATATCGATCGAGGCGCTCGCCTCCCAAAGATGAGGAGGGGCCCGCACTAGCCACCGACGATCCGCTACACGGCGGTCGATCCGAGGAGGTGCCCACATTAGCCACCGACGATCCGCTTCACGGCGGTCGATCCGGAGGAGGTGCCTCACATTAGCCACCGACGATCCGCTTCACGGCGGTCGATCCGAGGAGGGCCCAAGACTAGCCACCGATGATCGGGTCGTTGAGAGTCTAGTCACGTCAGCCAGCGGAGATCGGCAGCTCGAGAGCCAGTCGTGCCTGATGGTGATGCATCGTCTGATGGTGGGGATGATCTTGCATCGGAGACCCCACATGCAGCTCCGTGAGTATGGTACCCCGAGGCGCGACCAAGGGCCTTCGAGGTCTTTAGCGACGGCCCGGATGTTTTGTCGTGGCTAATTTGAATCGGCATGTCATGACTCAAAAGCTGCTCGATCATATCACCGACCAGTTACGAGTTCACAGCGAGGTACTTTATTACAACATTTATTCAAATTTTGTTTATATATTTATAATTCAATTAATGGTGTTCTTTTTTATGTGTGTTAGATTATGGAGTTGTACACTTTGTATATACATTGAAAATAATCAACCCACATCATCACAGCAATGTATTATTGCCTCGATCAATGAAGCTCGATGCGTTGTAGCACCGATTGGATTTTATGTAAGTTTGAAATGTCCTTATCCGGATGATCCCGACTAAATGTCCTTATGGAGTTTGAAATGTCCTTAAATTATTCCCGACTAAATTTATTCATTTATGCGACAAGCGCTTTGCGTGAGTTCACCCGGCTTCATCCGGATGATCCTATGGGCTATAGGGTGGTATCAAACACCACATATCCACGATGGCAATACCGATGACTTGTTAGCGATGGTGCGAGGAGCGATGCGAGCATAGCGGACCGTGGTTGTCGCTATCACGGTAAATTTATTACCTCATTTCTATTTTTTCTATCCAATTGAATGTAAACTTTAAAATTATCAATGTTGCGATACTAGCCATACAGAACGCCGGGCAATCAACGGGTCACGATTCGCATATCTCTTGTTGAGTGGACTCTTGAGGTGTACGACTCACCGTCGTACAACCCCGACTCTCGTGTGTTGAGACGTTGCGGATGTTGCCCATTATCGGCTTTTCCTCGATCGATGAGGGTAGGCGGATTTTGGAACAACAATCCATTGAGGACGCCACACAATGAGCATCGACATTGGCGGAGGTGCCCCATGATCGCGATTCGAGCGAGAAAGACTCGGTGAGTTGCGGTGTCTTTGCATGCCTCTATATGTATCGCCTCATCACGGTATACCTCGGAGGTTACATCATAGTCGGCGTTACATACTGATTCGACGTCTGACGATAGCTCGTAGGATATGGACATTGTCTCGTTTTGATTAGTTTCTTGACTTTTTGTATTTATAACGGATATTGTAGAATTTTTATACGTGTTAGTGATATTTTGTTTGTATTGGAGGTGTGACCTCTATGTATATGTTGTGGAGGTGTGACCTCTTTGGCTATTGCTTGTTGTTGGCTATTGCTTGTTGTTGGCTATTCTTTGAGTGCGGGTTGGCTTATCCATATTTTAGAGGTTATCTTGCCCGTTTTTACATGTATATATAGTTTGTAAGTTTAATAGTTTTGTCGAATTTGCAATTAACGAATAGGGGATTGAATTGGATTGATTAACCGAATTTGCAATTAACGAATTTGTTGGATTAGGGGATTGCGGGCGCGTACGATCGTGCATGGTACACGGGCGTGCATGAGGTACACGCCCGTGCGGGTACGCCGCGTGCACGATCGTGCACGTCGTGCACGACGTATCTTGTGTGCGATCGTGCACGGCACACGATCGCGTGCGATGCGGTCGTGCACGACTTGCACGATCGTCGTGCGGCGTGTACCGCCGTGCGCGGGTACACGCCGTGCTGCGATCGTGCGCGTCGCGGCACGTGCGATCGCGTACCGCTGCGACCGTGCACTGCTGCGATCGTGCACTCCGTGTACCCGTGCGCTCGTGTACCCCGTGCGCGCCCGTGTACCCTCGTGAATCGATTGAACCAACATAATCCAACAAAAACCAACATAATCTAACAAAAACCAACAAAAACCAACAACAATCCAAGCGAATCCCCCTAATTCAACAAAATCCAACATAATCCAACAAAACCAACAACAATCCAATGAATCCCCTAATTCAACAAAACCAACATAATCCAACAAAACCAACAACAATCCAACAAAACCAACAACAATCCAATGAATCCAACATAATTCAACAAAATCCAAAACAACGAATATCACGCATATAACAAATATCCTTACTCACGAGGCCGTTGAGGACACAAATTCCTTGTATGCTCTTCACTTGACAAATACTACATTTTTTCTCACGTCGTGTCCTTTCCACACATGTTTCATCACTAATGGCGATAAATGCGTGCATGAGCGTTTGTTGTGGCCTTGACCGCAGCGTGTGCATATTTGACGACGTGATCTTGGCGAACCCTCAACAACCGATTGCATCCTACTCAATCTAGGGCGCTTGACTGACGTGTGATGATTGGAGGTCGAATAATGTAAGCGTCTGAGTGCGGTACAATCCATGCACGGGATGTGATATGATCCAATTCGATAAGAATAAGTCGCCGCAAAAGCAGATCGTCGATATCTTGAGCCACAAAGTCGGTGACTTGTAAACCAAAGACGCCTAAAAAAAGAAATTAATCACAAAATAAATTAACCACAACATATGAGTTGGACTTGGCGTTTAGATAAATACCGTACCTAATAGCAAAGACAAGCGTGACAACAAGGATCTCGTCCAAATCGAACTCACGACATTCACATGTCCCATTTCGCAAATCAACCACGTATGATGTGTTTTCTCTTCGACTTTAAACATGTGTGTCGTTGTTGAGCGAACAACCAAGCGACGCCCTTTTCGGCGAGGCATGTAGCTCGCGCGGCTACTTGATCAACTCATCAGACTTGCTGCTGCACTAGCTCGTCGTGCGTCAAACCATTTCTCCGTAATAGATCGAAAAGTCTCAAGCAACGAGCAAGCGGTAGCGTCGAGCCCACAACAACCGACTATTGAAACTCTGCGCGCGTTCAAGTCATGAAACTATATCTTCGTGCGGGACACTTCAACCTAGACCACCTATGCTCGCCAATGGAAAGTAGATGATGGTGGGTGTCGGTTTTAGAACATCCACGCAGAAAAAAATCTCGAAATCCTCGATCGATGGCATATGCGGTGACTTGATAATCGTGCAAACATGCGATCCAAATCTCGCCATATTCTTCTACAAATGGTAAAAGCACAACACATATGCGACGTTCGGATACGGACTCCACGACTTTTTCGATGCCCTTATGTTGATCGAGACACAACTAAGAGATCATCGGGATGACCAATGCACCTAACGCATGGCCGAGATAAAACCAAGTCCATGACTCTTCATCCTCAATCGGACCTAACCCAATAGCAATCGGAAGATTCCTTCATTTCCATCCTTCGTAATGACGACAAAACAAATTCCTTTGTTCTTTCCCTTAAGATGAGTCCGTCTACAACGACGACCGGCCGTAGGTAATGCTTGAAAGCATACAAACACCATCAAGAGCAAGAAACAAATATCGAAATTCGCCATCATGAGCCGTCTCAATATCATATAGTGTCCGGGGTTTGATTCTCTCAACAGATGCAAATATGATGGAAGCAATTGATAGGACCGTTCGAAATCGCCATATGTCATCTCTATAGCGGCGTTTCTTGCTCGGAGAGCAAAGTCGTAATCCATCTCAATGCCAAATTGTCGATGCATCTCTCCAATCATCTCTTTCGACGAGTACCACACCTTCATCGACCAATTTCCGTGCAAAATACTTGCAACAATCTTAGCGAGCACTTGTCGTGAGCGGTGCGATTCAAATCAGTGACAAGTATGATTGTTGTTCAACTTAATTACTCTCCATATCGTTGCCCTACGGACGGCTCGTAGCTTAAAAGGACAACCGTTGCCATGCTTGCAAACATACCCCAAACGTGTTTTACTTGACCGATCGACCACGTACTCTACATGATTCTCCAGTGGTACAATCCACGGCTATCGCCAAGTCATCTTTCGTCTTAAATATCGAATCAACGCATAATTGGTCGGTATGGGGTCCACAAGGTTCAACCCAATCTAATGGCAATGCCATTGTCACAATCAAGTAATGGAATAACCCGATTTGCGTAACTCATGCGCGCGTATCATCATCTACGGTTCGTGAAGTTGTAGCATGAGCCTCACCATCATGATGTTGTTCGGAAGTGAAGTTCTGTTGTCCGATAACCTTATCAAGATGTCACGGTTGTCGAATCCAAGCACCAAATTGAGAGCCAATGAATCAAATATATCTCTACGTCGGTTCGTGTCTTCTCTTCATCCGAATACACCACTCGTCTTCCTCCTCATTCAAGACAACGGCTCATCTTCGTGTATAGGTGAACCAATACATCTTGCATTAGACTCGGGCAAGCGTAGATCGTTGTGAACCATATAATACGGTGTCTGTGTGTGTACCGTGGTTGCGCATCGCTTGCCTTTTCAATCACATACACAATGGATCATCCTTTTGTTCCACAATCAATCGGAACAAATCGATGTCGGTTTTCAACGATACTTTTATTCTTCTTCCATCACTAGCGCTCGTCGTATAGAAAAGCATATAATCCGATCCACCATTGTTGCCTACTTGCTCATGAATCTCTCTTAGCAAATTAGCACGTGAAATCATTCTCTGACCATGTATACGAGAACCTCGTCGCCGCTTTATATACTCGCTCTCGTCCCAACTACCACCATGACGTATAATAAGGCGTTGCAAGACATCTGTTGCAAAATAAGATATAAAGATAACGATCATATACATAGGATGTCACGGGATACATAGGATGCACGGCCATGCACGGTCAGACACGGATGCTGCGGCCATGCACGGCCGCGCACGGATGCACGGCCATGCACGGTCGTGCACCGTGCCTGATGGTGCTGTGATGCGTGCACGCGCGCGCGATCGTGCACGGTCTGCGATGACTTTGTGCACGGTTTGAAATTCATACGTGCACGATAGAGCCGCAATCTTGTACTGCGGTTCGATGTTAGCATCTCATATTTTTAAATTTAACTTATTAAATGATCCTAAATATTAAATTAATCACTTTATTAACATAAAATCAACACAAATAACATATGTGACGATAATACTTCTACAGTGTACAACCGTGTACTCAAGAACGCATTTTTTTTCTTCAAAACATGAAATTTATCATTCCAAGAACATAAAAGTATTAAAAAAGCGATTTAGTCAGTAAATTATCAACCGTGTACTCAAGAACGTAAAAAAAATTCTATCTGATTTAATTTACCTTAATCCACTAACAATGCTCGATTTCCGGTGTTCGATTGAAAAACGCAGTAACAACTTGTTGTATTAATTATTTTTCGCTCTCTTCCTCACTTTGAAGCGTAATGTTACAAATGAATTGTTTGTGATTTGAATTCAATATCTACCGATTTTTCAAATTAATGTTTACCAAACTCTTTTACAATTAATGTTGAGGAACTTTAATTTAATTTTTGATGAAGAGCATTTATTTTCGGCAGAGAGAGAGAGGAGAGAAGAACATTCATTTATGTTCTGTTTTTAGGCGGAGAGAGAGAGAGAGAGAGAGAGAGAGAGAGAGAGGAGAGAGAGAGAGATGAGAGTTATTATTTTAAATGGTGGACCCAAGGATATTTATGTCTTTTTAAGCCAAAATGGCTATAAAACTCATGTTTTTATGAGTGTGGATATAAAACTTATCCCACTATATCTTTTGGTTATATATAAAGTTCTCCCGATATATTATTTCTTATTACGCGCATAGAAAGGGAAAGGGGAGAGCATTCATGAAGGGCTATAATTTGTATAGAGGAATCAACTAGAACTAGCTTCATCAAAATTAAAATCGAACGGACAGAGATTTAACCACCTCACAAAAATAAAATAGAGAAACGAGCATGAATTTTCTTTTACGGATTAGAAACATATGCTTGTACTCGGATTACAAAGGAATTTAAATACCCTTAAAAAATATTTAATGATAAAAAACGATCACCACTTGTGTCAGGGAGCAATATTTTGGAACTTCACTCAGTATCAGATCACAATCCATTTGAAACACGCTGAAGTAGGGCCGTCAATAACAAAAATCATTTTGGCATGGGAGGAAACGGCCGGAGTTAGTATGTTACTTTTGATTTTGGCTGTATTTTGTCCAACAGAAAAATTCTGAGCCACAGCTTTGATGTGAAATTTTATTCAACACCGAAATCTTACCAAGTCAATCATATGAGAAATTCAACAATAGATGACAAAGGCAGCAAAAAAGTGGCGAGATTCAGACTGAGATCCCATGGTTGCTGATCTTTGTAACTTCCTTGGACAGAGCATTCCTTTCTTTCTTTGCCTCTTTAGCAAGGTTTGTAACCTGGGCACAGATGAGTTCCGCATTAGAGAAATATTCCAGTTGGAATTATATGCGTAAACAAAAATTAAGGAAAAGGACAGACTTCTGTTCGAAATCGAGATGCTTCTCTACTTGGGAATTCACTAAGAGCATCCTTCAAGCCTGAGCAATTCAGTCGACCAGATTGAAGTATCAGATGTCTCAACCAGGAAAAGGGAAGAAAAAGTTAACAATTGCCAATACACAGACTGATAGCGACAAGGATGCATGTGCATTTGCCTGCGACACATGGGATGGAGGCAGGTTACATACCTCGTGCTTGCCTTTCTATCTTATAAGTGGAGCTTATGACACCTTGGATTTGCTTTCCAGTTTGCCTGTATGGACAATGTAAGTATGAGGATGAAATTTAATTTTGGATATGTAAATAAATAAAATAACCTAGAAAAGGACCTGAGTTTTGTCCTCCCTCGGACCAAGTCTTCTTCAGCTTGCAATGCCCTTTTCTGTAGACAATGGCACAATACGAGCTGATATGTAACTAAAGCTAAGAGAGCTCATGTGCCTGGTAAAAGTTTTTATAATGAATTTGAACTTCACCCCACACCCCCACCACTTCCCTGGAAGAAAGAGAGCGAAAGGAATGGCGGTGGGAGGATGGACAATCAATAAATAAGAAATAGCTTCTTCTGATTTAACATGGTTAATCAATGTTAGAATAAGAAGGGAGAGGCTCTTGCTCTAGAATCTGCTTCACCTTACAAGTTGCAATGGAAATGCTAAGTCTGAACATTTTATAAGAACATCCTGAGTGGAAATTAATTGAATAGTAACCATAATGCAAAAGTTTTCTTCTATCATAATGTATATTGTATGACTACCCTTACATTGTTACTTTGTCCTTTATACTGTCATACTTCATTTGAGTCTCAGATGATAGATACTTGTCCTTCATTTTCAGTAAAAATAAATAATAAATTATAAATAAGTGTTTGTTCCACTTGGATCTTACACGACTGACTGGAACATGAATAAAATGGACAAACAGATGTACATGTACATTGTTCAATACATAAGAGTTCTTTCATCTTATATATCAGACAACTACTACTTGAAACAAGTTCTATTTTTCACTTTAATTTCATTTGCAGTCCTTATTCTCAATCTCATATCCCTCAATGGAAAAGAGAATTCCGAGTCCCCTGCTATATTTGCAGGAGGGCTCAGAAAATATGCCCCTGAAATCAGTTTCCCCTATCCATCCTTTCAAGGACATTGGCAATTATTGGTTCTCTTATAAGTCAAGCAGAAGGGCTTCCATTGGAATACCCCTTAGTGCTCATTATTTTGATAAAGTTTCATTTTAGAATAAAAAAGTGTCGTGAATAGAGTTGATTGGGCTGTAGGAAAATTGGCTGATGAAAAATTGGAATTGAAGGATTTGGGGATTGACCCAAACGAAGAGAGAGAGAGTGATTTTGTTGAGTCAAAAGAAGAGAGAGAGATGGATGTTGCTGAACAAAGGGGAGAACACGTGCACTCCCAAATTAGTGGCTAAGTTGGCAATTGATATTTTATTCCTCCATGTGTCATGATCTGGACCATGTGAGAGAAAGTTATTTTAGTATCTTTTATTTTTATTAAGCTTTTATTTTTAAAAAAGTGATTACACATGTAATAGCTAAATCATTGGACCACTGTTATTAGGGCAACACCTCCTGCATGGAATGGACATAGAAAAGTTATCCAATTCCTCCTCCTTTTCGTCTGCATCTCTCCCCCTTTCTTAATTGATTTCCAAATCCTGTTCCCATTACATCTAAACCAGAAAATTACAAAAAATTTACAATTAAAATTGTAGCATTCACTACATTTGGTATCATCATTTTGGTTAAAAAGAAAGACAACACTTGGAGGATGTGTGTGGATTACAGGTATCTCAACACTCTCACTATTAAACATGAATATCCTATTCCAATTATAGACGAACTATTGGATGAACTTTATGGGGCAAAGTTCTTTTCTAAACTGGACTTGAGGTCAGGTTACTTCCAAATACTTATGAGGCCGGAAGATAGGTATCTCACTGCCTTTAGTACTCATCATGGACATTTTGAATTTATGGTCATGCCATTTGGATTGTGTAATGCTCCTGCAACCTTTCAGTCGCTCATGAACATTACATTTCAAGATTATTTGAGGAAATTTGTTTTGGTTTTCTTTGATGATATATTGGTCTACAGTGCTTCTTGGGCAGAACATCTAGAGCATTTGAGGAAAGTTCTCTTGATACTTAGGCAGAACAAACTTTTTGCCAAGAAAAGCAAGTGCAGTTTTGGACAAAAACAAGTTGAATATTTGGGACACATCATTTCTCACAATGGGGTTGCTACTGATCCTACTAAAATATCTAGCATGGTCAATTGGCCTTTGCCAAAGAATGTGAAACAATTGCGAGGTTTTCTTGGTCTCACAGGCTATTATAGAAAATTTATTAAGAATTATGGTTCTATCAGTAAACCCCTGACTGACTTACTAAAAAAGGACAACTTCAAATGGAACCCTGTTGCTGATGCTGCTTTCCGACTACTTAAACAAGCTATGGTTACAGCCCCAGTCCTAGGACTCCCTGATTTTAGCAAGCCGTTTGTCATTGAGACCGATGCTAGTGGATTCGGTATTGGAGCAGTGCTTATGCAGTCAGGGAAGCCTCTTGCCTTCCTCAGCAAGAGTCTATGTCCTAGGAATCAAGCTCTTTCTATTTATGAACGGGAGTTCTTGGCTGTTATTTTGGCAATTCAGAAGTGGAAATCCTATCTGCAAACGCAGAAGTTTGTGATAAAAACTGATCAACAGGCCTTGAAGTACCTCTTGGAACAAAAGTTAATTAATCCTCTACAACAAAAATGGCTCCCCAAACTTCTTGGGTTGGATTATGAGATTCACTACAAGAAAGGTTCAGAAAATAAGGCTGCAGATGCTCTCTAGGTGTGATCCTCCTATTTCTACTTGTGCTGCTTTAACTACAGTCTCTCCTGTGTGGATTCAAAAGGTTATCAATAGCTACAATCTTGATTCTCATTTTTCCAAGATTTTGTCAGCTAAGCTTGTTGACTGTACAACTTATCCTGAATTTAGCCTAGATAATGGTATTCTGAGATGTAAAAACAGAGTTGTCGTGGGTAATGATTCTCAACTAAGAGCACAAATTCTTTCTGCAGTACATGACTCATTTGTTGGTGGTCACTCTGGCATTAATGGGACTTATATGAGACTGAAAAGTTCATTCTATTGGCCTGGTATGAAGAATGATGTATTGGAATTGGTTAAGAGTTGTGACGTGTGTCAGAGGAACAAGGGTGACGTTGGCCCCTACCCAGGCTTACTTCAGCCATTACCTGTTCCTAATCAAGCTTGGTCGCACATTTCTATGGATTTTATTGAAGGGCTTCCGAAGTCTGGGGGCAAGGATGTTATTCTGGTGGTAGTGGACAGATTTACTAAGTACAGTCACTTTTTGGCACTCTCTCATCCATTTTCTGCTCAATCGGTCGCTAAGGTGTTCTTGGATTCTATTTACAAATTGCATGGGCAGCCAATCAGTATTGTCACTGATAGGGATAAAGTTTTTACCAGTTCATTTTGGCAAGAACTTTTTAAATTAATGGGTGTTCAACTCAGCATGTCTAGTGCATACCACCCTCAATCCGATGGACAGACGGAGAGAGTAAATCAATGCTTGGAGAATTACCTACGGTGTATGGTTGGTTTCAAACCGAGGCAGTGGCTCATCTGGTTGCCGTTAGCAGAATATTGGTATAACACAAACTTCCACTCCGACAAGCTCGCCCTTTTCAAGCTCTATATGGTTATCCACCACCATCATTTTCTATCGGTTCTTTTATGGATTCTCCTAATCACAAGCTACCGATATTACGGTTCAACGACAACAAATGGCACAACTACTTAAGGAGAATTTAATCCAAGCTCAACACGGATGAAATTCTTTGCCGACAAACACAGACAAGATCGGGAATTCAAAGTTGGGGATTTTGTCTATTTAAAGTTGCAACCTTTTCGACAAAATTCTGTCGCTTTGAGACGCAACCTCAAGTTAGCAGCTAAGTTCTACGGTCCTTATAAAATTTTGCAGAGAGTTGGGGAGGTCGCCTACAGGTTGGATTTACCTCCTTCTTCAAGGATACATCCTGTATTTCATGTTTCTTTGCTTAAGAAATGTCTCAGTTCAAAGATCGTACCTTTTCAAGATTTGCACGCTACTCTTGATGAAGGTGAATTTGATGTTTCTCCATTCATTGTTTTGGCGCAAGTGAAATTCAAAGACATGGAAATTCAATTGCACAGTCCTTGTCAATTGGGGTTTCTTGGCTCGATCTCACAACATGGGAGGATCTTCAATTCTTTGGGAAAAGTTCCGTCTTTTACCCTTGGGGACAAGGGTCGTCTTCTCAGGGGGTATTGTCGTGAATAGAGTTGATTGGGGTTTGTAGGAAAATTGGGCGATGAAAATTGGAATTGAAGGATTTGGGGATTGACCCAAGCGAAGAGAGAGAGTGATTTTGTTGAGTCGAAAGAGAGAGAGATGGATGTTCTTTGAACAAAGGGAGAACACGTGCAATTAAGCTTTTATTTTTAAAAAGTGATTACACATGTAATAGCTAAATCATTGGACCCTTTGTTATTAGGCGACACCTCACGCATGGAATGGACATAGAAAAGTTATCCAATTCCTCCTCCTTTAAATGCGCATCTCTCCACTTTCTTAATTGATTTCCAAATCCTGTCCCATTACATCTAAACCAGAAAATTACAAAAATTTACAATTAAAATTGTAGCATTCACTACAAAAAGTTGATAGGGAATGGTAGTATAGAGGAATGAAGAAACATGAAAGGAATATGGCAAGAGAACTAAGAATGCGAAAGTTTACCTCTAATTTTTCACTTTCACCCTTCAGAAGCTCAATCGATTGCCTCAACTCCTTGACTCTTGCATCAGCTCTAGAAAGCAGTGTCTAGACAAGGCAGCACAAGCTAAAATCATTATCAATTGTCAAAATTTAAGTCACCAAGATGCCTGATATGCTTATCGGTTTAATTCAAAGAGTAAAATAGAAATTTATGATACTTCAATCACATATAGACATTTCTACAGAAAAGAAATTTCTGCAATTGATCTATATCCAGAAAACTTCCTAATGTAAACAGTTAAGCATCAGCACCCCTTCCTTAATTTTCTATTAGGAACGATCAATATCAAAGATGCCTATTAGCAGTTATTTATTACCTGTTCATTAAAAAAGATGCGCATTGTCTTGTAGGATATGAACTGTCTGGTTCCTGCAGAAAAAATAAAAATAAGTCTAAAGCAAAACTTTGGGGCGAATTAAATATCCTAATAAATGTTGTCAATACATGCTTAATAAAGTTCATGCACTGGACATACTTTTCAGACCCAGGGATCCCACACTGACAACAGCTCCAGTCACAATCAAAGGGTGCGAATAGGCAAGAAGAAAACCCTCTGCAGAACATTCATAGTTGTGGAGAAATCGAGAACTAAATTAGAACACTGATGGAGATGATTTACATCAATGTATTCATGTGGATAGAGCAGTAGCTTTGAATAGACCTTTAATCTTCTCAAAAACAATATCCTCATATGTGCTATACTCAGACTTTAAATCCTGCAGAGAGTCCTGAAATACAGTTCCCTCAAATCAGAAGCATATCATAAGCCTATAAAGATGGAACATGCAATAAATTCTTGACAGAGTAATCAGAAATCAACATCACAAAGGGTCCAACGGGCAACGGGCAACAGGCTCTGGGCATTGAAAACCTTGAACAAGATACCAAAATCCTGACGTAACTAAACAATTTAAACCATTATTTTATGTTGGGAATCTAAGAGCTCTAAGCCCCTCCTGTAAATTATGAGATTTCTGAAAAATGTTTGACGTATTTCCACGAAGATGTTAAAACACTAGCTTTCTTATATTCATAGAACTTAACTTGAATAGGTATACCTTTCAGCTAACTTATTAGGTGGTATTACTATTTAGGTTATTGATACGAAGAATTTCAAGAGTCTTCCATAATTAAACTAAACCAAGTCATATCTTATGCTCTTCTATACGATTTAATTAAGAGGGGAAGATATAAGTCACCCACCAAGAAACTGAAAACTTACACTCATATAGAACTTGGGAACTGGAGCAAATAGAGCTTAAAAACAAATAAAACAATTCACACCTGGTATACTGTATACATATCTTTTAAATCATATTCGTATGTAAATGTGTTTGCCTCATATTTCATCCAATATCAATCTTAAACTTATCTTTTTACCATGTTTTCAAAAATTATCAGCAGAAAAACACAAAACTTATAAAACAAACAACCGTTATTACTATTTAGTCTATTTTCTCTGTCACACTACAAACAATCGAATGCCTGCATTTCCTATTTAGCAGCACGGGAAACAGCCAAAGGAAAAAAATCGCAATATTCTCCACTTTTTCTCCAATGCCAGTAAACATAACAAGAGGGGAAACCGAAACAAGTGAAAAATTGAGAATATTACAATGGTTTGACTGAAATGTGAGGAGGCGGTGGTGAGAATGCGATCAACGCGCGATCTGGTGACTTCTATTGCGTTCTCTACGGTGCTCTCGACTGTCTTCTGTGCAAATTGCGCTTGCTGCAAAGCGTACTCCATCCACGGAATATTCTCCGGTGAGTTATCGTCCGTCGGATTTCCCGTCGGAAATTCTCCCGATGATTCGCCGGCGATTGATGACATTTTCACTTTTCAATATCAGGCTCGGAGGTTTTCCATTTATTTGCCGATTTTTGTTATATGTCTTTCTTTTTTCTCGGGTCGTGTTCATCGGGTTATGGATTAATGCGGGTCAGTCGCTGGTCAATACTAGGGTACAGCTTCTCTTACAAATTTAGCTTAGTTTTGCCTCTTATACTTTTTTATTTGACATGAAATTGGTTGTTTCTTTTTCTTTCATTTTCATCACTCTTATTTAGGTTGATGCTAGAAAAAAAGATCGAAATCGAATCGACCGATAAATCGTATTAAAAAATACGGTCAATCGAACCGATCGACTAGTTTTTTGTTTCAAATTTTTAAAAATCGGGGATATTGGTTCAGTTTTAATTTTTAAATATAAAAACTCGCGGTTAACTGAACCAGACAGATACTCATAAATAATTATAAAAATATAATTATATATTAAATAGAATTGATGGACTTAGGTAATTTTTTTTCCTTGCATTGTTTAGTAATTACATATATCTTTTTGCTATATTTTTTTTATGTATTTTTGTTTGTTTTGTAGAAGAAAATCACCCACCTTTTAGCATTGATATTTCGTCATAGGTCCATAACCAATTGGAGATGACACGCTTGTTAGTTTAAGATGATTAGAAGATTATCGTTTGAGATTATTTGTTTGGAATTACAATTTTTTAATTGTTTGGAATTGCTATTTGTACATTTATAAAAAAATACAATAAAGCATTGTAACTTTCTTTTGTTTTATGGTTAACCATTAGATAATTGATTAGTCGAACCGATTTTTAAGTTAACCGATATAATAGTTTTTGTTTTTATTTTTTATTTTTTAATGATTAATCGAACCGATAAAAAAACATATGGTCGGTTTTTTGTGTGATAAATGGTCGGTTTTTGGAATTCTTCCTGTTGAATCCTAGTACGTCGCTTTTCGTGCCTGCAACATTGTACAAAAGCATTATGCAGGTTTCGTACTTCGCTCTGGCATGAAAAGATTCTCTACAGATTTGCTCTGACACGCCAAGGTCAAACACTAACGCTTTAAAATACTTCATGTCAGTAAGGTTGATTCCATATTTTTTTGGTATAGTTGACTTCGAGTCTCTTCAGTAGGGTCGACTCTTTGTTTCTTCAGTAGAGTTGACTCGGTGTATCTTTAGTAGGCACTACAATTGACGTTACTCTTCAGTAGCTTTTTTTCTCTTCTGCTGAAATTAATACTTGGTTATTTTCTTGAATTATCCGTCTGTCTATCTCCAGTAGCAGTGTTAATCTTCAGACTTTAGTAGCGCTTCTTTTTAGTAGTGTTGTACATATTCTCCTATCAGTAAGATTGACTTCAGTACTACTCTTGAACTCCTCCAATATTGGATAAACATAAAAAGCCCGCTTATGAGCAGCACTATGTTACATCATCAGGATAATCATATGGGGGTTTTAGTATCTTTCAAAACTCAGTATTACAGAATTTTTTCAACAATTGTATATCAAAAAAATATTCAAGGCGTAAATCAAATAAGTTTTTAAATATTATTTAAATCAGTAACTTAGACCAGTAGGCCATTACACTTTACAAAGCAAGATTTTACGTTAGCTAATAACCAAACTGATACCAAAGTTCAAGCTTCGGTTCGATTTGGAAAATAATTTTGGTTGGATCAATTGATATTTTTGGATAGCTCGATTTATTCAGTTTTTGAATGTTAACCGGCTGACCAAATTCACCCGTAGTCTTTCTTCTTATTTTTTTTAATAATCATTCTCTAACTAACATATTCTGTAGATTTCTATTGTATCATCATTCTGACTAACATATTTTGCTATCATGATCTCATCATCATTTCTCCACACCATTTAGCTCGTCTGATAGAGTCATCGTCGATATTATTTTTACATGCGAATTCGTCATCACCGTCATCATATTCTGACAAAATTCGCTGTCACCATCATCATTTCTGAGATGAATCCGCTCTTCTTCACAACATTAAATCTCATCTCCTCTCTTGATATATGAGTAACAAGATAATTTACAATTTCGCTTTTCTTGATTTGTTAAGGCCTTGATTGCATTATTCTTCATGTCCATATGTTTTCTTGATATACTCATCTTCAAATTCTTTTGAATGTGAAACTATTCAACCTAAAGTGTATCTTCTAAATTGCTCGTAAGAGTACAAGGCTTACTATAGGGTGACGAGTTGACCCAAATTATATTCACGAGGAAAGCTTAACATGACTACTGTCCGTGTCACCCTCACAAAGTAAAACGCCCTAAATAGTCTGATTAAGGTGGGGTATTGAGTGGCCAAGTTTAAGATTAAAATAATAGAAAGCATAAAAGAAAAGATCGAGTATAAAAATAACTAAGATATAAGGGATGTCTAGGGCTTTGGTTATTCTCCCCAAAAATTCAAATAATAAGAAAATAGCAATGCACAATCAATCAATCCACGAGTTCCCTTTTGTATTCGTAGATTGGGCCTAAGTTACATTGATTACTATAGAACTGATATGATTATTAAACTACTCAGCCTCAGTTAACTCTAATCCGATTTAACCACGATCTGGCAATAAGTTTATCTCTAGATCTCACTTGTAATATGCATAATCAAATAATAGCCAATTGTTAAATCATATGGAAATCAATTAAATAGGATAAATGCAATCATAATTCACAGTTAATCGAAACTCAATTCGAATCCCCTAACCCTAGATCAAAGAATTTAGTTCATGGCAAGAAAATAAGCAACACCTATCAATCTCATAAACATCATCAAATGAATTCTTATCAAGAAAGAAAAGAAATTGCTTACACATAAATGGTTCACAAGTAATCTAGAAAGTTTGAGAAAGAAAATAGCATAAAGTGTTATGCAAGAATGTTTTTGCAATGTTTTCCCCTAGAAGTCAATCTGTATATTCAATCCATTTCGTATGTCTGACTTAGAAAACCTTAAGTAACATACAAAAGATTGCTGCATTACAAAAGATTGCCTAGTGACAGGGCCTAGCCAGCGCTCGCATGAATCTTCGCAAAATTTTCCCAGCATGTACTGACCAGCTCCCGATTGCAGCTTGCTAGCCACGCTACCTTCTCGCGCACGTTGGCCAACCAGCACGAACTGGCTTCATGCTAATATATTTTCTCACTGATGGGATGTGGCCCAACCGATCAGGCCCACTAACAGGCCCAAACGATCTGGGCCTAACGTTGGTAGCGGGCCCACGCGGTTAAGCCCAAGGCGCCCCCAAAACCCTAGCCCCTAGAACCAAAGTCAGGCGCCACCCTCCACGTGGCGCATGGAAGGCGAAGCGTCCCTGCCCCGGCCAATGGAGGACACGCCAGGGGAAGAGCACCGCGATGGAGGCACGCCCGGAAGAGTCCCGCCGATGGAGAGATTGGGCACGCTTTAGCGCAGCTCAAATATGTATAAATAGAAGGAAAATTCGATGAGAAGGGTTGGCAACTTATTGAATGCTAAGAGCTTGTAACTACAATCACTGTACTCAAACCATAGTGAAAGTATTGAGGAATCACTCCTCCGTGGACGTAGATCTCATTAACGATCGAACCACGTAAAAGCCTTGGTGTTCTTTATTGCTTTACATAAATCTCGCATACTCACGCAACTAGATTCATCATTGGCGCCGTCTGTGGGAACCTCTGAACAAGAAAGCTTCGTTTCCCTCTACAATTTAATGGCAAGAACACGCACAACCGCCGTCGACGCTGGCAACAACCGCGCTGAGGACGACCAGGTGGTCACTCAGCGTCGCGGGAAGGAGATCGCAGACGCCACAAGCGTTCACACTCCTGAGGGCAACATGGAAAACGTCTCCATACACCCTCAGGACCGCCTCCCCAACGTAGGGGGAGATGCCGACCTCAACGAGGACGAACAAACAGTTCATTCGTCCCACGAGGCCCTCGGCCGAGCTGTGACCGAGTTCCTCAACGCCAACCTTGGCCAATTCCAAAGCTTCTCAACCGGAGGATAAAGGCGGCCCCTCAAGGGCCCCCGAACTGACAACCACGGCCACCCGAGGTCGCCCCCCCTCCGAAACAGCCAGCGCCCACCTCGACGTGATAGCCGAGAGCGTGCACCGCACTCCGACGTCCGGAGCCGCTCACCGCGGCCGAGCCGCCACCACCAGTCGCCCCCACGCCATTCGCGGAGCCGCTCTCCACCTCGTTATGCCGACCAGAGAGCCGAGCAAAACAGGAGAGAAGAAAGGCGGAGTCGAACTCCCCCTCGGAGGGACGATAGACGCCGCTATCGGTCCCCCACCCCTCCAGAAAGAGATGGCAACGATCTCCCGGGGTTCGACCGGTACGGGAGAATCATCTCCCCTTTCTCCAGGGAAATTCTAGACACGCCCCTGCCCCAACGATACCGGGCATCCAATATCGCTGCCTACGATGGTCTAGGGGACCCCTCCGACTTCCTTTTCGCCTACACCACCAACATGGCAAATCAAGGGATGGAGGACTTTCACATGTGCAAAATCTTCCCAGAGGTGTTGATCTCCAACGCCCGACGTATTTGGTTTACCTCGCTCGCCGTAGCAAGTATACACCGCCTGGGACCTCATGGATCGATTCAAATGGCGCTTCTATCGAAGATGCCACCTCGGTGACCCTCCTCCGATTTGCTTACAATCCGCCAAGGGCGGGACGAGACGATGTCGAACTTCGTCTCAAGGTTCATCAAAGAGTCGCTCAAAATTGACGACAGTAATGATCTATACATCATCAACGTGTTCAAAAACGGGATCCGATCCGGCGCACTGAACAAAGAGATCACCAGGGAAAAACCAAAGACGGCGAGCAAACTTTGGAACCTGGTGGACAACTTCGTCAAAGGAGACGAGTCGGATCGGAAAAAGAGGGAGATCTGGGACGAGCAGAAGGCCGAAAAGAAGAAGTTTGGATGACCGAAGTCGAGGCACTGACCGCCGCGCCTTCGACGTAATCAAGAGAGGCATTGGATTTGTATCTTGAAAGCGTTTGGTTGAGCTTGTATACAATGTTTCTGTTACCACTATTACAATCTCCTATCCGAATTGAATACTTGATTGCATATATCCGAGTCCCTTATCTCATATATAAGTTAGATCATACGATGTGTAGAAGATCACGTAAGTCTCGTATGATTGGTCAAGCTTAATGAGATATAAAAGTTTCACTGGTGAGACAACTTAAGGACGAGTTGTCGGTTTAGTGCGATATAGATAAGAAGTGACTTGACTTAGTTGCTTGTCTATCTTTGGTACGTCTCTAACGTATTGAAGGATCACGGTGAGATATGTTCTTCTTTTCGACCGTCGTGAAGAACCAAGATCTCGGTGACTTACGATGATCTAAACCTCGATAAGGTATTAGGTGAGTATGAGTTCTTGACCATCACTTTGACTTGTTATGAGTGAGGGTTATATGTTCTAACCCAAGATTCTCCACATCTTGGGTGGTGGCGATCTTGTATGTCACGCTAGTTATCTCATGTCGAGTCACCGTATCCGTTTAGGATGATGGCGCCCCTTAAGGAGCTCAAAAGGTTTATTGTACTAAACCCTGCAGGTTGAGTTAGCTCAAGTACAATAATAAGGTTGAGTGGTACTACTTAAGGAAATGAAGTTGTTAATCGTTTTAAGCAGTCAGATTGCTATAAATGATTAATGGACGTTCGATATCTTAAATACGGGGATTCGTAATGTCTAAGTGCAAGCCCGACTCAACTTCGGTAATAAAGGGTAAGTCAGCATTTATTCTCTAGTGGCATGAATAAATGTTTATAAATTAATTTATGTTCTGGGCTGAACATAAGATAATTAATTTATTTGAGGCCCATCTTTATTCCTTGCATTTGATCCCTGGGCTGGCCCATCCAGGCCCGTAGCAAGAGGAAAATCGGCGCCCCCTATTGCTCCTATGGCAAGATTTTATTCTCTTTATCCCACAAGGATATTATTATATTTATGGTATATGCATAGATCCTTTCCATATAAGATTATGGTAATAATCCTGAGAGTATGGAAATAATCCCGAGAGTATGGAAATAATCCTCAGATTATGGTATTTTTCCATATAGGATTATGGTTATTTCCATATAGGATTATGGTAATTTCCATATGGGATTAAGGTAGTGCATTATAAATATAAGGTATGAGATAAAGTCTAGGTTAATGCTCACATAATACACACATTATTTTCGGACATCTCATAGTATTTTGAGAGAGAATTTTCGTGGGTTTTTGGTGAGAGAGCATTGGGTGATTTTCGAAGCATTATCCATAGATCGTCCTCACTCGACGTTGGAGATTGGGCAACCGGATACAGATCCGGAAGGTCAAAGCACGAGTCCGATCCGTTCGATCCTTTCATCTCGTTCCATCGACCTCTTGGATCAAAGGTAAACACGTGAAAACCCCTACGTGTTGCGATTAATTATATAGAAGCATGCTAGGTTTATAATCAATGTATGGTGAATTAAACACCCAAGATGGATCCTCGGGGCGAGGGTTAACATATGTTTTCCCTACAATTGGTATCGAGCACAGGATCGAATCTTGGCTCTGTTGGATTAATTCACGTTTGATTATTACGTGCGTTTTATTAATTGTGGATCATCGTTCATCATGGCTCGTTTATTGTTTTGTTGGGTTTTGTTTTACACCACGAGAAAATCCGTGGTTAGATTAGATTTTATTACGTAAATCTTATCTCGTAAAGAAGAACGAAGCGAAAGAACGAAGAAGCGAAACGACGGGAAAACAGTCTCGGCGGTCCACAGGCGGTTTCGCGGCGAGCCTCACGGCCGCGAGGCGATCGCGGGGCGCGGGCGACGGGCGTGCGTTCGCGACGAGATCCCTGGCGCCACGCGGCGGCGAGTGGTCGCGAGATACGGCCGCAAGCAAAGCGAGCGAGCGAGCTAGCGGCGACGGCGGCGCGTTGGCGTGAAATTCGGCGCATGAGCGGCGGACTCGCGGTCGCGAAGTTTCGTCACCGGGCGGCGACATCTCTCGGCGGATGTTCGGCGCCGGGCGTGGCGCCGCAGCGTGCTTTCGGCGGGTCGCGGTCGCGTTAGCGATCGCGAGGTAGCCCGCGAGGACACGCAGGCGAGCTAACGCGACCGCGAGGACACGCTGGCGGTGGCGCACGGTGGGCTTTGCCTAGCGGCGCCCAAGACAGATTGGGCGACCCGGCCCGGACCGTTTTCCACCCCAACCCAGATTTTCCGGTGCGTGCCGTGCACGCGAGCCCGTCTTTCAAGTTTTATTACGTACTTTGTATATCTATGTAATAGATTAGATATAAATGTGCGGGTTTCACGATTGGGCGCGATGAGCGTTTTATTTTATTTTTATCGTTCATATGCATGTCGTGGATGTTTAAATTATGCGAGAGCATGCTATGTATGTTTATATTACGTTGACAAACCTTTAAGTGTTTTACGTAATTGGATGCGCATAGTAAGCATGCTAGGTTTATCGCGTTTATCAAGCATATTTTAGAATTTGCGAGCATGTTTTACATGTTGAGTTCTATAGAAAAGCATGCTAGGATTACGTGATCTGCATGGACAAACCTTTTGAATAAAAAGACTAAGCAAGCAACCCGACAAATTATTTTTTTCAAATTAAAATGTCAAGACCTCCACTTTTGATCTCTAAACAAAGTGAGGCGACTGTGAGTAAACGCCCACCCGCTTGGCTTGCTTGCCTTTGTTTATCATAAGTTTGTTAGATGAGATTTCTAAATAAAACATTTTAAATCTATTGAGAAGTGGGAGTTTCATGTGTAGCGTCCACGCGTGGCTTGCATGTGCGATTTTCATAAGTTCTCTAGAGATAGATATAAAATGAGATAACAAAAGAATTTGAATTGGAAGCGGTATGGTCCGGTGAGTATACCAATTCTAAGAATTCATTTTCTTTGTTAAAATTGTGGTCAATGCTTGACATCACCTCAAGTACAACTTCCGCCAAGTCCTTCTTGCGATAGTGATGTGGTCTAGTAAGGTCCAATCGTTAATTTCATTTGTCATAAGGATAAGTTGACATGGATTGAAATTAAGCGACTAAAAGGTATATTTTAGTCCGATCGGGGGTTCGTGTGGCGCCCACACGCGTGGCTTGCATGTGGGATTCCTTGGGCGATTGGAGGTTTTGATTAATATTGTTTTATCAAAAGTTACAATATTATTATTACGAATTATATGCGATCGTATGCTTATGTGTTTACATTATCGTTTGAGATATGTCTCTTACGCCGATTATCAATATGCTCGCACAAAATCCGTTATCCGGTCCAAATTTTATCGAGTGGAAGCGAAACATGGAATATGTTCTTATCATTTGAAGAACACATGTTTGTTCTCACTACTCCTAAACCCGATGCCCCTTCGACGATTGACTAATGAGCAATGAGAGTCAGCGGACTTTGGAATAAGTCAAACAATATGGCTAAATGCTATATGATGACTACGATGTCCAAAGGCTTGCGGTGCTGACATCGATCGATGGTAGACGCGCGATATTTGGTCAAGTCTCGAGTAAGTTTGGGCAATCGGATCGGACGATCGCTTCCACACAATGAGAGAAATCTTGGCGTGTAAGATGGAAGAAGGAAGTTCGGTCCATGAACATGTCTCCCACATGACTCATCTCATGGATAGTCTTGATCAGTTGGGAGGAGGTATTGACGGCGAAGCCAAGGTCGATATCATCCTCAATACACTGCCCAAGTCTTTTGAGAATTTTCGCGTAAATGCGATCATGAGCAAGACCGAGTCTACACTTAGTCAGTTGCTTAATGATCTCGTGGCTGCGGAAGGAGTTATGGGAAAAGGAGCACATGCTCTTGCTAGCACATCTAAGGGCCCAAAATTTTCGTTGCAAAATGGAAATAGAAAAAGGGGTACCAAAGGTGGAAGAGGCAAGACAAATAGTGGGAGTAATGGGAACAAGAACATGGTTGCCAGGAGGCTTGAAGAAGCCAAAGGAGAAGGCAAATGCTTCAAGTGCGTAAGGCGGGCATTGGAAGGCCAAGTGCCCTATGCTCAAGGCTCAGTCTGTTGTTTGCTTTAGTAACGGAAACATGTTTAGCGACTTGTTCTACCCGTTCTTGGGTAGTAGATCTGGTAATCGATCATGTTTGTTACACCTTGCGTGGGTTCCTGCGGACAAGGAGGCTGTTTGATGGCGAGATAACGATCTCCATGGGCAACGCGGCAAAAGTCGAGGCCGTTGCAGTTGGAGATGTTACTTTATGTTTTGAGAAAGCAGTTTAGTTTTAAAAGGCGTTTTATATGTGCCGGATTTTCGGTGGAACCTTGTTCTGCTTTGAAATTATTTTCTAATGGATATTACATTATTTTTAATAGTGGTGTTTCTATCATAAGAAATGACGAAGTTATACGTGTTGGCACGTTATATAATTCGCTTTATACTATTTTCGCCAAACATAATACCTATAACTATGTTGCATCTTCTTCAAACCCTAAAAGAGAAAGTTTTCTTAGAAGATGACTCTACTTTTCTCGGCATCTTAGATTAGGTCACATCAATCTAAATAGGATCCAAAGGCGGCTAAGAATGGGCGTTGGGTAATCTCACGGTTACTCCGTTCCCGGTCTGCGAATCTGTATAGAAGGTAAGATGTCGACCGACCTTCAAAGCGAAGGGTTATAGAGCCAAAGAAATGTTGGAGTTAGTCCATTCGACTGTGTGGACCGATGTCCACACAAGCTCGTGGAGGGTGCAGTATTTTGTCACTTTCATTGACGATTACTCGAGGTGCGGATACATATACCGCTTCACCGCAAGTCCGAATGCTTTGAGAAATTCAAAGAGTTTAAGGCGGAAGTGGAGCGAAGTTAGGTAAGAGTATCAAGTCATCATGCGGTCGATCGCGGTGGCGAATACCTCGAGAACGAGTTTATGGACTATCTAGTGAAGTGTGGGATTACATCCAACAAGACTTCACCGGGCACACCACATCAAAATGGTGTGTCGGGCGAAGAAATATGACTCTTTTGGAAATGGTTAGATCTATGATGAGTTATGCTACATTGCCTATTTAGTTACGGGGTATGCCTTAGAGGCAGTGCATACTTGCTAAATCTAGTACCGTCAAGTCGGTCGAAAAGACCCCTTCGAGTTGTGGTTTGGGCGTAAGCTGGTTTAAGCCACATAAAGATATGGGCGATCCAAAGACATGTCTTTGAACAAGAAGGCGACAAGTTGGAGGCTAGATCCGGCGCAAGGTCGTTTATTGGCTATCCTAGAGGAGCGAAGGTGGTTTATTCTATAGTCCTAAGGATCGGAAGGTCATTATTAGCACTAATGCCCGATTCTTAGAAGAGGATTATATGAAAATCATAAGTCCAAAGTTGAAATCATTCTTCAAGAATTAGAAGATGATTGTATTCCACCACCGATTAGGCAAAAGTGCGAGATGTCGAGTCTAGTGGGAGGATCGACACCGATACTTCAAGAAATTGAAGTGGGTCGAGTTCCTTTGGAGATACCGACCGCATAAGTGGTACCTACCCGACAAGTTGTGCAAGATAGAGAACCACAAGTTTCTCGCACCCACCGTTGCCATTGTTCTGTAGAACCTCGTCGAGTGGGAGGGTTGTTCGTCAACCCGGCGATTTATGTTCGTGGGTGAATCTTGGATTTAGTCGAGGAGACGAACAGCAATAATCGAACCATGGACATCTGAGGAGGCGATACAAGATATTGATGCAAGATCATGGCACACCGCTATGGACTTAGAAATGGAGTCCATAGCGGCTATGGATGTATATGAAAGATACCTCTACCGGATGGCAAGGAAGCCATAGGTAGTAAGTGGATATACAAGAGGAAGAGAGATTCCGATGGAGAGGTTTCGGCTTTCAAAGCCAGGCTTGTGGCGAAAGGGTACACTCAGATTGAGTGCATCGATTTCGATGAGACCTTTTCGCCTGTAGCAATGCTCAAGTCCATCACAATTCTTCTAGCCATAGCAGCCCACTTGAACCTAGAGGTTTGACAAATGGATGTTAAAACCGCTTTTCTAAACGGTTACCTTGAGGAAGGTAGAGACATCTATATGCAGCAACCTGAAGGTTATGTGATAAAGGGTGAAGAGCATCTAGTATGGAAGCTTAAGAAGTCCATTTATGGACTTAAGCAGGCCTCCCGATCATGGAACTTACGCTTTGACGAGGTAGTAAAGTCCTATGGATTTACCCAGTTGCCTAGCGAGAGGTGTGTGTATCGGTTAGATGTCAACGGTGATGTGGTATTTCTTGCACTTTATGTAGATGACATTCTTCTAGTTGGCAACAACGTGAAGTCGTTGTCGGGCGTAAAGAGTTGGTTATCCGATCGGTTTCAAATGAAAGACCTAGGAGATGCGTACATTCTTGGGATCAAGGTTTACCGAGATCGCAAGAAGAAAATATTGAGCTTATCTCGGGCGTCTTACATTGATCTTGTGATTACTAGTTTTAGTATGCGGAGACGCCAAGAAAGGATTGCTACCTTTCGGACATGGCGTTCCTTTATCTAAGACGCGATCACCTATGACCCAAAGGAGATAGAGGAAATGAGACAAGTTCCTTACGCCCGCCGTAGGAAGTCTCATGTACGCAATGCTATGCACGAGGCCGATATACGCTGTGCGGTAGGCATAGTAGCTAGATATCGATCTAACCTGGACAAGCTCATTGGATTGCGATAAAGCATATACTCAAGTACCGAAAAGGACTCGAGATTATAGGCTAGTTTACCATGCGAGATAGTCTAATGCCTTTGGGTTATCTGAGACTCGGTTCCAAGTCGACCGTGATGAGAAAAAGTCGACCTCGGGCTATGTGTTTACCTTGGGAGGTGGAGTCGTATCTGGCGGAGTGCAAAGCGGCGATGTATTGCGGACTCTACCATGGAAGCCGAATATGTAGCCGCCGGAGGCTTCTAGGAGGCTGTATGGTTCAAGAACTACCTCATGGATCTAGATGTGGTACTGGTTTGCCCAAGAGTATCATAGTTTCTTGTGATAACTCGGTGCGATGCAAACTCGAAGGAACCACGGACCCACAAGGCGACCAAACACATAGAGAGAAAGTACCATGTCATACGAGAAATCGTTAGGCGGTGGCGTGCTGATTGAAAAGATTGATACGACGGAAAATCTAGTGGATCCATTCACGAAGAGCCTGCCGCAAAAAGTCTACGATGGACACGTTAGAGGACTTGGATTGCGCTTGATGACACCCACTTAGAAAGGAAACTTTTGTATAAGTGGGAGAAGCAAAGTGATGGTTGTTTGTAATAGCTAGTAGATAGACACATTGTATACTAAAAGTTTGCTTTAGTATAAGTGGGAGATTGTTGGATTTGTATACTGAAAGCAGTTTGGTTGAGCTTGTATACAATGTTTCCTGTTACCACTATTTCAATCTCCTATCCGAATTGAATACTTGATTGCATATATCGAGGTCCCTTATCTCGTATATAAGTTAGATCATACAAATGTGTAGAAGATCACGTAAGTCCGTATGATTGGTCAAGCTTAATGAGATATAAAAGTTTCACGGTGAGACAACTTAAGGACGAGTTGTCGGTTTAGGCTGCGATATAGATAAGAAGTGACTTGACTTAGTTGCTTGTCTATCTTTGATGCGTCTCGATGTATTGAAGGATCACGGTGACATGTGTTCTTCTTTCGACCGTCGTGAAGAACCAAGATCTCGGTGACTTACGATGATCTAAACCTCGATAAGGTATTAGGTGAGTATGAGTTCTTGACCATCACTTTGACTTGTTATGAGTGAGGGTTATATGTTCTAACCCAAGATTCTCCACATCTTGGGTGGTGGCGATCTTGTATGTCACGCTAGTTATCATGTCGAGTCACCGTATCCGTTTAGGATGATGACGCCCTTAAGGAGCTCAAAGGTTTATTGTACTAAACCCCGCAGTTGAGTTAGCTCAAGTACAATAATAAGGTTGAGTGGTACTACTTAAGGAAATGAAGTTGTTAATCGTTTTAAGCAGTTAGATTGCTATAAATGATTAATGGACGTTCGATATCTTAAATACGGGGATTCGTAATGTCTAAGTGCAAGCCCGACTCAACCCGGTAATAAAGGGTAAGTCGGCATTTATTCTCTAGTGGCATGAATAAATGTTTATAAATTAATTTATGTTAAATTTGAACATAAGATAATTAATTTATTTGAGGTCCATCTTTATTCCTTGCATTTGATCCCCTGGTGGCCCATCCAGCCCGTAGCAAGAGGAAAATCGCGCCCCTATTGCTCCTATGGCAAGATTTTATTCTCTTTATCCCACAAGGATATTATTATATTTATGGTATATGCATAGATCATTTCCATATAAGATTATGGTAATAATCCTGAGAGTATGAAAATAATCCTGAGAGTATGGAAATAATCCTAAGATTATGGTATTTTTCCATATAGGATTATGGTTATTTCCATATAGGATTATGGTAATTTCCATATGGGATTAAGGTAGTGCATTATAAATATAAGGTATGAGATAAAGTCAGGTTAATGCTCACATAATACACACATTATTTTCGGACATCTCATAGTATTTTGAGAGAGAATTTTCGTGGGTTTTGGTGAGAGAGCATTGGGTGATTTTCGAAGCATTCTCCATAGATCGTCCTCACTCGGCGTTGGAGATTGGGCAACCGGATACGATCCGGAAGGTCAAAGCACGAGTCCGATCCGTTCGATCCTTTCATCTCGTTCCATCGACCTCTTCAGATCCAAAGGTAAACACGTGAAAACCCCTACGTGTTGCGATTAATTATATAGACGCATGCTAGGTTTATAATCAATGTATGGTGAATTAAACACCCAAGATGGATCCTCGGGGCGAGGGTTAACATATGTTTTCCCTACAAGGGCCACTGGAGTCCAGGCTCGGACCTCGGCCCAATCCTGGCGGCAGAGCACCTCCCCTGCTCAAATCAAGGGCGGAGATATTCGAGCTCCACGCCGAGCTCTTCCCAAAGCCCCCTCCTATGAAAGGAGGATCCAAGAAGAGGTCCACAGAGGAGTATTGTGACTATCACCAGGGGTATGGTCATGATACCGAGGATTGCAGGAACCTGGGCTCGCAGATCGACGAGTTCGTCAAAGGTGGAGCCCTCAAGAGATACCTCGGTCGAGCTGGGTCGGGAAACAGGAAGCGCAGGGGGAAGAATAACGGTGGCAACAACTGCGGGCCGACCTTGACGACGACCCGACCTGAAGACGACGAGGACGAAGGTCCCAATGTTATGGAGCAGGTCTACGTTATAACCGGACGCCCATCGGAGCGACAGGTCGTCGTTAAGAACGAAGCTCGGAGGCCGCCACCGAGGAGCCAAAGAACAAGCGACTCGTGGCGGTGAGAATATAGTGTTCTCGAGGAGGATCCGGTACCCAAAATCATGCCGCACCAGGACGCCATCACCATACAGGTCGTGGTGGGAAACAAGAACGTCCATCGGGTCTATGTCGACATCGGGGCCTCCGTCAGCATAATCTTCCAGAGCTGCCTGGATAAACTCGAGGTCGGAGGTATTCAGGTACTTCCCGCGCCCTCCCAAATACGGAGCTTCACCCAGGAGGCGGTTCAACCCGAGGGCGTCATTACCCTTCCGGTTACCGTGGGACGGGCTCCCCGGTCGGTCACCAAGGCCATTAAATTTTTTCTGGTCCAGGCCCCCTCTCCGTACAACATCATCCTGGGGAGAGATTGGCTATACGCCACCAAGGCCGTCTGTTCGGTCTACCACCTCACCGTCAAGATTCCCACCCCGGTGGGAGTGCTTAGCATCCAGGGCGACCAAACGGCAGCAAAAGAATGCCTACGAGTCTCAACCCAAGATGCGGCCACGCCCCAGGTATAGCAATTACAGAACCCTCGGAGGCCGACGCCCGGGATGACCTGACCGAGAGCCTTCAACTATGCGACGACGATCCCTCGAAGGTCATCTAGGTCGGCACCCAGGGCCCAACTGACATCCGACAGTGTGTCATACAACTTCTGAGGGAATACAGGGACGTGTTCGCGTGGTCCCCGATCGATATGATCGGAGTGTCGCCCGAGCTCATAACTCATCGCCTCAACATTGACCCGGCTACCAAGCCAGTCCGGCAGAAGAAAAGAATATTCGCGGCAGAGCGCAGCCAGGTCATAAGGGACGAGGTGACTCAACTTCAGAAGGCCAAGATCTTGTTCGAGGTCAATACCGACCGGATGGCTAATCCAACCGTGGTCCGAAGCTGTGGGAGGGTGGCGCATGTGCGTCGATTACACCGACCTCAACAAGCACTGCCCAAAAGATTGCTACCCCCTCCCCGACATTGACAAGAAGGTGGAGGCATTGGTGGGCCACGAGATGTTCAGCTTCCTAGATCTATACAAAGGGTACCACCAAGTCCTAATGAGCCCGGAGGACGCCCCAAAGACAGCATTCATCACCGACTTCGGCGTTTTTGCGTACCGGAAGATGCCCTTCGGTCTGAAGAACGCTGGGGCAACCTATTAAAGGATGGTGGACGCCGTATTCAAAGATCAAATTGGGCAGATCGTTGAGATCTATGTTGACGACATCGTGGTCAAGAGTCAAAAAATGGAGAGCTGCGCCGACGACCTCAGAACTATCCTCCAGCTCCTCAGGTCGGCCAACCTCAAGCTCAACCCCCTGAAGTTTACATTCATGGTAAGGACGGGTAAATTCCTGGGATGCTGGGTTTCGCAAGAAGGCCTGAAGGCAAATCCGACCAAGGTGAAGGCGTGCTCGACATGCAGTACCAAAACCATCCGTGAGGTCCACAAACTCACGGATGCCTTGCCGCCTCACAGATTCTCTCTCGCCAAGAAACAGCCTTCTTCAAGATCTTGAGAAGGGCTCGGGACTCCTTTGGCGGGGAGGAACACCAGGTCGCCTTCATGCAGCTGAAAGAGTATCTCGCCGACCTGCCCACCCTGACCGCCCCAAAACAAGGTGAAATCCTCTCTTTATATTTGGCCGCCTCGGACGAGGCCATCAGTGCAGTACTGGTACGAGATGAGGCGGGACGGCAACTCCCCATCTACTTCATTAGCCGGGCTCTCAAAGGACCTGAGACGAGGTACACCAGCCTCGAAAAGGTAGCACTGGCCTTGGTGAACGCCAAGCGACGCCTCCGACCCTACTTCCAAGCTCACTCCGTCCAGGTGCTAACTGACTTACCCTTGAGACAAGTTTTGTCAAAGCCGGAGTCATCCGGACGTATAGCCAAGTGGGCACTGGAGCTCGGCGAGCACGACATCTCGTACTCCCCCAGGCCGTCCATAAAAGGGCAAGCTCTCGCTGACTTCCTGGTGGAGGCCAAATTCACAGAGGTAGGCTCTACCAGCGAGGTCACTCCAACTCCCGCCCTCACAACGGAGGAAGCTTTCCTTGCACCGCCCGATGGTTGCTGGCAGATGTACGTGGACGGAGCTTCATGCAAAGCAGGCGCGGGCGGGCATCCTCATTCTTGGCCCGGATAAGCAAGAAGTGACCCTCGCCCCGGTTTACCTTCCGACCACCAACAACGAGGTGGAGTCTGACCGATCTCGTGATTCCGCCCGCAAAGGAATTGAAAGTGGACAAGGTCCAGATCTTCGGAGATTCCCAGGTCGTGGTAAACCAGGTCCTAGGCAGATACGAGGCCAAGGAGGATCGAATGAAGCAATACCTCGAGAAGGCAAAGGAGATGCTGACCTCATTCAGGTACTTCAGTATTCATCGAATCCCACGAGGGAAAAAGCAAAGGTGGCGTCCTCAGCAAGTTAGCTGCGTCATCAACAAGTCCACCAGTGGAGGAGGTTCATTCCAGAAGCATCGCGGAGTCCCACGTCGGCATCATCACCGAGATAGAGCCGAACTGGATGTCTCCCATAAAGGCCTATCTGGGAGACGGCGCACTACCTCAAGATCGGCTCGAAGCCAAAAAGATGATGGCAAAATCCCAGAAGTACCTCATGCATGAGGGCGCTCTCTACCGGAAGTCCTACCTTCAACCCCTCCTGAGATGCCTCGGGCCAGAGGAAGCCGACTACGTGCTCAATGAAATTCACCGAGGGTCTTGTGGAAGTCACATCGGGTCGCGAGCTCTCTCAAAGAAGACGCTGAGGTCGGGATATTACTGGCCCACCCTTATTCAAGATTCGGCCGAGCTCGTCAAAAAGTGCCCGAAGTGCCAGCTTCACTCCACGGTCAAAAAGCTGCCTCAGACCGATCTAAGCAGCCTGCAGAGTCCATGGCCTTTCATGCAGTGGGGGATCGACATCATTGGTCCGTTCGACCGAGCACCAGGTCAGCTTCGATACTTAGTCGTAACCATAGACTACTTCACAAAATGGGTCGAGGTCGAGCCACTTTCGAGCCTCACAAGCGGGAGGATTCGAGACGCACGTGTGGAAAATATAGTCCGCCGCCCGCATACCGCACATCTCGGTCTCGGACAACGGCCCGGTTGGTCGACAAAAATTTTAAGGAGTGGTATGAAGAGCTCCGGATCGAAAGAACGCTCACCTCGATCGCACACCCGCGGGTGAATGGTCGGACCGAGGTGACGAACCGCATGATCGCATAAGGATTGAAGAAAAGGCTAGACCGAGCTAAGGGTGATTGGGCTGAAAATCTCCTCAAGTCCTCTCGGGTCCCACAGACAACACCTCGGACCTCGCATGGAGAAACCCCTTCGGTCGGTCTCACGGTACGAGGCCGTCATACCGGCCGAGATCGGCGCACCAAGCCCTCGGACTCTCCACCGACCACGCCCGATAACGAGGAAGACTGCGTGCAACCTTGATGCTCTTGAGGAGGCGAGCTCGCCTTCATAAACGGCCAAGCACAAGGGCCGGTCGCACGGCACTACAACAAAGGGTCAAAGCCTCCCGGCCCAAGTAGGCGATCTCGTCCTACGAAATAATGAAGCCAGTAGAGCTGAGCGTCTTAACAAGCTGGATCCAACATGGGAAGGCCCATACCGCGTTCACGAGGACCTCGGCAAAGGGGCTTATGATCGCTCACTTTTCTAACACGCAAAAGGTGTAATTATAGGGTGGTAAGTATCGTATCCACGAGATTGCAATCCGAAAACACGAAGCTAATTCGGCGACAATTCATCATTATCCAAGCACGAATAAGGGTGAGATGTTTTAGGGCTTGAAATTAATCAAAGCAAAGGTAACCAAGCGAAATATAAAATAAAGCGATAAAATCACGAAGGATGATTATAAAGAAAGACTAACCTAGGGATGCACCAATCCTATCCACAACGATGTTTATCACGCTTATTATTAACCGTTTTAATCCGACAAGACGGAAGATCACATATATAACCAACAACTTGATTCGACAATTGCGGCGATTGATTACTAATTTTCCTATCACGATTCGTCTCTAGAGGAAAATAAGCAACTCCAAAAGGATCACTAAGAATATGCTTCCTACGACTGTCCTATCTCAATTACGACTCAAGGCTTAATCGTATCATGCATTCAAGATCGATTGACAATTAATACAGTTACGTCATTAACTGGCAACTAGATATGCATCAAGCTTGATTAGAAATCAACACATATAAATAAGTACCATGAATCATGAATCATGCCTGGAAGGTAAATAACAACAGCAGAACTCACAACATATAGGATCGAATCATGCAAACCCTAGGATTAGAATAGAAAACTAGCCAGACATAATAAACGGAATGAAATACGAATTAATCATAAAAACGAAATTTAAATATATAAAACCCGTAGGGAAGCGTCGGATGAACAATGGTTGGTCTTGAATCGATCCCAAGCGAACGAGCGGAAAACAAAGAAAGCGATCGGACAAAACGTTCCGATCGATAAACTAAACAAGAATAACGGAAAATTAAAGCTAGAACTAAACGGGAATGAAAACTAAAGACTAAAAGATGTAAAACTGAGGAAAACTTAAGAAAAACGAGCTCTGGGGCGTCTGGGGTCTCCCGAGGCGCGAGTGGGGTGTTGCCATATATATAGGCACACCCCAAAACCCTAATTTTCCTTCTGCCGCGCCGTCTCGCGACCACCCTTCGCGGTCGCTAGGTGTGGTCGCGAGGTAATCCTCGCGCGCGGCCTTCTCGCCCGCGATCGCCTCTTGCGCCCGCTTGGTTGGTTCGCGACCGTGTCTAGCGGTCGCTAGGAAGTCTCGATCCGTCGCGAAATCGTCCGATGGCTTTCTCGCTGGCGGGCTTCGCTCATGGGCACATTCTCATGATCGCGGTATCTTTGGGTTCTCGTGGCGTGTTTCCTAGCGGCCGACCTAGCGACCGCTAGGCTGGTCGCTAGAAACACGCCAGATTGTGTGTTTTGGCTCGTGCGTCGTTCCTTGCTTCGATTTTCAACATATAGACCTACACAACACCAAAAGAACACCCAAGAGCAGTATCTTCTAAAAATAGATAAAACATTAGGAATCGATACGTGGCGCACATTAAGCGAGCTAAACTCATCTTCAAATATCAACTAAATACGTGTAAAATGCGCGTTTATCAAACCCCCAAACATAAAGCATTGTTTGTCCTCAAACAAAAGCAGAATAGAAAGACAACACGAAGGATCAACAAGCGTAGCAAAGATGATAACCATTCTAGGCCTCCAAACATATCAGCGCTCAAAACATTAGTGCACATGGCGGCGTTGCCAACTCAACACAAACAACCATCGAGGCAAGAACTCATTTATTTCAACCCTCACAAAGGCATGTCGTAAAATATATAGAATACCTCAAACTCGTAAAGAAATTAAGGGCGTGTATACACTCACAGATCAATGCAATGCAACATCTTACCATAGGCTTGCCGTTTCTCTAACATCTCCACCGCGTCAAATGTGTTCAAATAAGGATCAAAGAGGTCTTTTTATAGGTTATAACGTAGGCACATTGGTTAAGGTAGGATAATATATGGCTAAGTGACTCAAGAATATTCTAAGCACCATCATTTATACATTTCGACACATATGGACTTTGTCCATTTTCCTCTTCTTTCCCAACGTGCTAAATTGACGTTTAATGCCACAGAAGGTACCTATACTTGGATTAAAGACCCTTTATGCTCAACACTCATAGTGAACTTAACATTTTTCTTTTTCTTTTCTTTTCTAGAGCTTATAGGGTTTAACTTTTACAACAAAGGTACTATTCTTCACCACAGATGTATTTTTCTAAAAGAAACTTTTCTCGTCATAACTTACATCAAAATTTCACCCCTTTTGATTCCCATATCCATCCTCACCTCCTATCATCCGGTTAATCGAAAGAAAAAGTCTCATAAAGGCTCAAAGAAGGCAACAAATGGTATATAACATCGGGTTAGTGTTTGGGTGAATATGTGGTTAACAAAGATGGCCTTTTATCCTTTCCAAATTCGAAACACATATTGCAGCCTTGACACAGAAACACGGCAAGTTCTAGAAGATAATCACATACACGATATCACACAATTAAAAGAAACTGTATCAAGATATGTATACAGTGAAGCTCAAGTCTCACAGGATAAACAAATGGTGAAAACAACAAGTCTAAGCCATCTCACGTCATTCATGCGTCATTTTCTAACATATCATGTGCACTTATCATTAAATTTCACAAAATTTTCTATCGTCATTGGCCACATGGATTAACACACTTCACTTAACTCGTTGATCGGCGAGACACGAAAAGCGAAAAGAAAAGCGAAACACGACAAAAAAAAACAACACAAGCGAAAACAAAAACGAAACACGAAAACAAAAAAAAGAAAGCGTTGGGTTACCTCCCAACAAGTGCTTTATTTAACGTCTTTAGCTAGACCATCACTAACCTCGTCAATCGGCGTTTTAGTAGCAATAGACATCTTTCTCGACTTGTGGAACCTTCTAAACTTCGCATTTACGGATGACCACCACTTGTATGGAAGTGGCCCCCAAACTTGAATGATACACTCGAGTTCCATGCGAGTCCACTTCTTCCTTCTCACGGCCTCTTGATCGGTCGAGTACCCTCTAAGCGAGGCGTGATCGGCGGCGGCAGTCGTGATCGAGCAACAATCTTCCGGCTTTTCAGCGTCGTGTTGCTTGATGGCGTCGATATGGAAATTTTGAGCTCCTCATCGTTAACACGAAGCGTGAGGTTTCCTTCCTGCACATCAATCAGCGCCACGACCGGTTGCTAGAAAAGGTCTACCTAGGATTAGTGGTTGTTGTTTGAATTGGGAATATCGAGAATAACAAAGTCGCGGGAAAAACAAAATCCAATTCTTACCAACACGTCTTGACGATACCTTTTGGATATGTGGTGACGGTCGGCCATCATCGATGAAATCTTCGTCGGCTTCATTTTTCCTAGGTGTAGCGGTTGAAAGCGTTCAACGGCATCAGATTGATGCTCGCCCCAAGTCGCATAACACATTTGGAAAATTTCGCTCGGCGATCTCGCACTCTAACGTGAAGCTGCGGGATCATACGCTTCAAAGGGAGCTTCTTTTGCAAGGCGGCCTTTGCACTCTTTGGATAGGGAAATTTTCTCAAATTTCCCAAGTTTCTTCTTACTTGCAAGCGTCTTTAAAAATTTCATGTAGCGGCATGTTTATAGCGCTTCAAAGAGAGGCAAATTTATCTCAACTTTCGAAATACCTCTTTGAAGCGAGCAAATTCCTCGTCATACCGACTTGACAAGTCGACTCGGAAAGCGGGACCGGAGGAATATCGTGCGAGATTAGCCTCAGGGGTGCCTCGCGGTCGAACTCGCGACCATTTGGGATGGTCGCGAGGAGTATCTTTGTCGTTGATCTCCTTGTTCGCGTCGCGAGCTTGCGGGCGTTAGGTCGCTCGCGAGCAAATCTGGCCTTCGCATGCTTGGATGGCTCGCGGTCGGGTCTTGTGCGCGCTTTCGATCATGGCGTCTGTGGACAAAATTCGGGATGGCTCGCGATCGGGCTCATGATCGCGGGCTCGATCGCGAAGTTCTGCGTCGAATGTTTTCTTGCTCTTCTTTCTCGGTAGGGCTCGGGTTGGCTCGTCCACTCGCCGTGCGAATGGCGAAGCATTGACTCTTCGGGTTCACCTCCGTATTACTCGGAAATTGGCCCGTCTTTTGTAGTGCATTCACTTATGCGGCAATTTGACCAATTTGACCTTCAACATCTTTATGTGCTTCCCATAGCCGTCACGATCGACTCAAGTGATTTATCTTACGCCGGTGTTGGCGATGAGCGAATTCGATTCGTTGCCAATTGTTGGTTGCTTACAACCAGCTGCGCATCATGTCTTGAGACTTGGCTTCCTCGGCTCTTGAATCGAATTCTGAGTATTGAAGCCTGCTGAAGGTTGTTGGAAATTTGAATGACTCCTCGATTGATGTGGCTAACGTTCTGTTTCAATCGACTCTTCAAAAAGTGAACTTCTTCATGAGGTCATCATATTTGAATCACTCTCAGGCGTTGCTTTAAGCGATGGCGTTCTCTCGTTGGCCATTGATAGCTGTTGGCAGCCATCTCTTCTGTCTGGCTTGCCTCGTCATTGGTCGGTTTAATAAACAGACCCCCGCGACGCATCTACCATGCTCCTCGTGCGCCGTATCGGTCCACCGTAGAACTGTGTGATTTGTTGCTCCTTGGAGAACCCATGTTGTGGACATCGTCTCAATAGAGCTCTGAATCTCTCCCATGCCTCGAATAATGATTCGTCGTGGTTTTGGCAAAAATGAGAGATTTCGGCGATGATCTTCTAACGCTTTCGCCGGCGGAAAGTATTTGAAAGAAACTTCATAAAGTTTCCCCAAGTGTCGATGCCATTTCGGTCCAAACTCTTGAACCAATCTTTTCGCTGGTGCCGCGAAACCGAACATGCGCATCCGGATTGTGTCTTGTGGCACCCATTACATTTGATGGTGTCACAAATGTCGAGCGTCTCGAGATGCGCATTCGGGTCTTCCGTGACTCCTCCCCAAACCGCTCTCCTTGGACCATCTTGATCGGGGCGGTTTGAGCTCGAAATTATTGCATCTACGTGCGGGCTAACCGCCTCCTTGGGCTGATTCGGTGGGATGTCGGTACATGTGGTTCGAGGGTCTTTCCTCTGGAGGCGGGGACAATGATTCCATGTTCGTCATCCGACGCAGCATCTGCAAAGTCGGCTAGCATACGTCAACTTGCTCGGGAGGAATGCCCCGTTTTGCGGATCGGTGCCATTTCGGCCCGTCTCTTCTCTCGTCCTCTTCTCCTTTGAGAGCTTTCGATCTCGGGATCTAAAAATACTTGGAGGTCCACGAGATCTTGTGCGCATAAACCACACGAGAAAAGAGAAATTAGCACTTTCAAAATAAATAATAATATATATATATAACTTGAATTAATAAATCCAAATCGTCAAATTATTCCTATGTGATCTTAACAATCCCGACAGCGGCGCCAAAATTTGATCGCTCACTTTTCTAACACGCAAAGGTGTAATTATAGGTGTAAGCGAGTATCGTATCCACGAGATTGCAATCCGAAACACGAAGCTAATTCAACGACAATTCATCATTATCCGAGCACGAGAATAAGGGTGAGATGTTTTAGGGCTTGAAATTAATCCAAAGCAAAGGTAACAAACGAAATATAAAATAAAGCGATAAAATCACGAAGGATGATTATAAAGAAAGACTAACCCAAGGGATGCACCAATCCTATCCACAACGATGTTTATCACGCTTATTATTAACCGTTTTAATCCAGACAAGGCGGAAGATCACATATATAACCAACAACTTGATTCGACAATTGCGGCGATTGATTACTAATTTTCCTATCACGATTCGTCTCAGGGAAAATAAGCAACTCGAAAAGGATCACTAAGAATATGCTTCCTACGATGTCTATCTCAATTACGACTCGAGCGCTTAATCGTATCATGCATTCGAGATCGATTGACAATTAATCTGATTCGTCGTTAGCGGCAACTAGATATGCATCAAGCTTGATTAGAAATCAACACATATAAATAAGTACCATGAATCATGAATCATGCACGGAAGGTAAATAACAACAATGAGAACTCACAACATATAGGATCGAATCATGCAAACCACAGGATTAGAATAGAAAACTAGCGGACATAATAAGCGGAATGAAATACGAATTAATCATAAAAATGAAATTTAAATATATAAAACCCGTAGGGAAGCGTCGGATGAACAATGGTTGGTCTTGAATCAATCCCAAGCGAGCGAGCGGAAAACAAAGAAAAACGATCGGACAAAACGTTCCGATCGATAAACTAAACAAGAATAACGGAAAATTAAAGCTAGAACTAAACGGGAATGAAAACTAAAGACTAAAAGATGTAAAACTGAGGAAAACTTAAGAAAAACGAGCTCTGGGGCGTCTGGGGTCTAAGGAGGCGCGAGTGGGGTGTTGCCATATATATAGGCACACCCCAAAACCCTAATTTTCCTTCTGCCGCGCCGTCTCGCGACCACCCTTCGCGGTCGCTAGGTGTGGTCGCGAGGTAATCCTCGCGCGCGGCCTTCTCGCCCGCGATCGCCTCTTGCGCCCGCTTGGTTGGTTCGCGACCGTGTCTAGCGGTCGCTAGGAAGTCTGATCTGGTCGCGAGAAATCGTCCAGTGGCTTTCTCGCGCTGGGCTTCGCTTCATGGGCACATTCTCATGATCGCGGTATGCTGGGTTCTCGCGCGTGTTTCCTAGCGGCCGACCTAGCGACCGCTAGGCTGGTCGCTAGAAACACGCCAGATTGTGTGTTTTGGCTCGTGCGTCGTTCCTTGCTTCGATTTTCAACATATAGACCTACACAACACCAAAAGAACACCCAAGAGCGAGATCTTCTAAAATAGATAAAACATTAGGAATCGATACGTAAACGCACATTAAACGAGCTAAACTCATCTTCAAATATCAACTAAATACGTGTAAAATGCGCGTTTATCAGCTTACAAGCTAGCTCACCTATCCGGTGCACTTATCCCCCGAACCTGGCACATCACTCATTTAAGGAGGTACTTTACATAGCTTCGATTTCAGATCAACATCATGTTAGTCCCTTTATTATTTTGCCAAAATACGATGTTGATTACATATTCAATAAAACATTTGTTTTTCTAATGAATATTTCACTTCGTCTCATATCTATGTGAACATCCATTCGGATATACCACATCTAAACCTTCACAAGGGGATGCCTTTACGAAGATGAAAAACCCACTAAGTAGGGTACTCACTATGCGCGTGCCGCACTCGCAGATTACTCATTAAATTGAACGTCTCAGTGCAAGGCATACAGACTACTCATTAAATTGAACGTCTACATGCACGCATACAGATTACCCATTAAGTTGGAACATCTACATGCAGAAGACATCCAGATCGGATCTTGTCAAATTATGCCCCTTTATTTGGGAAGATATGCACTCCGGTACATGATAAACGCGCATTTTACACGTTTATAGTTGATATTTGAAGATGAGTTTAGCTCGTTTAATGTGCGTTTACGCATCGATTCTCAATGTTTCATCTATTTCTAGAAGATATTGCTCTTGGGTGTTCTTTTGGTGTTTTGTAGGTTTATGTGTTGAAAATCGAAGCAAGGAACGAAGCACGAACAAAATGAACAATCTGTCCAGTTTCTAGCGACCAGCCTAGCGGTCGCTAGGCTGGTCGCGAGGCAAACCAGCGAGCGCCCAGAAGAGCCGCGGCCGCGACCTCGTGCCCGCGAGCGAAGCCTAGCGTCGAGAACTCACTGGACGATTTCTCGCGACCACTTCATAATTGCTAGCGACCGCTAGTCGGGTCGCGAGGTGCAAAGCGAGCGCAAGAAGGCGAGCGCGAGCGAGAAGAACGGGCGCGAGACTTACCTAGCGATCGCACTAGCGATCGCGAGGACCGGTCGCGAGGCGGCGCGACAGAGGCGCAAATTAGGGTTTGGGGTGTGCCTATATATATGGCAACACCCCACTCGCGCCTCCTCAGACCCCAAGAGACCCCAACACGCCCCAGACCTATTTTACTTCAGTTTTTCCTCAGTTTTTCCATTCTTAGTCTTTAATCTTCCTTTAGTTTAATTCTAGTATTGTTTTTACGTTGTTTTAGTTTAGTTTATTGTTTCGTTATCGATCGGAACGTTTTGTCCGATCGTTTTCCTTTGTTTTCCGTTCGTTCGCTTGGAATTGGATTCAAGACCAACCTTTGTTCATCCGACGCTTCCCTACGGGTTTTATATATTTAATTTCTGTTTTTATGATTAATTCGTATTTCATTCCGTTTATTATGTCGGCTAGTTTTCCGCTCTAATCCTGGGTTTGCATGATTCGATCCTATATGTTGTGATTCCCGCTATTGTTATTTACCTTCCGTGCATTGATTCATGATTCGATTGTGCTTATTTATATGTGTTGATTTCGATCAATCTTGATGCATATCTAGTTGTCGGTTAATGACGAATCGTATTAATTGTCAATCGTTATCGAATGCATGATACGAATGAGCCTTGAGTCGAATCGAGATAGGACATTCGTAGGAAGCATATTCTTAGTGATCCTTTGGAGTTGCTTATTTTCCCTGAGACGAATCGTAATAGGGAAAATTAGTAATCAACTACCGCAATTGTCGTAACTGAAGTTGTTGGTTATATATGTGATCTTCTGTCTTGTCTGGATTAAAACGGTTAGTAATAAGCAAGATAAACATCGTTGTGGATAGGATTGGTGCATCCCTAGGGTTAGTCTTTCTTCATAGTTATCTTTCGTGTTCTTATTGCGTTATTTATATTTCTGTTTTGTTACCTTTGCTTTGGATTAAATTCAAGCCCTTAAACCTCTCATCCTTTATTTGTGCTTGAATAATGATGAATAATCGCTGAGCTAGCTTCTATGTTTTCGTGATACAATCTCGTGGATACGATACTGCCACCCTATCATTACACTTTTTACGTGTGAAAAAGGAGCGATCAAATTTTGGCGCCGTTGCCGGGGATTGTTAAGATCACATAGGAATAATTTGACGATTTGGATTTATTAATTCAAGTTATATTATTATTATTTATTTATTTTTGCAAGAGCGATTTCTCTTTTCTCAGGTACTATATGTTTACAAGATCTCAGGGACCTCATGAAATATTTTTAGATCCCGAGATCGAAAGTTCTCAAAAGAGAATAGACGAGAGAAGGGTCAGCAAGTTATGGCAGCGTTTCCAAACTACGGGAGTGCCCCCCGAGCAAGCCGCCTGACTCCCGCCAAGTATACCGAGATGAAACGCCAAATGACGAACATGGGACTCCTTGTCCCTGTTCAAGAGGCCAGGTCGGTAAATCACATGTATCCACCTCCCACCGAACAGCCCAAGGAGGATGGAGTCCGCATACAACCCGCATAATAGAGATCATCATAATATGTCGTATGCCAACCCAAGTAATTTTCAGCAACACCTGTGAGGTTTGTCGGTCGAATGTAATGATTCAAGAAGTCAAGAAACCGAGTCTAGAGGACATGATGCAGCAGTTGGTTGTAAGCAACCAACAATTGGCAACAAACCGTAATTCATTTATAAGCAAGATCGCCGTAAAATTACACGCTGGAGTTCATGTGACGGCTATGAGCGAACACATGAAAGTAATGGAGAATCGATTGGTCACTAGTCAGACAAGTGAATGCGCTACAAAAGCGAACGGTGAAAACGGGCCAAAGAAAGAGGATCCCGCGAGCGACCTAGCGGTCGCTAGTCATACTGAAGCGGCCGCTAGAAACCAGGCAGTAACTCCAATAGCCGTTATTCACGCGTACATTCCTCCGGTAGACTGCTATTTGATCACGACCATTGCTTCTACACACGTCGCATACTTAGAGGGCAATCGACCTGTCGATAAGAACGCGAGAAAGAAGAAGTGGACTCGGCATGGAACTCCGAGTGAATCATCCAAGTTTGGGGGGGGCCACTTCCAAGCTCAGTGGTGGTCAACGGTGAATGCGAAATACAAGGGAATTCGCAATTTTGGAAGGAAGTCCATTGCTACCAGAACGCCGGATTGAACAAGGTATGTGATGGTCTAGCTAAAGACGTTAAATTAAGCACTTGTTGGGAGGTAACCCAACGTTTTCTTTGTTTTGTTTTCGTGTTTTGTTTTGTTTTTCGTTTGTGTTGCTTTTTGTCGTGTTTTTTTTCTTTTCGTTGTTGTGTCGGTCGATCAACGAGTTGAAGTGAAGTGTGTTAATCCATGTGGCCAATGACGATAGAAAATTTTTGTGAAATTTAATGATAGTGCACATGATATGTTAGAAAATGACGCATGAATGACGTGAGATGGCTTAGCTTGTTGTTTTCACCATTTGCTTATCTGTGAGACTTGAGCTTCACCGTATAAACATCTTGATACGCTTTTAATTGTGTGATATCATGCATGTGATTATCTTCTAGAACTTGCCGTTCTTACGTGTCGAGACCGCAATATGTGTTTCAATTTGGAAAGGATAAAGGCCATCTTTGTTAACCACATATTCACCCAAACACTAACCCGATGTTATATACCATTTGTCGCCTTCTTTGAGCCTTTATTAGACTTTTTTCTTCGATTAACCGGATGATAGGAGGTGAGGATGGATATGGGAATCAAAAGGGTGAAATTTTGATGTAGTTATGATGAGAAAAGTGTCTTTAGAAAAATAAATGCGTGGTAAAGAATAGTACCTTTGTTCGTGAAAATTAAACCCTATAAGCTCTAGAAAAGAAAAGAAAAAGAAAAAAATGTTAAGTTCACTATGAGTATTGAGCATAAAGGGTCTTCAATCGAAGTATAGGTACCTTATGAGGCATAAAACGTCAATTTAGCACGTTGGGAAAGAAGAGGAAAATGGACAAAGTCCATATGTGTCGAAATATATAAATGGTGGTGCTTGGAGTTTACTTGAGTCACTTAGCCATATATTATCCTACCTTAACCAATGTGCCTACATTACAACCTATGAAAAGTCCTCTTTGATCCTCATTTGAACACATTTGACGGTGGAGATGTTAGAGAAACGGCAAGCCTATGGTAAGATGTTGCATTGCATTGATCGTTGAGTGTATACACGCCCCACATTTCTTTACGAGTCGAGTGTATCCTATATTTTACACACATGCCGTTGTGAGGTTGAATTAAATAAGTTTTGCCGTCAATTGTTGTTTGTGTTGAGTTGGCTAACGTCGTCATGTGCGCTAATGTTTTTGAGCGTTAATATATTTTCGAGGCCTAGAATGGTTATCCTCTTTGCTACGCTCGTTGATCTTTCGCTTGTCTTTTCTGCTCGCTTTTGTTTGAGGACAAACAATGCTTTAAGTTTGGGGTTTGATAAACGCATTTTACACGCTTATAGTTGATATTTGAAGATGAGTTTAGCTCGTTTAATGTGCGTTCGCATCGATTCTCAATGTTTCATCTATTTCTAGAAGATATTGCTCTTGGGTGTTCTTTTGGTGTTTTGTAGGTTTATGTGTTGAAAATCGAAGCAAGGAACGAAGCACGAACAAAATGAACAATCTGTCGAGCTTAGCGACCAAGATAGCGGTCGCTAGGCTGGTCATGAGGCAAACCGGAGCGCCGGAAGAGCCGCGGCACGACCTCGTGCCCGCGAGCGAAGCCTCAGCGTCGAGAACTCATCGGACGATTTCGCCACCACTTCATAATTGCTAGCGACCGCTAGTCGGGTCGCGAGTGCAAAGCGCAAGAAGGCGAGCGAGCGAGAAGAACGGGCGCGAGACTTACCTAGCGATCGCACTAGCGATCGCGAGGACCGGTCGAGGCGGCGCGACAGAGGCGCAAATTAGGGTTTGGGTGTGCCTATATATGGCAACACCCCACTCGCCTCCTCGCACCCCAAGAGACCCCAACGCCCTGCACCTATTTTACTTGCTTTTTCCTCGGTTTTCCATTCTTAGTCTTTAATCTTCCTTTAGTTTAATTCTAGTATTGTTTTTACGTTGTTTTAGTTTAGTTTATTGTTTCGTTATCGATCGGAACGTTTTGTCCGATCGTTTTCCTTTGTTTTCCGCTCGCTCGCTTGGAATTGGATTCAAGACCAACCTTTGTTCATCCGACGCTTCCCACGGGTTTTATATATTTAATTTCGCTTTTATGATTAATTAGTATTTCATTCCGCTTATTATGTCGGCTAGTTTTCCGCTCTAATCCTAGGGTTTGCATGATTCGATCCTATATGTTGTGATTCCCGCTATTGTTATTTACCTTCCGTGCATTGATTCATGATTCGATTGTGCTTATTTATATGTGTTGATTTCGATCAATCTTGATGCATATCTAGTTGTCGGTTAACGACGAATTGTATTAATTGTCAATCGTTATCGAATGCATGATACGAATGAGCCTTGAGTCGTAACTGAGATAGGACATTCGTAGGAAGCATATTCTTAGTGATCCTTTTGGAGTTGCTTATTTTCCTCTAGAGACGTAACTGTAATAGGGAAAATTAGTAATCAACTACCGCAATTGTCGTAACTGAAGTTGTTGGTTATATATGTGATCTTCTGTCTTGTCTGGATTAAAACGGTTAGTAATAAGCAAGATAAACATCGTTGTGGATAGGATTGGTGCATCCCTAGGGTTAGTCTTTCTTCATAGTTATCTTTCGTGTTCTTATTGCGTTATTTATATTTCTGTTTGGTTACCTTTGCTTTGGATTAAATTCCGAAGCCCTTAAACCTCTCATCCTTTATTTGTGCTTGAATAATGATGAATAATCGTTGAGCTAGCTTCTATGTTTTCATGATACAATCTCTGTGGATACGATACTTCGCTTACCCTATCATTACACTTTTTACGTGTGAAAAAGGAGCGATCAGTACACAGTCTAAATGCATTAACTACTACAAACCGAGTCCCAAGTCATATACAAGTCAACCGGGCTTCCGAGCTCGTTCATACCCCTTTATTTGGGAAGATATACACTTCTGTATACAGTCTAAATACATTTACGACCAAAACGAAGTCCTAAGCTATGTTTGTACCTCTCAAGGGGGAAAACATACACTTCGAAACGAGTCTAAATACATTTACGACTACATACTAAGTCCTAAGCTATATACAAACTCATTCGGGCCTCCGAGCTCCACCTCGCCAGGTCTTGCTGAAGCTGCACCAGTCCTGAACAAAATCACCAGCTCGGCGATGTACACCTGGAATGAACTCGGTGCCTTCGACCCAGTCGATGAGGCCAGCGTCCCCGCGGCCTACTCCAGAAGCACTGGGCGCGTGCCCGGAGACACCCCGACCTGAAGAGGAGACTCCGGTACCCCCGCGGCCTGCTCCAGGGACACTCAGCGCGGCCTCGGGGCCACCCCGACCTGGAAAGGATGAGCTCTCACTCCCAAGGCTTGTCGTCCGACCTGAAATGCGACCACGCCCCCGACCTGCTCTCCTTCCTCGCAGACCTGGAGCACGGGCCAAGGTCCTCGCCCTTTTGAAAGTGGGCAGGCCAAACAATCGGAGCACCTCGGCATGATCAGCATAGCCGCCTCCCACCTCGGGCGATCTAACGCTTGGGGCCAGCTACAGCCTCGTTGCGGGGCGGGGACAAGCGTCGTTTGCACACAAGTTCGTACTTCTGGGCATACTCCACGATGGAGTCGAGGCAGTCTTTAAAGCTCTTGCTATTAGGCCCCTCCTCGTCCCTCAGCACCATGCCCTCGGCGAGCAAGCCCTGCACTCGGTCATCGGCTTCTGATATGGTGACCCCACCAGATTGGCGGATCACCTTCTCATATTCAGTATGCTCCTCCGAGATCCGAGCCAGCTTCTCCGTCGTCAGCTCGAGCTGCTCTTCGCATTGTATCAGGCGCCCCTGAATCACGTCGGCAGATAATCCTGCCCCCCGGGCTCCAAGCTGAGCGATCCTTAGCTTAAGAGCCTCGTTTTCAGCCAGGAGACGAACCACTTCGCAGTCGGCCTCATGCAACTTCCCTTTCAGTTCGGCTGACGATGCCGAGCTGACATCCATGCTGGCCAGAACCTGGGTCAGTTCGGCAGACCGACTCCTCCAGTGCGTCACCTCTTCATCCTTCTCAGCCAGAGCACCTCGGACTTCTTTCAGCTTTGTCAGCAGGTCGTGATCAAGTCCGATGTATTCGTATGAAGTGCTAAAATAAACAAGACAATACACATTTCAAAATGTTGTGTTTATTACTCAAAAGTGGGAAATTATTACAAGGGCTCAGATCCTATCGACCCGGCGATTCACCTATTACATCAGGTCCACTGACCTCAGGCTTGTTGCCGGACCCGTCGACCTCCTGCTGTCCCTGCTGATGCTCCTGCGGTTGGCCCCCTCAAGCCGGAAGCTCCGAGACCTCCTCCTCGGCTTCGGCCCGCACCTCGGCAAGTAGCTCCTGAAGCTCAGGATCTTCATCCTCCTTGCACTGGGCGACGACCTCAGCCGTCAGAAGGGTCGAACTGGACGCCAGGCCTCGGCAAAGACCGGAATGAGCCAACACCGGAGATCATCGGGCGTAAGCCTTGTTTAGCTCTCGGAGGTCGACCTCGGTCCAGCCATGCTTGACCTTGTCGAAGTCAGGCATGGCGGCCGCCAGCTTCCCCAGGTGATCTGACACCACCTTCGGCTTCAACACGGCGGCAAGTTCGGCGATGAAGCCCGAAAAGCTCTCCGACTCGATGAGCTTGCCGGCGAAGGCCCTCAACATTGGCCCCTGACCTGCCAGCAAGGCACTCATCCCATCGGCGAGCTCCTTCTTCGCGCCAGCGACCTCCTCGCGCGCCTCCTCCAGCTCCCCCCGAGCAGCCTCCAGTGCCCAGGCCTTCTTTTTTGAGCAGCCTCGGCAGCCCTCGCCCGCCTCCGCCTCGCGGGCAGCAAGCGGCCTCCGTGATCCGCTCGCAGCGGCGAGCTCCTGCTCCAAAGATCCCACATCGAGCGAGCTCTCGGAGATGTACCAAGAATACGTTGGTGTCCCCGATCATCGAGCTCGTTTCCTAAACACAATACAAGTTAGCACATATCACGGAGCACGAAACCAGTGCGGAGGGGCTTTTATACTGTGGAAGGGTGCGGCGAATCGGAGCCCGCACCACGTGCTCGATGAGGGGCTGAATCTGCTTCTCTGGGACCGGACTCGACCCCGACAAAGGCTCTATCACCAGTTGACCGAGATCGTCAACCTTCTTCGGGTGCTTGGCAATCCCGCCCCGCCTCGCCTTCTTCTTCGGAGGCTCCTTGCTTGGCGGGGAAGACCCTCCCTCTTGCAACGTCAGCTTCACTGCACAACAAAAGAAAAATCGCGTCAACTCAGGCGAGGTCGGGTGTACAAAAACAAGAGAAAGAGGGTGCCCTCACCCATCTCGGACCCCGACCCAGGAGTCCCGGACCTGTGTATGCTCAACCCGGCGTTATTGAGGTCGTCCTCGGTAAATTTTACGGAGACCTCACCGAGCATGTTGAGCTGCTCCTCTATGTAGCCGAGGGGTTTCAATTTTATATCCTGAAATTTATCCAACCCCCACTTGTAGCTCGGGTGCCCATCAGCCCGTAAAAAAAGTATTTACTTTGCCACCGCGAAACCTTGGAGGGCTGGGCCACCTTAAATGGCTGCCGAGGCGAAAAATAGTACACTCCTCTTGTACACTTGACGCTGAAAAATCGCATCAAGACTTCAAAGGAGAACTCCTCAGCTAGGCCATAACAAGAAAGCCCCATCTCAACTACTGACCTAATAGAATTTGGGGTAAACTGACAGATGGGAATTTGGAAATATTCCTGAATGTGCAAAAAAATGAGAGCTAGAGGAAATCTAAGACCCGCCCTCAGGGCATATACGTACACCGTCAAAAAACCCTCGTGAGCTAAAGCTCGATCACGGGCCCGGCAGCACCACTGTGCCTCCGTCGGCAGATGGCACTCCCTTCCCACCCTCATTACATCGGCGGCGGTCCGAGATGATTTAACATCCCTAGCCTTATACCCATCCCAAGCAGAGAGTATTTCCGGCACTCTCGCGCTAATACTAAGAGATCTACCCCCCAAGGTATGGCACATAAAATCCCTAATCTCAATAATTTCATCAAGAGGGAGGGTGGAAGAAGAACCCGGAGAGGAAGAAGATGTAGAAGTCATACTTACTTTTTTAAAAAGAAGGGCTCGCCGCTCAAGATCGACAAAGATTTTGAAAACTCTGAAAATTTGGTCTGTTCTTTTGCTCTCGAGCGAAGAGGAGAAGAAAGTGAACAGTTCCCTCAAGCGGGGCTATTTATAAAGTGAATGGGCGCCTTAAACGGCCGTTTCAGCTTCCACACGTGCCTACCCGTGATTGGATATGGAGTCCACGCCTTTGCGGTCGAGTGCCCAACTACCGCCTGGCGCGTATGACGTACGCTAGCGTAAGATAGACCGCCAGTCTAACCTCGCAATCATCACACGGACCCCGGCGTCCTCCAGAAAGCGGCGCCTCAGGTCGTGCCTCGGCCTTTCCCCAAATAACGAGGGCATCCAGATCGGACCTCGGCACCCTATCAACGGACTTCGTCCCTACGAGAATATCTCCATCCAGATCGGACCTCGGCGCACCAGCCCCCAGATTCGGTGCCGCTCAGGCCACACCTCGGCATCCCTAGAAGGGTGGTCACTCAGGACGAACCTCGACACCATCCAGCATGACTTCTCCATCTAGGTCCACCTCTCAGATCGGACCTCGGCATCCTCCAAGAGCGCGCAGCCCGGATCGGACCTCGGCGTAACCACGCAGGGGTCGTTATCCGTGTCGGACTTGACTTCCTTCTCAGTAGCACATCTTTGTCCAAATGACGGACAACTCACTTAGGTCTTCGACAAGCGGTGCATGCCTGTAATCCATGCACCACCCAACCCGATTCGAACCAGATCGCCAATAAACCCCACGCCAAAAGACAACACCTTCGACAACAACTTCACCGAGCAACACCTCACCCCAAGCAAAGCGCTTTCTTCACTCCACCCGGCATGACTGTTACTCGACTATTCGGGGAGGGGCTATGATGGGATGTGGCCCAACCGATCAGGCCCACTAACAGCCCAAACGATCGGGCCTAACGTTGGTAGCGGGCCCACGCAGATTAGCTTCCAAGGCGCCCCCAAAACCCTAGCCCCCAGAACCAAAGTCAGGCGCCACCCTCCACGTGGCGCACGGAAGGCGAAGCGTCCCTGCCCCGGCCAATGGAGGACACGCCAGGGGAAGAGCCCCGGCCAATGGAGGGCACGCCAGGGGAAGAGTCCCGGCCAATGGAGAGATTGGGCACGCCTTTAGGCGCAGGCTCAGATATGTATAAATAGAAGGAAAATTGACAGTAGAAGGGTTGGCAACTTATTGAATGCTAAGAGCTTGTAACTACACTCACTGTACTCAAACCATAGTGAAAGTATTGAGGAATCACTCCTCCGTGGACGTAGATCTCATTAACGATCGAACCACGTAAAAACCTTGGTGTTCTTTATTGCTTTACATAAATCTCGCATACTCACGCAACTAGATTCATCACTCACCCATGCTCGCTTGGTTCACTTTGTTCAACATCTTAACTTATTATCCATTTCATGCATCCTCGCAAACCCGTACTAGGAATAATGCCTATAAGGTAAAGAAAACAACACAAAAAATGATCAAACAACCCCATACTTGGCACATTGCTTGTGCTCAAGAAACTTTAAAGCTAACAACAAGAAAAAAAATGAGAAAAGAGATTCGTACTTAAATGGATCATACCATGATTTCCTATCATCCAAGAATCTCTCACCAGAAGCTTTCTCAACTTGAGCACAAATCAAAATAAAACTACGCAAATTGTTGAGCATTATGGGAGCTATCAATCGAATCAAACCATGACAAGATATATTATATTAACTATCTTTTGTGGTTTCCTAAGCACGAAATCTCATTATTTCAACATCAACCAACAATGAGACCTCGAAGGTGGAATACGAGACAATGTTGATCAAGTTAAGCTATCAGATTGAAATTTGGGGTCTATTGATATAGTTGCCCATACTCATCATGTGTCCCTCAATTTTTAAAAGTCAACACATGATAGGAGTAGGGTCCCAAGAGCCACTCCTTTGAGCTCTATTTGCACTTTTTTTACTTCTTTTAAATTATTCTCTTTTTTGTTTTGTTTTTTTTATATATATTTTTATAAGAGCATGTCAATATTCACAAGGTCTAACCTTCAGAGATTTTCCAAAGTGTCATTACGTGTTTTTTCATGCTTATGGTTCACGTCAACTAATGACAACGACCAGAGGAACACGCGAAGATAGGCGTACCTCGTGATAATGATGGAATGATTACTATGAGCGAGAAACCAGAATGTCATGTCAGATCGTCTGATGGTGTATGGATCAAGCTAATTGCAAAGCAGAGTCAGAGGGAGGCCTTTGGGTAGGCAATCCGACCATCAAGTTTGTAATATATTGTGCTTAAGATTACGTACATGACCCTTGAATGATGATTGTATTTATAGATATGAATATGGCGTTGGATGAGTGACGACCTCTGGGAACCCGTCGTTAGAGGTCCCTAGATGCGTTAAGATACATTTATAATCTCCTCAAACTTGAACACATAGTTCCGTATATGACAAGTTAAGGGGTCGAACCCAAGAAAGCTGGTTGTGTTGTTACTCGAGTTGTCACAGTTTGGGTTGGAGGTTGCCCAGTGGACAAGATGTCAGTCAGGTTGACGGTCTCAGTAGAGATGTACTGAGAGATAGATCTTGAGCATAAAGTAAACTGAAAACTAAACACAAGATAAAAGATTAAATAACAAGTAGTTGGGCCAAGGGTTCCGCACGTTGAGATACTGGTCAAGACGTCGATCATAGGTTCAAGGGTTTCCACCCCGAGTGTATGTCGTTGGTTAAAGGTACCAAGGGGTAGGCGCCCTTTTGGTTGTCACGTACACCAGGCCCCCCAGCCCCAACTTGCCCGTAGATTTTAGAACGAAGTACAGAGGCCCCCTGCCTTGCCCCCTTTGCCAAGACGGTCCCCAAAATAGGTTATCCCGCCCAACAACTTAACTCACTAGACAACCCAACTAGCCACAGATGGTCCAAGGGAGTGGCTTGCAGCCCTTTGCCCAAGGCCGACGGCTACAATCACCCACTCCAGCCGTACTTTTCGGGAAAAAGAGACACTCGATGTCTTACTCCGGCTATTGCTTGTAGCTACCCCTCCCCCTAAGGCTACCGGCCGAGTTAACGCTCAAGGAAAGGAATAACATGTGTATAAAGGCCTAGAGCTTCGGGAACACCCACTCAAGGTTCTAAGAACGTTTAGACCTCACGACTCTCATGACCTCGACTTAACGTGCTTCACCTCGAGCCCAACCAAACTGACTACTCACGCATAATCAACATAAACATATAAGCAATAAACAAGAGCATAATCGAAACCATACTTGAACAGAAAATCAAACTGAAATTAAAGGCAGTCTCTGGCAAGCAGTTGCTCGAGCAGAGATCACAAAATACATATAATAAATGTTTGCCCGTAGGACTTATTTCTTCCTCACCAATCACTCATGAAAGCCAAAGAGAAATAAAAGAGATAATTCTAGAGAGAATTTCGGACTTGATGCTCTCACTCTCCAAAATCGAATTGTGTGGAGTTGTTTGAATTGTTGTGTTGGGAGCATAGGTATACTCTCCTTTGTCTTGGTCAGCGCACGTATCTCGAGGTAGCAGGTGGTGAGGGCAACAGCTGGCTCGGGCTCTGGACACCGACAGGGACTCCTCTGGCTTCAGTCTGGGTAGGTTTGTCTCATCTCAGCAGCTGCAGGTTGACCTTTCCCTTTTCAGTAAAAATCAAGCAGGCGGCAGAGAGTGATCTTGCCTAGAATCGTCCCATTTGCGTGCAAGTCTGCCAGAGTTATTGTCTGCGTCCCCCAGCTGCATCCTGAGATTACCCTCTGTCCACTGCGTCCCTCCTCGTCCTTTTTTTCTCTCTTCCTTGTCTTGATTATCTTCTTTGCTTCACGTCAGCTCGTTGGTCAGGCTCAGCTCCCATGCGGTACAGTGTCTTGGCAAGATGTCAGAATGCCTTGCCAAGGTAGTCTTCGAGATTTTTACCTCTCTCACGGGAGGTGGCCTGATCTTGCCCAAAGTGTGTCTCAACCTGCAACATCCCAAACGTGTCCTCCCAGACACAAATACACGCAAAGAACACATACAAAATGCATTCTTTCTAGGGCAAGGACTACCCCAAAAAGAGCACGAAAAATGGGTTCGTCACACTCACACACTTGAACCACGGTTGTCCTCAAGCGTGCAAGCATTCCTTGCCCAAAAGAAAAACAAAACACACAAACAACACACGCAAAAACCATCAAGGATAAGATGAAACATAACGAAGATAATCAGGCATAGGCGATTAATACAACTATGTATCAAGGTCAATCAAGATCGGGGCAAAGCAAGTTTGTGGAAGTTCCTCCCAAACACTCAAACTCTCTGTGTTTAGGGTCTCACGCTCAGTGATAACTTAATCAAGGAAGTGCCATAGGCTTGCCTGCCGTCTAATATCTCTGTCCTATAGCTTGGTCTAAGTTCTCTATCCTTAGGTCTTTAGGGTTGTGTTGAGTGGCTTCTTGGCAAAGTTGGAAGTATTTAAGCTTTGGGTAAGGTTGTCTTGACTTAGGTCTAGGGCATAATGTTCTCCCATTTCCCTTGGCAAGATACTTACGGGCCTGAGCACACTTATATTTTTGGGGGAACTTCTTTTTCTCTTTATACTTTTTCAAACGTTGTTCACCCACCCCTTTTCTTTCCTTTTCTACACATTTTGAATTGATATACATTTACCCAATTTTCTCAATTTAAACTCACTATGCCCGGCCGAAGGCCAAGGCATCTAATGTTTGTGTTTTGCCCAGAATAATGCCTAAGACATATATATCCCTCCCCTATTCTTCCTCTCTCAACCCCCAGGTCAGGGAAGAGCACAAGGTAATTAAAAAGAAAATGATCAGCTCAAAGGGGGTTAGCAAATGATACATATATATGGGTTTATGTTCACTGTTGACCATGGCTACGAAAAGAAAGCCTAAATCATCTAGAGCACTCAAACCTATAGCAGTTGGGCTTTGATCAAGACGGCAGGCAAGTTCTAGCACAACCAAGTCAAGCATCCGAATAACACACAGAATAGAAATCATGCTTGCAATGATAAAGCATATATAGGCTCAATTTCTCACAGGTGTGCATGCTATGCCCCTTTTCCGTCATACCAACCTTATTGAAACACAGCTAAATATGTATTACAAAGCCTATGCCAACATCATAATTATCATGCTCATCTTAAACGTGCTGGTCAACACACACAACAAAAAATAGGGGGCCCTCCCCACTCACACACTTTGCTTGGGACAAAGTGTTAGACTGATTAGGGTCCCCGAAAAACACAAACACACAAACACGCAACAAACAAACACAAAAAAAAGAAAAGAAAAACAAAACACAAAAACAAAAAACATAAAAACAAGGGAGGAAAAGCTTAGGGGGATGCAGGTGGGTACCTGAATCCTTGGTGGGAGAAAAACGCGAGCTGGGCAGTCTGGATCTCGTTCAAAGTTTCTTGTATTCTGGAGAGGGCGGCTTGAGTGTCATCTTGGGCAGGCTCCGGTGTTGCTGAAGGTTCTGCCCTTGCCTTGGCCTTTGAGCGGGCTGGCTTGGCATCTGGCTTCTCAAGCTCTGCTGTATGGTGAGCTTGCCATCCTCGTCCTCCATGATCTTGAGCATCTTCTTGAGTACCTTCAGGTCAAAGGTGTCCTCTCTCTCGAGGGTCATGGCAAAGTCGGGGCCGAGCAACTCGTTCTCCTTGGCGAAGTTGGTCGGCAAGTGGCACAAGGACAGCCTCTGCTGCTCCCTGCCCATGATGCTCTTCATGTGCGTTATTGCAAAAGCTGCAAAGTTGAGCCTTATCTTCTCGTGCATCGCCCAGAGGATGTACAACTCGCTTTTTGACATGGTTGCGCTGCTGTCCTTCTTGCCAAAGAGGTTGTAGGAGAGGATCCGGTGGCACACTTGCATGGCTGGCTCCTTGAGTGCGGTCCCCTTGGCGTCACACGATTTGAACTGTGCGCCATCCTTTCCGATTAACTTTGCCCAGATCCCCGACCATTTTTCATCAGTGAAATTGGGCACCACCTTGACTGCTCCTTTGTAGCTTGCGCCTTTGGCCTCCATCAATGTCACCATGTTTAAAGCTTGGTTGAGCTCATCAACCGTGAACTCTCTCCGCTTTCTGTGGAGGGTGAACTGTATGCCCACTGGCACTCCCTTGTCGTGGTCGATGTCAAGATCTTCGTAAAATTCCTTCACCAGTGGCGCGTAGACTGTGGTATCCCACTCAAGAAACTTTCCCCACCCGATTCCTTTAAACAGCCGCTCGACGTCCTCCTTGACACGCAGTTGCTCGAGGAGTGAATGCTCCAATCGCTTGGGCACCACCATCTCCTTGTTTTTGACGAGCTCCTTGGCGTTTACAGTGTAGGCCTTCCCTCGCTTCGACGAGCGTGTCGTTATTTTTGCCTACTTCGCCGGCCGTTCTTTAGTGAGGAGGACATCTTCTTCCTCGATCTCTTCCGCTAAGTCGTTCCCTTCATCTTTATCTTCTTCGAGCGCATCGACGGAGCTTCCTTCCTCGAAGACCTCCTTCTCCTCCACCACCTTGGTTTCCTTGTCGATGGACCCAGTGTGAGAGGGGATCGGTGGCGTCTTCTTCGAGGAGGATGTGGTAGGAGTATTCTTTATCTTTTTCTTTCCGGCGGATGAGGACCCTTCTTTCTTTTTCTCCGACGTCTTCTCGGGCGTCTTCTCGGGCGCGGGCTGCTTCTCTTCATCAGTGTCCACCTCCATGTGGATGTCGTGGAGGGTGGGCGCTTCTTCTGCTCCCTCGACGAACTCAGTGAGGAGGGCTCCGTCGTCGGACGACGGGCTCCCCTCGGCGGCGGGCTCGGCTGGTGCTTTCTCCATTTTGATGCGGCGAGCGACGGTCTTCTTCGGGGTTGGTCCCAGGAGTTTTTTCTTTGGACGTCTGTGCACCATGGTGTAGGAAAATCTAATTTTAACCCTCTCCCGAGGATCTATCTTGGATGTTTAATTCACCATACATTGATTATATGCCTAACATGCACCTATATAATTAATTGCAACACGTAGGAGTTTTCTCGTGTTTACCTGAGAATCTGTTGGGGAAAGAGTGGATCAAGACTCGTGCTTTGATCTTCTGGACTGTATCCCGATTGCCTAAACTCCAATGCCGAGTGAGGACAATCTTTGGAGAATGCTATAGAAAATCACCTTCTTCCTTTTTTCAAAATTTTCGAAAATCTCATACTTTAGGAAGTATAATTCTCGAAAATATTGCTTGAGCATTAACCTTGATTTTCTCTCTCACCTTATATTTATAATGCATTCCTAAATCCTATCTAGATAGGATTTATGCATATCTAATAAATATAATCATATCACTTAAGATAGAGAGGATCAAGTTAGAGTCCTAGAGGGACTCTACAAGGAAGTGGACGATTTTCTCTCTAGCTCCAGGCTTGAATGGGCTAGCCCAGGGATCAAATGCAAGGAATAAAGATGGGCCTCAAATAAATTAATTATCTTATGTTCAGCCCAGAACATAAATTAATTCATAAACATTTATTCATGCCACTAGAGAATAAATGCTGACTTAACCCTTTATAACCGAAGTTGAGTCGGGCTCGCATTTAGACTTAACGAATCCCCGTATTTAAGATATCGTACGTCCATTAATTATTTACAGCATTGTGACTGCTTAAAATAATTAATTACTTTAATTCCTTAAGTAGTACCACTCAACCTTATTATTGTACTTGCGACAACTCAACCTGCAGGGTTTAGTACAATAAACCTTTTGAGTTCCTTAAGGGGACGTCATCATCCTAAACGGATACGGTGACTCGACACAGGTAACTAGCATGACATACAAGTACTGCCACCACCCAAGATGCAGAGAATCTTGGGTTAACTTATGTAACCCTCACCCATAACAAGTCAAAGTGATGGTCAACAACTCATACTCACCTATTACCTTATCGAGGTTTAGATCAACGTAAGTCATCGAGATCTAGGTTCTTCACGACGGTCAGATAGAAGAACTCATCTCACTGTGATCCTTCAATACGTCAGAGACGTACCAGTATAGGCAAGCAACTAAGTCAAATCACTTCTTATCTATACCGCAGCCTATACCGTAACTCGTCCTCAAGTTGTCTCAGCTGTGATACTCTTTATATCTCATTAAGCTTGACCAATCATACAGACTTCTGTGATCTACAACACACTGTATGATCTAACTTATATATGAGATAAGGGGACATACATATGCAATCAAGTAATCAATTCAGATATGAGATTGTAATAGTGGTAACAAGAAACATTGTATACAAGCTTAACCAAAACTGCTTCCAGTATACAAATCCAACAATCTCCCACTTATACTAAAGCAAAACTTTTAGTATACAATGTGTCTCTCTACTAGCTATTACAAACAACACTATCACTTTACTTCTCCCACTTATAAAAAAGTTTCCTTTCTAAGTGGGTGTCATCTTGCACAATCCAAGTCCTCGAATATGCTCTTCATAGACTTTTTGCGGCAGACTCTTCGTGAATGGATCAGTGTAACAGCCCGCCAATCCAAAGTACGGATTAGCAGGGACTGTTACTAATGACGGGGATTAATAATAGGAACAGTAACTAATTATGGAATTGAGGGCATATGATAGACAAACTCTCAAGACTTCATATCATTTAACACGACAATCATAACTTACATATGAAACTGAATCATTCAGACCTTTATTAAAAGGGTTCAACTACTTTGAAGGGAATGAGGTGCAAACTCAAAACATAATTTAAGGTACTTTACAGCGGAAACATGTGGAATACACATATGACGATGCGTATCCAAGGTTTAACTATCAACGACAAAAGACTTGATTGCTCAACACTGCTCCATCCCATCCATCAGCTCAACCTGCACATTTAAAAACAAACATGCAGGGCTGAGTACAAATAATGCACCCAGTGGACTCATTGCCAAAACATTTTCTTTAAATTACTTTCGCCCTACAAGTAAGACACAGGGTTTTAATTGAAAATGCCTCAGGCTTACTAAAACATTTTCACACTTTCAAAACATCGCTCGGCCGAGCATTTTCTCTTTGTATGATCCATATCATTCACATATCTCATATCACATCATCATCTCATAAACTCATCTCGCACCGTAGAGGTGGCCACCTACTACGGGCGCAGTGACCGGCCGAGAATTGTCCTTCCGCACACAATCACCTTACTCGTGCACGTAACCCTAGCTGTGAAGTTCGTGATCCGACATAGGGTCCGATATCGATTTTCTCATCATCGGGAGCTACCCAATGATCAAGTCATTAGCGAACCAACGGCTCATATACTTTCATAGTTGGCTTGCCCAACAACATGATAGGATCCATACATAAAACATAAATACTTTGGGGTGTAATCATATCATTTCTCAACCGAAGCTTTGTAAATAAATACTTTTCATTTTAAAGCATTGTAAATAAAAGTGTTTTCGAGTAAAGCCCACCGGCACGAAGCTTTTCAAATAAGTCCCTTTCTAACGCCAACGATCGACGCGCGTCCAACCTTTACGTGAGGAATTAATTTAGCACGAGGTCACGTTTCGACAGAGGCGAACATCGCCTATAACGTTCACGATCAAATAAGGCTAACGCACGGACTTATTTTAACGCTTCCTAATCGATTGATGTCGATTATAAATTTTCTCGATATAAGGAATATTCTACCTTTTTAGACATAATGACGTTTTTAATGTACTTACGTAACGTAAGTTACATTGTTACTAAACGTCTACGTCACATAGATCACGACATCGAATTACGTGCCCTTTGACCTTGGTCAACGTTTTGGTCAACTATTTTGACCGAGTCAACAAAAGTCAACAATTTTGACTTTGGTCAATAAAAGTCAACATTTTGACTTTTCAATTATTTATGAAATTCTATCATTTTATGTGCAATTCTTGTTCTAAAATTCCCATAAAATCATACTATGTTTAAAACATTGTTTTGATCATATTATGTAATTACTTTGGTCAAATAAAATTATATACCATAGAATTATACTATATGGTTTCGGTTTCATATTTCACTAAGTAAACAATTTTTAAAAATTCTAATAAATTCACATAACACTTAATCATCCTCAACTATGCTTACTATAACATAATTGTTATTTATTATGAACTATTGAATTTAATTTACCTAAGTCATATTTCAAAATTTTGACTTAGGTCCAAATACACTTAAATATGGTTTATATCACAACCTACTATCATAGGTTATAATTTTCGAAATTCTTGGACTTAGGTACTAAAGTTCCCCAAAAAATCTATATAAATTCATATAAGCTTATTTAATATCCTAGATTATTATTCCATGCTTAAATTAACAATTAAAAATCAAAATCATCAACATATGGTACTCTTAAGATTTCGGTCCACATAAATAATTTAATACCAAGCTTAATTTTGTGATATAATTGTAATACATGCTTAATAACATCATATAAATATAATATATAAACATATTAGCATAAGTTATATAATTTTCGAAAATCACATGAATAAACTAAGCTTATAACATAAATTCTAACGTATATACAAGGCTCGTAAGAAATCTAACCTTTTAATCGGTATGGATTTGATCGGTGTCGTCTAGTCGATCTAAGTTTGGACTCTTGTACAAGGTGAACACTCTCTCTTCCTCTCCTTAATATTTTCGAAAATTTTGGTAGTGATGAAGAAATGAAGGCTCTCATGGGGTATTTATAGACTTATGCTACTTATTTTTTTATTATTATATGAAAATATCTTTGGTATACTTGCACCAAATCTTATCCCTAACCTTATCTTATCTTATCAAGAACCTTATCATACACAACTCATCATTTACTACCTTATTCTTTTAATTAGATTCATTGTACCATAGGTTAAATTGAAATCAACATTTTATTAAATATATATATATATATATGAATCGGCCTTCATCCATAGCTTAGGATAGGTTTTATTTTTTCTTTCATTTTACCCTTTATTTTATTATATTATAATTAAATTAATAATTTATAACATAATTATCAATAATTAAAGGAATTATCACATTTATACACCCATAGTGAAATTTTCGCCAATTTAGTTCCTTAGACTAGGATTTTATATTTTTATTATATCATATACTATGTTATTTTTATATAGTATAAAGTTACTTTAGAAAGTCAAAAATTTCAACTATAACATGTGGCACTATTATAAGGTATGCAATTAAATAAATTTTCAACCTTATTGCCTAAGGTTTCGGCCCCCCTCATTCAATGAATCTTGAATTACTTGTTCCACTTGATAACTATGTCCACTTACACCTAATATAGGATAAGATCCAGCTCATAGCTTATCCTTAATTATAGGATAATGTTTATCACATAAAATCATGCTTAAAAATCTAAGATTTTCACCACTTTTGAGTACAAGTGCACCCCCACTTGTGCAAGTTGTAATACACCTCATTTTATCCTTAATGACATCATAATAATATAATAATTATCATACATCATTAATTAAATAAGAATAAAAATTAATTTGTACTTAGAAACCCTAATTTTTGATTTTCACTAAGGTATTCCCAAATATTTTATTTCCTTGTATAAAATAGCTATTACATAATTATGTGACATATTATATGTCTTAGATAATAAATTTAATCATAGAAAAGTATTTAAAATAATTTAGATCTCACAAACCCTAATTTGAATTATCTGATTTGAAAATTTCAAAATAGGGTACATTCTATTCTTTAAATTTTCTAGCATTATTAAATGATAAATAATGCTCTTATATAATAAAATAATCATAGGAATTTGAATTTTATAATTCCATGATTGTTTGACTGAGTTATCGACTCATCTCTAAAAACCGACGTTTGAAACGTCTCAAAATTCTCATAGGCGAATTATCTCTAAAACGTTCAAAATAAAGTTGTAACAACTTTACTTATTCTTATAATAATAGGAATTTCGAAATTAAGCTTAGCAGCTTAATAATACTGTAAGACGTAATTGTCGAATTTATCCGACGTTAGAATATTACGTTCGAAGGAATATCGGAAATTATATTCCTTAATTCACTAAGCGTCAGTGAATGTCACACAATCATTTTAAATTATGTTTGGTTAAAATCGAGCATTGACTAATTAAGGTTTTAATTACTGAATTAATAACCCTAATTACGTCATTTATTATTGTAATTTAGTATTAAAATTACGGGATATTACATTCTACCCCCCTTAAAATAAATTTCGTCCCGAAATTTGTATACCTCAAAGCACGAGACACTTTTCTCGTCATTTCATTCTCATGTTTTCACATGACTTTCTCATGTCCATGGTTTCTCCATTGGACTTTCACTAACGGTATAAACTTGTTTCTTAACCGTTATACTTTTACGATTTAACATCGTCGTAGGTCTTTCCTCGTAATCCATATCTGGATTAAGAACATCATCATCATAATAACTCGCGTATTTTGGGTAATACACGTACTTTTCTCAACTGCGACACATGGAAAACATTATGTACTTTCCCCATGCCTGGTGGAAGTACCAATCTATAGGCTACTGGGCCTATCCTTTCTAAGATCCTCATAAGGTCTTATACAACGTGATTCTAACTTGCATTTTACTCAATCTTAACTCCTCTAAATGGAGAGATCTTAAGAAAACTTTATTTACGCGTATCTGCGTAAGACTTTTGCTCTCATGAGCTTCGTTACCGCTCATACATTTACGATGCACAATCTCAATCATTTTACTCGGGGTGTTAGACCCTGGTACTTTCCTCGTACCTTATCATAAGAAGGAAGTGATCGACACTTTCTTTCGTATAATATCTCATATGGCCCATTTTGACTATTTCTCGACAGCTACCGTCGTAGGTGATGCTGTATTAGTGGAAAAATATGTTTCTAACTCGTACTTTGATTCGACACTAATTTCTTTAACATATCTTAAAACGTTCGTATTGTCTTTCGACTGTCCATCTATGAGCGAAGATTCTAGTTTAATCACATCTCCAATTCTTTCTTTAACTAATCCAAATTTGGAACTTGGAATCTCTATCAACTATGATAGATTTTGGTACTCTATGTAAACGTACGATTTCCTTTACGTCTTACCGAACTAGTTTATCAGATTCATAAGTAATCTGAATAGGTCGAATAATGAACGCATTTAACGAGTTGATCCACTACTACTCATATAGTAGTGTTATTTCTTTCGACGTTGATAATCTATTACGAACTTCATTATGATGTCATTCCATTCCCATGGGGTATCTCCAAAGGCTATAACTTTCTCATAGTTTGTTAACGTAATGCCTCTACTTTTGACGGATGAGACTATATCTTGTTTCCACTCTTCCTATCGAACTTTTTTCTCATAAGTCTTGATATATCTTAATACTGCCTGGGTGGGTGGTATAAGGAGTATCATGAGCTTCACTCATGATTTCATTCTTTAACTCATTATTGTTGGGAACACGTATCCTTCCTTAAACAATATGACATTAGCATGTGCTTCTCTCGCTCTTTCGCCTTAAATTCTCTAGTGAGTTTCTCTTTTCTTGCTAAGAGACATCCTCTACCACATTCGTCTTGCCTGGGTGGTAATTTATACCACAATTGTAATCTTTTACTAATTTGGCCATTTCTTTTTCCCATGTTCGAAACTTCTTTGCTCGACGAAGTATTTTAAACTTTCATGATCGGTGACGATCTCATACCTTACTTCTTAGAGGTGATGTTTCCAAAACTTAATCCTTGTATTACTATTGCTAGTTCTAAGTGGTGAGAGGGGTAGTTCTATCCTTGCACTGCTTTAACCTTAGCCACATCTTCTTTAATTTCTTCTGATGACACGATATGTCCAGGGAACATTATTTCTTTAAGCCAAACTTATCATTTACCAGACTTGGCAAGAACTTGCTTGGTTCTTTGAGGTTTATAGGACTATTCTCAGTGTTACTTATGTCCTTCCTTCCTCTTTGTATGGATAAGGATATCTCCCATGAAGACTAAGACAAATTTATCTAAGTAAGGATGGAACACTCGATTTTTGAGGTTCAAAAATATGGCTAGTACATCTGTTAGTCCGAACGGCATAACTATAAGTTCATAGTGGTCATAACTTGTTTGCAAGCCATTTTGGGTACATTGCCAGCTTGTACCTTTAGCTGATGACATCTTTATTTAAGATTGATTTTCAAGGATAATTTCACTTCTTTCCAACTAATCGAGCAATCGTCTAACTTTGGTGGTGTATACTTGTTCTTAAGCATCAATTAGTTTAATTCTTGGTAGTCAATGCATATTCTTAAACAACCATCCTTTGTCCTTATAAATAAGCCGGGTGTTTTCCAAGGTGATATACTAGGTTTGATAAAACTTAAATCCTATGATTCTTAGATTTGATCCTTTGTCCTTCCAACTTCCTTGAAGCCATTCATTATACGTGCTATTCAGGGTTCTATATTCATAGGTAATCTCTAGCTGCCTATAAGGGTAAGTTATTGGTAAATTGCTATGAGAAACGTTTGGTAATTCTCAAATAATTTCCATATCCTCGATCTTTATTTCTGCTTCCTCTCCTTTGGTTAGATAACCAAGGAATGGTCGATATTCTTCCTTATTCATTACTCTTTTTAGAGGTAGTGTGGGTATTATTGGAATTTTCTTCTCCATACTGATTCCATAAGACTCGTAGTTCCTTGACCGGAAAATGGTACGTACTTTTACTTTTCTTGCACAGGATCGTAGAATGAGTTTTGATTCATCATTCCTTTCTTAGGTCGTATCTACATCTTCTATAGGTATTAAGTTCAAGTCATTTTGCTAAACCTTAAGTGATCCTAGGTTCAATTCTAAGTTTGAGCAACAAGCGTGACAATCTTAGTTTCTTCTATGTGTGAGATGATTCTCTCTTCCTGAATTTCTTATTCGAACTTAAGTTCTATTGTATCTACGCATGCTCTTGTATTGAAAGGTATGACGTACTTGTATTGAACAAAAGTATTACATGTATGGTAAGAAGTTTTCCATACCTTCTAGGTTTTCTTGGTTTTATTCAATCGGTTCTTGATATAGGGCATAAGTCCTAGCTTGTGTTGGTTGTGGCTGCCCTTGTCGTCACCGCTGTGACCGATACTGGGGCTGATATTGTATAGTCCTTAGTGATTGGGTTTGGCCTGGTGGTTTGGGTTTTCCTATTCTTTCCGGGTGTACTACTGGGCACTCATTCGCGTAATGGCCCCTCATACCACATTTATAGCAACCAGTATTGCCTGCTAGACATTTACTTCTGTGTGGTCTATGGCATTTTGGACAGAGAGGAATTCTTATTTGTCCTTGTGATGCCATGTTTCTTTTCCATGGTCTTTTGTTGTTTGTACTCCCAACATTTCCTTGGTTGTAATCACTAAGATTACCTTCCCATTTCCTCTTGCCCTTGTCACTAGCATTATGTGACTGAGTGGGAGTAGGCTTATCCTCTGGCATTGCTGCCTCAATGTCTAAAGCCCGACTAAGAGCTTCAGTGTATGTTAAGTCTCCATGACTGGCAAGAAACATTCTTATCTCATGCCTTAGACCAGATCTAAATTTCTCTGACATTTTTATGTCAGTATTCACTTGGTCCGGAGCGTACCTTGACATATCACAAAAGAGGCGATCGTACTCAGTTACTGACATCTTCTCTTGCTTAAGATTGAAAAATTCGATTTCCTTTTTCTTCCTATAGCTCTTGGGAATGTATTTCTCATATATTTATGTCTTAAAATTTTCCCAAGTAAATGCATCTATTTGTTCTGGTGTTAGGGTTTTCCTTCGGGCTTCCCACCAGAAATCAGCTGGTCCGGTGAGTTGGAAGGTCACACAAGACAGTCTTTCTTGTGCTGTACAACGGAGGAAATCGAAAATCCTTTCTATTGTTCTTACCCATTGCTCTGCCTCATCAGGACTTCATTTTCCGTTAAAGGTAGGCGGATTTTGCCTAAGGAAAAGCTCCTCGATCCTACGATCAAGTGGAGGTGGGGGTGATTGTGGTATTTCTCTTTTGGGCTGTGGAATTCTGCCCCTTCTCCCATCTCTTCCTCTAATTTCTTGCTCAAGCTCGCGTCTAGGCGGCATTCTGGTATTTTACAAAGATGTAATTAGCATTCACGTAATGCTTATTGTAATTATAACATCTTTATTCAATCCCCATCATAATACGGTTTTAGTAAACCATTCGCCCTCTCTATCCTCACCATCCGTGGTTTCACGAAAGTTTCAATTTACTTGAAAACAACTTTCTTCATGCATGATTGTAAGGGCGGAGGTATAACGAGTTGACTTGCTAACGACAATACTTTTATCTATTACGTCTTCCTCTAGAAGAATTTCTTGTACTTCCAACTTTAGACATGTCTGACCTACTAACGAGGTTTTAAGGACGATCAACTATCTTACAGATAAGTTTCATTCTTTCTCATTATGACGTAACAAGAGGAGGGTATATTCCAAGGATATCATATACTTCTCTTTACTTCTATTCCAGTACTAAATGCTAAAGGGTATCTCGTTTATAACTTAGTCATTATATACTCATGTGAAGGTATGACTTTACTGTCATCAGTACTGGGAAAACCCATCAAGGGTCGATCCACCTATGTGTTTTACAAAAATGATATCTCGTCTTCATCAAGAACTTCTTTACATCATATCTTGATGTTTATCATTTCACTAACTCGAAACTTAGGTTACAAAATGAGTCAACCTATTTCTTACTTATTGGTTTCAAGGATTTGAAAAGAATTTGTCATGACAACTTGCAAGAGATATGGTTCCACAATTCAAGATAACAACTCTGAAGGCTTTAAAACAACATGTTCTTTGAACTGAATAATTGGGAGATAGGGTCCGAAGACCAGAATAACAATTACTGAGATTTCTTTGGTCATATGGGGTGGCCAGACCCGTCACAAATATTTTCTCAGTCACAGGAAGGTTTGGTTTCAAGAGGATGTTTTATGAAATTTTCTGGTTGTAAATTTCTTTCAGAAAAAGTGAGAACTCAAGTGATTTTCTCAATTGGAACTAGGTCATAGAATTAAACTCCATGACAGAACTTGGTGATGAATAGACTTTGAAATTTCGTATAACTTGTACTGGATATCAACAAAGGTTCTCATGTATACATGTCATAACTCTACTTGTACTATTGGAAATCTCGCTCTCTAGTAGCATTCTAAGGTTCTCGTTATACTGTAGAGTTCTTGTTCTATGTAAATCGTAACACTAATATCAACTGTTTTCTTTGATTACTTTCCTATTTCGCTTCTAACGAGAAAGTCATAGTCAATTTGGATTTTAAGTCCGACGTGAACATCAAAGCGAAAACTATACTCATGTCACTTATCGCATAGTGACATTTATCATCTCGAAATCATCGCTCGATTCTTAACATCATCAACTTCCATTCATGCTCTTCGACTTTCGTCGTGCTTATCTTTCAACTCGAGATTCTCATTTCAATCTCGCCACGTCTCATGACGGACTAAAATTCTCATAGTTCTCTCCCTATGTTCTTTCAATAAAAGGGATCATGCGACTTAGGCAGTCTAGGTTCTTTTGGGATAACATACCCATCATCAAAATAATGGAAATTTGTAAGCGTAAACATTCATAACATATCTCTTTTATAATAATCATGCTCATCAATTTCACTAATTCAAAGATTTCATTTTTGACATAACAATGTCAACACTTTCTCGTATAACATACCATAACATAATCATACGTTGGTAGCGAACCAACAATTTTCATTTCATCATACCACCAACTCCACATATAACAATATCATATCAAATTAATCCTAGCTGTATTCTCGCATCCGCTTAGGAACAAATATCAATTTCTCATAAAACTTCATTGCAATGTTTGCAATTACTTTCACTTTCAATAGTTACGATAACTTTCATCTCTTTGGAAATATCATTTTCCATGTTCAAACTTTTCATTTCGAATTTTGAGAAAGGGCATGTACTTTCAAACTTTTCATTTCCAAACCGAAAAATCATTTACTCAACGCTATCAAATTCTTTGTCTCCCATGAATATGCGGTCCATACCTACATATTCGTGGAATCTTTGAAACTTTTCTGAATATGCAATCCCATACCGCATATTCTTAGAATCTCTTTTATTTCAAAACTTTCATTTTCTTGGAAAAATCATTTCACTTAGTAAATTTTCACTTTCAAACTTCTCATTCTCATTCTTAAAACTTTTAAGAAAATCATTTACCTCTTTTCCCGGTTGAGCTTGATGTGATGGAGTGTTGAACATAGTCGGCTGATCTCTAGAAGTCTAGTGACTCAATCTAGACTCAACTTTTGAAAGAAATTTTGGGTTTAAGGAACGACCCGCTCTGATACCAACTGTAACAGCCCGCCAATCCAAAGTACGGATTAGCAGGGACTGTTACTAATGACGGGGATTAATAATAGGAACAGTAACTAATTATGGAATTGAAGGGCATATGATAGACAAACTCTCAAGACTTCATATCATTTAACACGACAATCATAACTTACATATGAAACTCGAATCATTGGACCTTTATTAAAAGGGTTCAACTACTTTGAAGGAATGAGGAGCAAACTCAAAACATAATTTAAGGTACTTTACAATGAAACATGTGGAATACACATATGACGATGCGTATCCAAGGTTTAACTATCAACGACAAAAGACTCAATGCTTAACACCGCTCCATCCCATCCATCACTCAACTCGCACATTTAAAACAAACATGCAGGTCGAGTACAAATAATGCACCAGTGGACTCATTCACAAAACATTTTCTTTAAATTACATCGCCCTATAAGTAAGACACAGGGTTTTAATTGAAAATGCCTCAGGCTTACTAAAACATTTTCTCACTTTCAAAACATCGCTTGTCGAGCATTTTCTCTTTGATGATCCATATCATTCACATATCTCATATCACATCATCATCTCATAAACTCATCTCACACCGTAGAGGTGGCCACCTACTACAGGCGCGCATGACCGCCGAGAAATTGTCCTTTCGACACAAATACCTTACTCGTGCACGTAACCTAGGCAGAATTTCGTGATCCGACATAGGGTCCGATATCGATTTTCTCATCAGTCGGGGAGCTACCCAGCGACTGAAGTCAGTTGGCGAACCAACAGCTCATATACTTTCATAGTTGGCTTGCCCAACAACATGATAGGATCCATACATAAAACATAAATACTTTGGGCAGGTAATCATATCATTTCTCAACCGAAAGCTTTGTAAATAAATACTTTTCATTTTAAAGAAAGCATTGTAAATAAAAGTGTTTTCGAGTAAAGCCCACCTGGTACGAAGCTTTTCAAATAAGTCCCTTTCTAACGTCAACAATCAAGACGCGTCCAACCTTTACGTAAGGAATTAATTTAGTACGTAGGTCACGTTTCGATAGAGACGAACATCGTCTATAACGTTCTACGCATCAAATAAGGCTAACACACGGACTTATTTTAACGTTTCCTAATCGATTGATGTCGATTATAAATTTTCTTGATATAAGGAATATTCTACCTTTTTAGTACATAATGTACATTTTTAATGTACTTACGTAACGTAAGTTACATTATTACTAAACGTACTACGTCACATAGATCACGTATTATCGAATTACGTGCCCTTTGACCTTGGTCAACGTTTTTGGTCAACTATTTTGACCGAGTCAACAAAAAGTCAACAATTTTGACTTTGGTCAACAAAAGTCAACATTTTGACTTTTTCAATTATTTATGAAATTCTATCATTTTATGTGCAATTCTTGTTCTAAAAATTCCCATAAAATCATACTATGTTTAAAACATTGTTTTTGATCATATTATGTAATTACTTTGGTCAAATAAAAATTATATACCATAGAATTATACTATATGGTTTTCGGTTTTCATATTTCACTAAGTAAACAATTTTTAAAAATTCTAATAAATTCACATAACACTTAATCATCCTCAACTATGCTTACTATAACATAATTGTTATTTATTATGAACTATTGAATTTAATTTACCTAAGTCATATTTCAAATTTCGACTTAGTCCAAATACACTTAAATATGGTTTATATCACAACCTACTATCATAGGTTATAATTTTGAAATTCTTGGACTTAGGTACTAAAGTTCCCCAAAAAATCTATATAAATTCATATAAGCTTATTTAATATCCTAGATTATTATTCCATGCTTAAATTAACAATTAAAAATCAAAATCATCAACATATGGTACTCTTAAGATTTCGGTCCACATAAATAATTTAATACCATGCTTAATTTTGTGATATAATTGTAATACATGCTTAATAACATCATATAAATATAATATATAAACATATTAGCATAAGTTATATAATTTTGAAAATCACATGAATAAACTAAGCTTATAACATAAATTCTAACGATATATCTGTGCTCGTAAGAAATCTAACCTTTTAATCGGTATGGATTTGATCGGTGTCGTCTAGTCGATCTAAGTTTGGACTCTTGTACAAGGTGAACACTCTCTCTTCCTCTCCTTAATATTTTTGAAAATTTTGGTAGTGATGAAGAAATGAAGGCTCTCATGGGGTATTTATAGACTTAGGCTACTTATTTTTTTATTATTATATGAAAATATCTTTGGTATACTTGCACCAAATCTTATCCCTAACCTTATCTTATCTTATCAAGAACCTTATCATACACAACTCATCATTTACTACCTTATCCTTTTAATTAGATTCATTGTACCATAGGTTAAATTGAAATCAACATTTTATTAAAATATATATATATATATATATATATATATATATATATATATATATGAATCGGCCTTCATCCATAGCTTAGGATAGGTTTTATTTTTCTTTCATTTTACCCTTTATTTTATTATATTATAATGAAATTAATAATTTATAGCATAATTATCAATAATTAAAGGAATTATCACATTTATACACCCATAGTGAAATTTTCGCCAATTTAGTTCCTTAGACTAGGATTTTATATTTTTATTATATCATATACTATGTTATTTTTATATAGTATAAAGTTACTTTAGAAAGTCAAAAATTTCAACTATAACATGTGGCACTATTATAAGGTATGCAATTAAATAAATTTTCAACCTTATTGCCTAATGTTTCGGCCCCCCTCATTCAATGAATCTTGAATTACTTGTTCCACTTGATAACTATGTCCACTTACACCTAATATAGGATAAGATCCAACTCATAGCTTATCCTTAATTATAGGATAATGTTTATCACATAAAATCATGCTTAAAAATCTAAGATTTTCGCCACTTTTGAGTACAAGTGCACCCCCACTTGTGCAAGTTGTAATACACCTCATTTTATCCTTAATGACATCATAATAATATAATAATTATCATACATCATTAATTAAATAAGAATAAAAATTAATTTGTACTTAGAAACCCTAATTTTTGATTTTCATTAAGGTATTCCCAAATATTTTATTTCCTTGTATAAAATAGCTATTACATAATTATGTGACATATTATATGTCTTAGATAATAAATTTAATCATAGAAAAGTATTTAAAATAATTTAGATCTCACAAACCCTAATTTCGAATTATACAATTTCGAAAATTTCAAAATAGGGTACATTCTATTCTTTAAATTTTCTAGCATTATTAAATGATAAATAATTCTCTTATATAATAAAATAATCATAGGAATTTGAATTTTATAATTCCATGATTGTTTGACTGAGTTATCGACTCATCTCTAAAAATCGACGTTTGAAACGTCTCAAAATTCTCATAGGCGAATTATCTCTAAAACGTTCAAAATAAAGTTGTAACAACTTTACTTATTCCTATAATAATAGGAATTTTGAAATTAAGCTTAGCAGCTTAATAATACTGTAAGACGTAATTGTCGAATTTATCCGACGTTAGAATATTACGTTCGAAGGAATATCGGAAATTATATTCCTTAATTCACTAAGCGTCAGTGAATGTCACACAGTCATTTTTAAATTATGTTTGGTTAAAATCGAGCATTGACTGATTAAGGTTTTAATTACTGAGTTAATAACCCTAATTACGTCATTTATTATTGTAATTTAGTATTAAAATTACGGGATATTACAATCAGCTAGGTTATCCGCAGTACCAATCTTTTCTATCAGCACGTTTCCTCGTCTAACGATTTCTCGTATGACATGGTACTTTCTCTCTATGTGTTTGGTTGCCTTGTGGGTCCGTGGGTCCTTCGAGTTTGCCACTGCACCTGAGTTATCACAGTAAACTATGATACTCTTGGGCAAACCAGGTACCACATGTAGATCCATGAGGTAGTTCTTGAACCATACAGCCTCTTTAGCAGCCTCCAAAGCGGCTACATATTCGGCTTTCAGGGTGGAGTCCGCAATGCATCGTTGCTTTGCACTCCGCCAGGATACGGCTCCTCCTCCCAAGGTAAACACATAGCCCGAGGTAGACTTTTTCTCATCACGGTCAGCTTGGAAATCCGAGTCTGAATAACCCAAAGGCATTAGACTATCTGCATGGTAAACTAGCCTATAATCTCGAGTCCTTTTTAGGTACTTGAGTATATGCTTTACCGCAATCCAATGAGCTTGTCCAGGGTTAGACTAATATCTAGCTACTATGCCTACCGCATAGCAGATATCGGGTCCCGTGCATAGCATTGCATACATGAGACTTCCTACGGCGGAAGCGTAAGGAACTTGTCTCATTTCCTCTATCTCATTTGCAGTCATAGGTGACTGCTCCTTAGATAAAGGAACACCATGCCTGAAAGGTAGCAATCCTTTCTTGGCGGTCTGCATACTAAAACGAGTAATCACAGTATCAATGTAAGACGCCTGAGATAAGCTCAACATTTTCCTCTTGCGATCTCGGTAAACTTTGATCCCAAGAATGTACGCTGCATCTCCTAAGTCTTTCATTTGAAACTAATTGGATAACCAACTCTTTACGTCTAATAACAACTTCACATTGTTGCCCAGTAGAAGGATGTCATCTACGTAAAGTGCAAGAAATACCACATCACCGTTGACATCTAAACGATACACACAACTTTCGCTAGGCAACTAGGTAAATCCATAGGACTTTACCACCTCGTCAAAGCGCAATTTTCATGATCGGGAAGCTTGCTTGAGTCCATAAATGTACTTCTTAAGCTTCCAAACTAGATGCTCTTCACCCTTCACCACATAACCTTCGGGTTGCTGCATATAGATGTCTCTACCTTCTTCACGGTAACCATTTAGAAAAGTGGTTTTCACATCCATTTGCTAAACCTCAAGGTTTAAGTGGGCTGCTATGGCTAGAAGAATTTTGATGGACTTGAGCATTGCTACAGGTGAAAAGGTCTCATCGAAATCGATGCCCTCAATCTGAGTGTACCCTTTCGCCACAAGCCTGACTTTAAAAGCCGAAACCTCTCCATCTGAATCTCTCTTCCTCTTGTATACCCACTTGCTACCTATAGCTTCTTTGCCATTTGGTAGATGTGTCTTTTCATATACATCCATAGCTGTTATGGACTCAATTTCTAAGTCCATAGCGGTGTGCCATGATCTTGCATCAATGTCTTGTATCGCCTCACTGTATGTCTGATTTTTACCTAGAGACGTAACAGTAATAGGGAAAATTAGTAATCAACTGCTACAATTGTCGTAACTGAAATTGGTGATTATATATGTGATCTTCCATCTTGTCTGGATTAAAACTTGTTAATAGGAGCAGGATAAACATATGTTGTGGGTAGGATTTGTGCATCCCTAGGGTTAGTATTTCTTTCTTGATATCTCTTTGAGTTTTTATTGCTTGCGTTTAAATTGAAGTTGTTATCTTTTGCTTTGGATTTAACATCCGAAGCCCTAAAACCTGATAAACCAAATCGTGCTTGGATAATGATGAATTATTGTTGAGTTAGATTCTGTGTTTTCGTGTTACAATCCCTGTGGATACGATACTCGACTTACCATTATACATCGCAAGTTATTTACGTGCGATCAAATTTGTGTCGATCAAATTTTGGCGCCGTTGCCGGGGATTATTAAGATCACATAGGAATAATTTGACGATTTGGAGTTATTAATTCAAGTTATATATATTATTATTTATTTATTCTTGTCAAAGTTAAGCTCTCCCTTTTTCTTCAGGTAGTTTATGATCACAAGGTCCCGGGGACCTCCTGAGCAAAATCTTGACCCAGATATCGAAAATTCCTAAAGGAGAAGGAGACGAGAGAGAAGAAGGGCTTCAATGGTAGCTAATCCACAGAACGAGGGCATTCCTCCCGAGCAAGCTGCACGCATGCTAGCCGATTTCGCAGAGATGCAGCGCCAGATGGCGAATATGGGACTCCTTGTCCCTACCCCAGAGACGAGACCTCTGAACTACATGTACCGACCTCCCACTGAACAATTCCAAGGAGGAGGATGGGGCCCGCACGTTGACGCGAATAACTTCGAGTTGAAGCCGGCCCTAATCAGTATGGTTCAAGGGGAGCAGTTTGGAGGCGGAGTCACCGAGGACCCGAATGCTCATCTGGAGACATTCCTCGATATATGTGACACCATCAAGCAAAATGGGGTGCCACAAGATACGATCCGGATGCGCATGTTCGGATTCTCTCTGCGACCAGCCAAAGATCGTTCAAGCACTGGACCGAACCGGATAGATAGGTGGAAACTTTATGAAGTTCCTTTCTAAGTATTTTCGCCACCAAAGCCCGGAAAATCATAGCCGAGGTCTCCCACTTTTTCCAACAAGGAGACGAGTCACTATTCGAGGCATGGGAGAGATTCAGAGGCTTATTGAGAAGATGCCCACAACATGGATTTTCTAAAGAGCAGCAGATCACGCAGTTTTACAGTGGGCTGACACTGCACACGAGGAGCATAGTGGATGCGTCGGCAGGTGGATGTTTATTGAATCGTCGAGTAGATGAGGCTAGCTGAATTTTAGAAGAGATGGCGGCTAATAGTTATCAATGGCCAATGGAGAGAACGCCCGTGACGAAAGCAGCTGCTGTAGAGAGTGACTCGAAATATGAAGATCTTATGAAGAAGTTCACTCTTTTGAAGAGCCAGATCGAGACAGAAGAGGTTAATCATGTCAATCAGAAGAATAATGGGAGAAATCCGGCATACCATCCGAACAACATGAATCATCCGAATCGCCCTATGCCAACCCCAATAACTTCCAACAACCTCCAAAGAAGCCGCCATTCGAATGGAGTGATTCAAGAGGCGAAGAAGCCAAGTCTAGAGGATATGATGCGCAGCTTGGTTGTGAGCAACCAACAAGCTGGCGACTCAACAGACTTCATTCATCAAGACCACCGCCGAGGATAACACAGCTTGAATCGACCGTGGCGGCCATGGGCAAGCACATGAAGATGATGGAGAGTCAAATCGATCAGATAGCTGCACAGCAGAATGCACAGCCAAAGACGGGCCAATTTCCGAGTAATACGGAAGTGAACCCTAAGAATCAGTGCTTTGCTATCCAATTGAGGAGCGGACGAGCTTATCAGAATGACCCGGGAAGAAAAGACGAAGAAAACGAAAAAATTGAGCACCTCGCGACCGAGCTCGCGACCGCGAGCCATCAGACAGCCGGGCATAACGAGGAGCTCGCGAGCCCATCCGCGACCGCGAGGAAGGAAAAAGCACCCGCGAGAATTCGAGCAGAACCTTCGGATGCAGAGCTAGCGACCGAGCTCGCGACCGTGAGCCCGGACGCGAAAAAGAAAATCGACAGCGCCCAGACGCCTAGCGACCGCGAGACTGATCACGAGGCCACTCCAGTGAAGGCTTTTCCGACGTACACTCCTCCGATCCCGTTCCCAAGTCGACTAGCTAAGTCGAAATATGACGAGGAGTTCGCCCGATTCAAGGAGATATTTCAAAAAGTGAATATCAATCTACCTCTCTTTGAAGCGTTGCGAAACATGCCGAGATATGTGAAGTTTCTGAAAGATGCACTAGCAAGCAAAAAGAAATTGGGTAAATTTGAAAAAATTAACCTATCTGAAGAATGCAGTGCCATCTTACAGCGGAAATTGTCTCTGAAGCAGAAGGATCCGGGGAGCTTCACACTGGAGTGTGAGATTGCTGAGCACACATTCCCCCGCTTTGGGAGCGAGCATCAATCTGATGCCATTAAATGTATTCAACCGCTTGGAGCTAGGGAAGATGAAGCCAACAAAGATATCATTGATGATGGCTGACAGGTCAGTCACATACCCTAAGGGGATTGTTGAAGATGTGTTGGTAAGAATTCGGGACTTTGTCTTTCCTGCTGATTTTGTTATATTAGACATACCCGAATTCAAGCATCAACCACTAATCTTGGGTAGACCTTTTCTAGCAACTGGTCGTGCTTTGATCGATGTGCAGGAAGGTGACCTTACGTTTCGCGTCAATGATGAAGAGTGAAAGATTTCAATATATGACGCCATCAAGCAACACGACAGTTCAGAGCCTGAAAAGTGTTATTCGATCACTACTGCTACTGCTAGTCAAGTCTCGCACTTGAAGGGCAACCGACCAGTCGACGGGCATGCTGCAAGGAAGAAGTGGACTCGGCATAAAAATCCGAGTGATTCATTCAAGTTCAGTGGAAGCCATTCTTGTGCCAATTGGTAGGCAGTTGTAAATGCTAAGTACGGCAAATCGAAGTTTGGAAAGCTCTCAGTTGTCAAATCGCCTGATTGATATGAGGTACCGTCGAGCTAGCGACGATAAATCCAGCACTGGTTGGGAGGTAATCCAACATTTTACATGCTTTTTGCTTTTCGTTTTGTTTTTCTTGTTTTCTTTGTTTTGTCGTGTCTTGTTTGTTTGTTTTTAAGTCCCAAGGTATATCATCAATGGCGAGGATTCTATCCACCGCCGGAGTAGCGCGACATTTTTGGTAAGATCTCTCCCAATCACTCTCTTCGCAAACATTATTGTCTCCATTGCACACCGCTGACAATAAGTTTTGGGGAGTGGTCGAGTGTGATGTGGTTGAGAGTCTTTTTTATGTTTTGCGTTGTTTTGTTAAGTTATTATATGTTGGAGCTTTTGTCGTGTCTTTTGTTTTCGTTGTTGTGTCTGTCGATCAACGAGTTAAGTGAAGTTATTAATCCATGTGGCCAATGACGATAGAAATTTTTTGTGGATATTTAATGATAGTGCACATGATATGTTAGAAAATGACGATTGATGACTTGAGATTGCTTAGCTTGTTGTTTTAACCATTTGCTAAAACCGTGAGACTTGAGCTTCATTGTATACACATCTTGTTACGCTTTTATTTGTGTGATATCGTGCATGTAATTATCTTCTAGAACTTGCCGTTTTTCTGTGTCGAGGCTGCAATATGTGTTTTGAATATGGAAAGGATAAAAGACCATCTTTGTTAAACCACATATTTACCCAAACACTAGCCCAATGATATATACCATTTATCGCCTTCTTTGAGCCTTTATTAGACCTTATTCTTTCGATTAACCGGATGATAGGAGGTGAGGATGGATATGAGAATCAAATGGGAGAAAAATTTGTTTTGATATGCAAAGTGGGGATAAAAGATAAAGTATGGTACCCGTGTGAAAAAGAATAAGACCCTATAAGCTCTATTACAAAGCCAAGAAAAGAAAAATTTTGTGAATAGTATGAGCATAAAGGAAGTCAATTATCATAGTATATGGTACCTTGAGTGAATAAATGTCAAAATAGCATGTTGGAAAGGAAAAGGAAATAGACAAAGTCCATATGTGTTGATGGTATAGATGGAAGTGCTTAGAGTATACTTGAGTCACTTAGCCATATATTATCATACCTTAACCAATGTGCCTACAATACAACCTATGAAAAGTCCTTTTTGATCCTAATTTGAATGCATTTGACGTGGTGGAGATATTAGAAAAATGGCAAGCCTATGGTGAGATTTTTGCATTGCATTGATTTTTGAGTGCATACACGTCCCTTATTTCTTTATGAGTTGAGTGTACTCTATTTTTACGCACATGCCATTGTGAGCGTTGAATTGAATGAGATTTTTGCTTTCAATGGTTGTACATTGTCGAGTTGACTAATGTCGTCGTGTGCACTAATGATTTTTGAGCTTTGAGATATTTCTGATGCTTGATTGTGTTAATCATCTTTGCTGACGCTCGTTGATCTTTCGTTGTGTCCTTCTTTCTTTCTGTTCTGTTTTGTTTGAGGACAAACAATGCTTTAAGTTTGGGGGGTTCAAAATTTGATCGACACAAATTTGATCGCACGTAAATAACGTGCGATGTATAATGGTAAATCGAGTATCGTATCCACAGGGATTGTAACACGAAAACACAGAATCTAACTCAACAATAATTCATCATTATCCAAGCACAGATTTGGTTTATCAGGTTTTAGGGCTTCGGATGTTAAATCCAAAGCAAAAGATAACAACTTCAATTTAAACGCAAGCAATAAAAACTCAAAGAGATATCAAGAAAGAAATACTAACCCTAGGGATGCACAAATCATACCCACAACATATGTTTATCCTGCTCCTATTAACCAGTTTTAATCCGCATAAGATGGAAGATCACATATATAACCACCAATTTCGATTCTGACGGTTGTAGCGATTGATTACTAATTTTTCCTATTATTATTCGCCTCTAGGTAAAAATCAAGTAACTCAAACAGATCACAAAGAATAAGCTTCCTACGAATGTTCCTATCTCAGCTACGACTCAAGGTTTATTCGTATCATGCATTCAAGATCGATTGACAATTAAAACTGTTAAGAAATTAACTGGCAACTAGATATGCATCAAGATTGATCAGAAATCAACACATATAATTAAGCACCAAGAATCATGAATCAATGCCTGGAAGGTAAATAACGATAGCAGGAATCACAACATTTAGGATAGAATCATGCAAACCCTAGGGTTAGAACGGAAATTAGCTAGACATAATTAACGGAATAAAATACGAGAAAATCATAAAAACAGAAATTATATAGATAAAACCCGTAGTGTAGCGTCGGAAGAACAATCGTTGGGTTCAAATCCCAACCTCAGCGAAAAACGGGAAAACGTGAAATTGTTCGGACAAAAGCGTTCCGAAGCGTCGACAATGTGTAAAACTAACTTAGAAAAATGTAAAACTAAAGCTAGAATCAATCTAAATCAAGTCTAAGAAGAAAAACTGTGGAAAATAGATAAAAACTGAAGAAAAGAGGTCTAAAACGTGCTGGGCGAAGTTGGGGGCGCGAGGGGGCGAAGCCCTATTTATAGAGTTAGGGTGAAAACCCTAATTTCCGCGTCTGCCGCTACGCTTCGCGACCGGGCTCGCGGTCACGAGCTCGGTCGCGAGGGATCATCCTCGTTTGGCTGGTGCTCGGGCTCTCGGCTGGGTGCGCGCTCGCGGCTTACCTTGCGACCATCCTCGCGGTCGCTAGGTATGGTCACGAGAAATCGGGCAGTAGCTCTTTTCAAAGGTCAAGGCCATGGTAGGTCTTCGCGGTCGCTGGTGTGGCCGTGTCGCAAGGCGTTACCTCACGACCGACCTAGCGATCGCTAGGAAGGTCGCGAGGCTTCATTCACAAGACAAATTGCTTTGCGCGGGCTAGCGCCGGGCGGTCACTAGGCCCCTTTCAGCCTCCGCTTGCTCGTTCCTCGCTCCATGCTTCGATTTTCAACTTATAAGCCTACAAAACATCAAAACGGAACCCAAGAGCAAGATCTTCCAAGAATATGTAAAGCATTGAGATCTAAGACATAAACGCACATAATTGATCTAAAATCATCTTAAAATATCAACTATAAACGTAAAATGTGCGTTTATCAATGTCCATGGGTCGAATATTGCTCGCTCGCTTCACGACTAAACCAAGATTCACCCACGAATATAAATCGCCGGGTCGACGAACAACCTCCCACTCACGACGAGGCGCCACAGCACAATGGCAATGGTGAGTGCAGTAACTTGTGGTTCTCTATCTTGCACAAGTTGCTGGATAGGAGCCACTTGTACGGTCGGTATCTCCAGTGGAACTCGACCCACTTCAATTACTTGAAGTATCTGGTGTCGATCCCTCACACTAGACACGATATTTCGTACCTTTGGCCTAATTGGTGGCGGAATACGATCATCTTCTAATTCTTGAAGAATGATTTCAACTTTGGATTTATGGTTTTTCATATAATCCTCTTCTAAGAATCGGGCATTAGTGCTAATAATGACATTATGATCCTTAGGACTATAGTATAAACCACCTTTCGTCCCTCTAGGATAGCCAATAAACAGCCTTACGTCGGATCTAGCCTCCAACTTGTCGCCTTCTTGTTCAAAGACACATGTCGGATCGCCTTCATATCCTTATGTGGTTTAAACCAGCTTGCGCCCAAACCACAACTCGAAGGGGTCTTTTCGATCGACTTGGATGGTACTAGATTTAGCAAGTATGTCTTGTTTCTAAGGCATACCCCGTAACGAAATAGGCAATGTTGCATAACTCATCGTCGATCTAACCATTTCTAAAAGAGTCATATTTCTTCGCCCGACACACCATTTTCTTGTGGTGTGCGGTGTAGTGAGTCGAGGTAATCCCACACCGCACCAAATAGTCCATAAACTCACATCGAGGTATTCGCCACCGCGATCGATCCAGATGACTTGATACTTTTACCAAGCTTCGCTCCACTTCCGCTTTAAATTCTATGAATTTCTCAAAGCATTCAGACTTGCGGTGAAGCAGGTATATGTATCCATACTTTGAGTAATCGTCAATGAAAGTGACAAAATACTCGTACCCTCCACGAGCTTGTGTGGACATAGGTCCACACAGTCGAATGGACTAGTTCCAACACTTTTTGACTCTATAACCTTCGCTTTGAAGGTCCGGTCGACATCTTTCCTTCTATATGTGATTCAGATCGGGAACGAGTAACCGTGATATTACCCAACGCCCATTCTTAGCCGCTTTGGATCCTATTTAGATTGATGTGACTTAATCTAAGATGCAAGAGAAATGAGGTGTCATTTTGCGAAGAAAACTTTCTCTTTTTAAGGTTTGAAGAAGATGCAACATAATTATAGGTATTATGTTTGACAGAAATAGTATAAAGCGAATTATATAAAGTGCCACCACAGATAACTTCGTTATTTCTTATGATAGAAACACCACTATCAAAAACAACTGAATATCCATGAGTAAATAGTTTCGAAACTAAAATAATGTTTTGCCGAAACTCCGGCACATATAAAACGTCTTTTAATACTAAAACTGTCATATCAAAACATAAAGTAACATCTTCGACTGCAACGGCCTCGACTTTCGCCGTGTTGCCCATGGAGATCGTTATCTCGCCATCATGCAGCTCCCTTGTCCGCAGGAACCCCTGCAAGGTGTAACAAACATGATTAGTCGCACCCGTATCTACTACCCATGAATGAGTAGAACAAGTCGCTAAACTTGTTTCCGTTACTAAAGCAAATGGCGTACCTTGAGCCTTGAGCATAGGGCACTTGGCCTTCCAATGCCCAGTCTTGCCGCACTTGAAGCACTTGCCCCTCTCCTTTGGCTTTTTCAAGCCTCCGGTTGCAGACATGTTCTTACTTCCACTACTCCCACTGGTTCCTTTGCCTCTACCACCTTTTGTGCCCCTTTTTCTTCTTCCATTTTTCAACGGAAAATTTGGGCCCCTAGATCTTCTATCAAGGGCATGTGCTCATTTTCCCATGACTCCTTCCGCGGCCATGAGATCATTGAGTAACTGACTAAGTGTATACTCGGTATCGCTCATGATCGCGTTCACGCGAAAATTCTCAAAAGACTTGGGCAGTGTGTTGAGGATGATATCGACCTTGGCTTCGCCGTCAATACCTCATCTCAACTGATCAAAATTATCCATGAGATGAGTCATGTGGGAGACATGTTCATGGACCGAACTTCATTCTTCCATCTTACACACTAAGATTTCTCTCATTGTGTGGAAGCGGATCGTCTGATTGACCGCCCAAACTTACTCGAGACTTGACCATATTTGATTCGCTCACCATCGATCGAGGTCGCAATGCAGCTGCAAGCCTTTGGACATTGTAGTCATCATATAGCATTTGGCCATATTGTTTGACTTATGCCGAAGTCTGCTTGACTCTCGCTGCTCATTAGTCGATGCGTCAGTAAGGGCATCGGGTTTGGGAGTAGTGAGAACAAACACGTGTTCTTCAGCGATAAGAACAAATTCCATGTTTCGTTTCCACTCGATAAAATTTGGACCAGATAGAGGATTTTGTGCTAGCATATTGATAATCGGTGTAAGAGACATATCTGAAAAGACAATGTAAACACATAAGCATACGATCACACATAATTCGTAACAATAATATTGTAACCTTTTGATAAAACAATATTAATTGAAACCTCTAATCGCCCAAGGAATTCCACATGCAAGCCACGCGTGTGGACGTTTACACATGAACCCCTCGACCAGACTAAAATATACCTTTAGTCGTTTAATTTCAATCCATGTCAACTTATCCTTATGATAAATGAAATTAATAATTGGACCTTACTAGACCACATCACTATCATAAGAAGGGACTTCGCGGGAAGTTGTACTTGAGGTGATGTCTAAGCAATGACCACAATTTTAACAGCAGAAAATAAATTCTTAGAATTGACATACTCACTAGGACCATACTGCTTCCAATCCAAATTCCTTTGTTATCTCATTTTAAATCTATCTCTAGAGAACTTATGAAAATCGCATATGCAAGCCACGCGTGTGGACGTTTACATATGAAACTCCCACTTCTCAATAGATTAAAATATTTTTATTTAGAAATCTCATCTAACAAACTTATGATAAACAGTGCAAGCAAGCCACGCGTGTGGACGTTTACTCACAGTGCGTATCACTTTGTTTAGAGATCAAAAAGTGGAGGTCTTGACATTTTAATTTAAAAAATTAATATGTCGGATTTCTTGCTTAGTGTTTTGTTTCAAAAGGTTTATCCATACAGATCACGTAATCCTAGCATGCTTTTCTATAGAACTCAACATGTAAAACATGCTCGCAGAATTCTAAAATATGCTTGAAAAAACGAAATAAACCTAGCATGCTTACTATGCGCATCCAATCACGAAAACATATAATATGTTTATCTACGTAATTAAACATACATAGCATGCTTATGCATTATTTAAACATCCATGACATGCTTTGAACGATAAAAATAAAATAAATTCGTTCATCGCGGCCCACTCGTGGATCCTGTACTTCCATGCCTAATTTATTACATAAATTTGCAAAGTACAGATTTTCAAAATCTAAAAAACGGGCCTCGCGTGCCCGGGCACGGACCGGATTAGTCAAAACTTGATTTGGGCCGAAAAATTGAAAAAGGGCTGGAACAGTGAAACGGGCCGGATCGGGCTAAAAAATCTGGAATCGGGCCGAAAATCGAGTTCGGGCCGAAAATCTGGGTTCGGGCCGAAAACAAGCCGGGTCAGTCCAAGTGGACTGGGCCGTGCGCTAGGGCACAACCCATACGCACGCCCAGCTACCCGCTGCCCCAGCTTGCGCGCCATCATCGAACCCTATCGAGTCGCCAAGGGATGCTGCCGGAGACCCCTTCCGAGACTCGCCCTGCCTGGCCGAGAACTCCGCACGACGTCACCCCGCCTGGCTGCTCGACGTCGCCCGGATGCTGCCGAGAATTGCCCGCATCAAGCACACTACGCCGTGTGCTATCTCACCTGCACTGCCGAGACCTACCGAGAACGCCGCCGAGCGCCGCTGGTCGCTCACAGAAGAATCGTGGCGCCCGCCACCCAAAGCCCCGAGCGCTTTGAGGTTTCCTGCGTGAGAATCGCGCCGAGGCCTCTGAGCACTCTGAGGTTTCCGCGTGAGAATCGCGCCGAGGCCGCCGAGCATTGCCGAGGCTTCACGCAAGAATCACGCGCCCCCGCGTCGCCCGCGTCTACCGAGTCGTGCCGAGACCACCCTGAGGTTTCCCGTGCGAGATCCGCCAAGACCTCGCTGAGGTTTCCCGATGCGATCCGCCGAGAGTCGCCGAGCTTCCCGACTCGACCCACCAAGCGCGCTGCCGCGCCGCCCGACTCCACCGTCGCCGCCCAGCGCTTTCGGACGAGACATGCCGAGCCATGCCCAGCACCCGCGCTCGAAGCTGTCGAGACCTACTGACGACTCCACGCCCGATGCGGCCGACTCCTGCCGACCCTTCCGCCTGTGTCTGCCGAGGGAACGCACGCACTGCCGGGCGGCGTGATTGCGAGCACCGAGCATGCTCAGCGTGCCGTCGCCCGCACGCCGTCGGCCGTGCATCCGGTTTTCCGGCGTACTCCCGTCATCTCGTTCTTCGTGCTTTTGTCTTCGTTCTTCTTTTACAGATAAGATTTACAGTAAAAAATATAATCTAACCACAGATTTTATCGTGGTGAAAAACAAAAATCTGACAAAAAATAAAACGAGCCACGATGAACGACAAATTCACAATTAATTAATTGCGCACGTTATAATCAAACGTGAATTAATCCAACAGAGCCAAGACACTGATCCCAGGCTCTGATACCAATTGTAGGGAATTCTAATTTTAACCCTCTCCCGAGGATCTATCTTGGATGTTTAATTCACCATACATTGATTATATGCCTAGCATGCACCTATTTAATTAATTGCAACACGTAGGAGTTTTCTCGTGTTTACGCATGAACTGTTGGGAAAGAGTGGATCAAGACTCGTGCTTTGATCTTCTGGACTGTATCCCGATTGCCTAAACTCCAATGCCGAGTGAGGACAATCTTTGGAGAATGCTATAGAAAATCACCTTCTTCATTTTCTCAAAATTTTCGAAAATCTCATACTTTGGGAAGTATAATTCTCGAAAATATTGCTTGAGCATTAACCTTGATTTTCTCTCTCACCTTATATTTATAATGCATTCCTAAATCCTATCTAGATATGATTTATGCATATCTAATAAATATAATCATATCACTTAAGATAGAGAGGATCAAGTTAGAATCCCAGAGGGACTCTACAAGGAAGTGGACGATTTTCTCTCTAGCTCCAGGCCTGGATGGGCCAGCCCAGGGATCAAATGCAAGGAATAAAGATGGGCCTCAAATAAATTAATTATCTTATGTTCAGCCCAGAACATAAATTAATTCATAAACATTTATTCATGCCACTAGAGAATAAATGCTGACTTACCCCTTTATAACCGAAGTTGAGTCGGGCTCGCATTTAGACTTAACGAATCCCCATATTTAAGATATCGTACGTCCATTATTTATTTACAGCATTGTGACTGCTTAAAATAATTAATTACTTTAATTCCTTAAGTAGTACCACTCAACCTTATTATTGTACCTGAGACAACTCAACCTGCAGGGTTTAGTACAATAAACCTTTTGAGCTCCTTAAGGGGACGTTATCATCCTAAACGGATACGGTGACTCGATACGTGTAACTAGCATGACATACAAGATCGCCACCACCCAAGATGCGAGAGAATCTTGGGTTAACTCATGTAACCCTCACCCATAACAAGTCAAAGTGATGGTCAGCAACTCATACTCACCTAATACCTTATCGAGGTTTAGATCAACGTAAGTTACCGAGATCTAGGTTCTTCACGACGGTCAGATAGAAGAACTCATCTCACTGTGATCCTTCAATACGCCGAGACGCATCAAGATAGACAAGCAACTAAGTCAAGTCACTTCTTATCTATACCGCAGCCTATGCCGACAACTCGTCCTCAAGTTGTCTCAGCTGTGATACTTTTTATATCCCATTAAGCTTGACCAATCATACAGACTTCTGTGATCTACAACACACTGTATGATCTAACTTATATATGAGATAACGGGACATACATATGCAATCAAGTAATCAATTCAGATAGGAGATTGTAATAGTGGTAACAGGAAACATTGTATACAAGCTCAACCAAAACTGCTTCCAGTATACAAATCCAACACATGGATGGAAGGTTAGGGTTTTTGTGCTTTGGTTTGGGGAAGTTTACGGGTGAGGTTTGAATGTGGGAATGTGGGTAGGCGAAATGAGGGGGTTAATTAGAACGTGGGTTTGGGGCGGTTATAGGGTAGTGGGCTGACTGATGGGACGTCTCCTGCGTCAGCCCGTAGAAATTCTGATGCTGCCTCGTGTCCCGTGTCTTGGCCAAGGCTGTCGCCTTGCCAACTGCAGCGCCCTTATTTCGCCTTGCTTTGATTTCCTTCCAGACCTGCGGTCAAGAAAGTACGCTCCTCGAGAAAGAAACAATCCTCTCAAGGAGCAGGTCAAAATAACGAGGGTGGGCTTCCCCACTCACACACTTTGCTTGAGGCAAAGTGTTAAAAGTGGTCAAGACCACCCCCTTGACAAAAAAGGTATAAAATGTAAGCGATTAAAATCATACCCCATCGGGTTGCCTCCCGAAAAGCGCTGTTGTTTAACGTCGTTAGCTCGACGTCATCTTTGAGCTCAGGTGACTTGAGGATCCTCTTGAGGAACCTCGTGAAGCTTATCTTGCTCAGCGTCCCATTCTATGAGCCTTCGGTCGTGCCCATGGTAGGTCTTGAGCCTGCTTCCGTTCACCTTGAACACTTTCTTGCCGCCCATGTCGCTTATCTCCACGGCTTCATTCGGATGTTGGGCGTGCATGAGGTAAGGTCCCATCCACTTGGTGGTCAGCTTGCCAGAGGCATAGCGGAACCTATTTTGATAGAGTAGTACTACTTGCCCATTTTCGAACTTCTTTTCCTTGATCAAAAGATCATGAGCTCTCTTGAGCCTATCCTTGTATATGGCGGCATTATCATATGCTTCGAGGCGAATCTCCTCGAGCTCTTGTATGTCAAGCTCGCGCTTCTCTCATGCCTCATCCCAGTCAAAGTTGAGCTTGCGGATTGCCCAGTATGCCTTGTGTTCCAGCTCGACAGGCAGGTGACACATCTTGCCAAACACCATCCGGTAGGGAGACATTCCAAATGGCATTTTGAAGGCTGTTCGGTATGCCCATAGTGCATCGTCGAGGTGAGTGCTCCACTCCTTCTTGCTCTCTCCCAAGGCCTTCCTCAAGATAGTTTTCACAATGCGGTTTGAGAGCTCAACTTGGCCATTGGCTTGAGGATGGTATGCGGTGGACATCCGGTGATGCACCCCATACTTTTTGAGTAAGCTGCCAATGGTGGCATTGTAGATTCGGATGCCCTGATCACTGATTATGGCTCTTGGCACACCGAACCGGCTAAAGATGTTTGACTTGAGAAAAACGGCTACGTTCCTTGCGTCCGCCTTGGCTGTGGCCTTGGCTTCTACCCATTTTGACACATAGTCCACTGCTAGGAGTATGTATTGATTTCCCTTAGAGTTTGGCAAAGGGCCCATGAAATCCATGCCCCACATGTCGAATACTTCCACTGGCAAGATAGGTACCAAGGGCATCTCATTCCTCCTTGAGACATTGCCCTCGCGTTGACACTTATCACACCCTCGGCACTTCTCGTAGCTATCCTTGAAGATTGAGCCAGTAGAACCCACAGTCAAGGATCTTCCTTGCCATTCTCTTGTGCCCAAAATGTCCTCCGCACTCCTTCTCATGGCAGTGCTCAAGGATGCTTGTTTGCTCACCTTCCGGAACGCATCTCCTCAAGATCAAGTCTGAGCATTGCTTCCACAAGTATGGGTCATCCCATACGCATTGTCGACTCTCTTTCTTGAGTTTGTTCCTCTGATGTGTTGGCATTCCCACGGGCAACACTCCGGTCACGATGTAGTTCACCAAGTCAGCGTACCAGGGCTCCTTGGTGTAGATCTCGAGTAGCTCCTCATCTGGAAACGTTGCTCGGATTGGATCTCCTTCATCCTTTCTCAAAATTCTGCTCAAGTGGTCGGCCACTTGATTTTGAGATCCACTCTTGTCTTTGATCTCAACGTCGAACTCCTGGAGGAGGAGTATCCACCGTATGAGTCTTGGCTTTGTATCTTTCTTTGCCATGAGATATTTCAAGACGGCGTCAGTGTAAACCACCGTCTTGCTCCCAAAGAGGTAGGAGCGAAATTTTTCAAAGGCAAACACCACGGCAAGGAGCTCCTTTTCCGTGGTTGTGTAGTTAATCTGCGGGCCGGTGAGGGTCTTAGATGCATAGTAGATGACGAAGCTCTCCTTGCCAATTTTCTACCCAAGCACCGCGCCAACAGCGTATCCGCTAGCGTCGCACATCAGCTCAAAGGGCATGCTCCATTCGGGTGGCCTTATGATGGGCGCTGTGACATGGTGCTCCTTCAATATCTGGAAGGATTCTTTACATGCGTCGTCGAACTCCCACGACACATCGTTCTGGAGGAGGCGGTGCATCGGTTGTGCTATCTTGGCGAAGTCCTTGACAAACCATCGATAGAATCCAGCGTGGCCAAGGAATCCCCGCAGCTGCTTGATGTTGGTGGGATAAGGCAGCTTGGCTATGATCTCCATCTTGGCTTTGTCTACCTCAATGCCCTTCTCAGAGATAACATGCCCAAGGACAATTCCCTCCTTGACCATGAAGTGGCATTTCTCATAATTCAGTACAAGGTCCTTCTCCACACACCTCTGCAGAACTAACTCAAGATGCTCTATGCACTGGTTAAACGTCTTGCCATACACAGTAAAATCATCCATGAACACCTCAATGCATTGCTCAAGCAAATCAGAAAATATACTCATCATGCATCGTTGAAATGTCCCTGGGGCATTGCATAAACCAAATGGCATACGACGATATGCAAATGTGCTAAACGGATAAGTGAATGTGGTCTTATCTTGATCTTCTAATGCCACACAAATTTACATATAACCAGAATAGCCATCAAGGAAACAGAAATACCTGTTCTTGGCGAGTCTCTCAAGCATCTGGTCAATGAACGGCAGGGGAAAGTGGTCCTTCCTGGTCACCTTGTTGAGCTTTCTGTAGTTGATACAAACCCTCCAGCCTGTCTGGAGTCTCATCGCGACCAGTTCCTTGCCTTCATTCTCGACCACCTGTACGCCGGATTTCTTTGGCACGACGTGGATCGGGCTGACCACCGGCTATCCGAGACAGGGTAAATGAGGCCCAACTCAAGGAGTTTGAGTATCTCCACCTTGACAACTTCTTTCATTACCCGGTTGAGCTTCCTCTGGGGGTCTCTGACCGGTATAGCATCGTCCTCGAGCAAGATGTAGTGTTGGCAAACAGTAGGGCTGATGCCCTTGAGGTCGGCTAAAGTCTAGCCGATGGCCTCTTTATACATACTCAAGACTGCTCTCGTCTCTTCTTCTTCTTTGATCGTCAGCTCGGAGCTTATGATTACTGGCAACGTCTCATTGGCTCCGAGGTAGATATACTTCAAGTGCTTTGGTAGGCGTTTGAGCTATAGCTTAGGGGCTTTCTTCAAGGAAGGTTGCATCCTCTCCTTGTCATGCACTAGCTGTGATCGATAGCTTGGTTAATCATCCCCGCTTTGGTCGGCTTCTATCTCAAGCACTTCGGTTGCCTCGATCTCCTCCTTGTCGAGATACTCTAGGTCTTCAGTGTGTCCTTGGATGACTCTGTCGTACATGTCCTTGATCACCATGTTGGCAGAATATCTCTCAACATCCTTCTCAGTGAGACTGACGAAGTCCACCATCTCGGTGTCGATCGGAAATTGCTCGGCTTTGTAGATGTCAAAGGTGACCGTCTCCCCAGCCAATTTGCATGTGAGCTTCCTCGTATCGCAGTCGATTAACGTCCGGGCCGTCTTGAGAAACGACCTGCCTAGCAGCATGAGCTACTTCTTGGTCCGGGTGCTGCCCATATTTAGGACGTAGAAGTCGGCTGGGAAAATAAGGTCCCGCACCTCGACGAGCATTATCTCAACTATCCTTCGGGATAGAAACTGACTTGTCCGCCAAATGAATCTCAACACAAGACGGCGGAGTGGTCCGAGTTTCAACTCTTGATAGATAGATAGGGGCATCACATTGATTGATACCCCGAGATCGAGCATAGCTTGGTCTATCCTCGTTGTCCCGATCACACAAGGTATATAGAACATCCCGGGATCGGTACACTTGATTGGGAGGTCTCGCTTGAGCACGGCTGAGACATTCTCCCCCATCTGGAACTTGGTGTTGGATTTGTATACTGAAAGCAGTTTGGTTGAGCTTGTATACAATGTTTCCTGTTACCACTATTACAATCTCCTATCTGAATTGTTTACTTGATTGCATATATCTAAGTCCCCTTATCTCATATATAAGTTAGATCATACAGTGTGGAGAAGATCACAGAAGTCTGTATGATTGGTCAGGCTTAATGAGATATAAAAAGTATCACAGCTGAGACAACTTGAGGACCAGTTGTCGGTATAGGCTGCGGTATAGATAAGAAGTGACTTGACTTGGTTGCTTGTCTACACTGGTACGTCTCTGATGTATTGATGGATCACAGTGAGATGAGTTCTTCTATCTGACCGTCGTGAAGAACCTAGATCTCGGTGACTTACGATGATCTAAATCTCGATAAGGTATTAGGTGAGTATGAGTTGCTGACCATCACTTTGACTTGTTATGGGTGAGGGTTACATGATTTAACCCAAGATTCTCTGCATCTTGGGTGGTGGCAGTGCTTGTATGTCATGCTAGTTACCTGTGTCGAGTCACCGTATCCGTTTAGGATGATGACGTCTCCTTAAGGAGCTCAAAAGGTTTATTGTACTAAACCCTGCAGGTTGAGTTATCTCAAGTACAATAATAAGGTTGAGTGGTACTACTTAAGGAATTAAAGATATTAATTATTTTAAGCAATGTAGCATTTGTAAATAATTAATGGACGACGATATCTTAAATACGGGATTCAGAAGTCTAAGTGCTAGCCCGACTCAACTTGGAAATAAAGGGTAAGTCAAGATTTATTCTCTAGTGGCATGAATAAATGTTTATGAATTAATTTATGTTCGGGTGAACATAAGATAATTAATTTATTTGAGGCCCATCTTTATTCCTTGCATTTGATCCCCTGGCTAGCCCATCCAGCCACAATGGCTAAGGTGAAAATCGCCCACTCTCTCTCCTAGTCCCACTGACTCGATTTGATCCTCTCTATCCTAAAGGATATTATTATATTTATTAGATATGCATAGATCCTATCTAGATAGGATTTGGGAGTGCATTATAAATATAAGGTGAGAGAAAATCAAGGCTAATCCTCATCCATATTTTCGAGAATTCTATTGCCAAAATAGTGAGATTTTCGAAAATCTTGTGAGAAGAAAGAGGGTGATTTTCTATAACATTCTCCATAGATTGTCCTCACTCGACATTGGAGATTAGGCAACCGGGATACAATCTAGAAGATCAAAGCACGAGTTTTGATCCGTTCTACCCCGACAGATTCGCAGGTAAACACGAGAAAACCCCTACGTGTTGCAATTAATTATATAGGTGCATGCTAGGCATATAATCAATGTATGGTGAATTAAACATCCAAGATAGATCCTCGGGAGAGGATTAAAATAAAATTTCCCTACAATTGGTATCAGAGCCTGGGATCAGTATCTTGGCTCTGTTGGATTAATTCACGTTTGATTATAACGTGCACAATTAATTAATTGTGAATCTATCGTTCATCGTGGCTCGTTTTATTTTTGTCGGATTTTGTTTTTCACCACGAGAAAATCCGTGGTTAGATTAGATTTTTTCCTGTAAATCTTATCTGTAAAAGAAGAACGAAGACGAAAGCACGAAGAACGAGACGACGGGAGTTTCACCGGAAAATCGGACGCACGGCGCGAGCGTAGCGCTCGACGCCATGCGCGCATTCTCGGTGGCATTGGCAGACAGGGGCGGCGGCACGGGCGACAAGCCTAGGCGGCGGGCAAGAGCCTTCGCAGCGGCGCCGGACACGCCCGGCGGTTGCGCGCTGCGGTGTCGGGCGACACGGGTGACACGAGCGTGCAAGGTCGCAGCTCGGCGGCCGGGCGTGCGGGCGCGCGAACCCGCGCAAGGCCTCGGCACGGCTCGACGCCGAGGCGGGAAACCTCGAGCGGTGCTCGCGAGGGCTCACGAGATCGCGAGGCAGCGCGATCGCGCGCACGGTTGCGCCCTGTGGCGGCGTGCAGGCGCTCGGCCGCTGGTCGCGGGTCGTCTTGCGCGTGATTCTCGGCGGCTCAACAGAAGATTCGGCGAAACCTCGGCGGATGCTCGATAGTGCCCTGGCGCCTCGATAGCCTCGGCGGGTCGCAGGGTAGCGGTAGCGAGATGCGCTGCCGCAGCGCCTCGGCGAGCCATGCGCGCAGACGGCTCGGCAAAGACCGGGCGGATTTAGCGCGCGATTCTCGTCGCGGAAAACCTCAACGCCCGAATTTCTCGGCAGCACGGTAAAGCGGGCGCGTGCCGTGCTTCAGGCGGATGTCCCGCCCGCTCGGCGATCCTCGGCGGTGCTCCTCGCGGCCCTCGGCAGGCATGGCGCGGCGCGCCTGGGCGGCGGCGGTGGGCAGGTCAGCGCATGGGTTGTGCCTAGCGCTGCCCAGCCCTTATATCTCGACCCGCCCGCTTTTTTCTAGGCAAACTCGACCCGGTTCGCCCTCGACCCGATTTTTCACCCGGATCCGAAATTTTTACCGGTGCCCCGATTTTCGACCCGTTCCGCCTGCTCCAATGATCCGCCCGTTTTTATTTTTCGGCCCAAATTTATTTTGACGAATCCGGTCCGTGCCTGCATCATGAGGCCGTTTCCGAGTTTGAAGATCAGACTTTGTAAATTTATGTAATAAATTAGGCAGGGAAGTACAGGATCCACGAATGGGCCGCGATGAACGATTTTATTTTATTTTTATTGTTCAAAGCATGTCGTGGATGTTTAAATTATGCAGTAGCATGCTATGTATGTTTAATTACGTAGATAAACATGTTATATGTTTTCGTGATTGGATGAGCATAGTAAGCATGCTAGGTTTATCGCGTTTTTTCAAGCATATTTTAGAATTCTGCGAGCATGTTTTACATGTTGAGTTCTATAGAAAAGCATGCTAGGATTACCCGATCTGCATGGACAAACCTTTTGAAACAAAAGACTAAGCAAGTAACCCGACATATTAATTTTAAATTAAAATGTCAAGACCTCCACCTTTTGATCTCTAAACAAAGTGATACGCACTATGAGTAAACGTCCACACGCGTGGCTTGCTTGCACTGTTTGTCATAAGTTTGTTAGATGAGATTTCTAAATAAAACATTTTAATCTATTGAGAAGTGGGAGTTTCATGTGTAAACGTCCACACGCGTGGCCCTCATATGCGATTTTTCATAGGTTCTCTAGAGATAGATTTAAAATGAGATAACAAAGGAATATGGATTGTAAGCGGTATGGTCCTAGTGAGTATGCCAATTCTAAGAATTCATTTTCTGCTGTTAAAATTGTGGTCATTGCTTAGACATCACCTCAAGTACAACTTCCCGCGAAGTCCCTTCTTGTGATAGTGATGTGGTCTAGTAAGGTCCAATCATTAATTTCATTTGTCATAAGGATAAGTTGACATGGATTGAAATTAAACGACTAAAAGGTATTTATTTTAGTGCAGTCGAGGGGTTCATGTGTGGCGATCCACACACGTGGCTTGCATGTGGGATTCCTTGGGCGATTGGAGGTTTCAATTAATATTGTTTTATCAAAAGGTTACAATATTATTAAAACAAAAGGTTACAATATTATTGTTACGAATTATGTGCGATCGTATGCTTATGTGTTTACATTACTTTTCAGATATGTCTCTTACACCGATTATCAACATGCTCGCACAAAATTCTCTATCGGTCCAAATTTTATCGAGTGGAAGCGAAACATGGAATATGTTCTTATCATTTGAAGAACACATGTTTGTTCTCACTACTCCCAAACCCGATGCTCTTCTTGCGCATTGACTAATGAGCAACGAGTCGGCGGACTTTGGCGTAAGTCAAACAATATGGCCAAGTGCTATATGATGACTACGATGTCCAAAGGCTTGCATTGCGACATCGATCGATGGTGACGCGTTGAAATATGGTCAAGTCTCGAGAGTAAGTTTGGGCGATCGGATCGGACGATCCTTCCACACAATGAGAGAAATCTTGGCGTGTAAGATGGAAGAAGGAAGTTCGGTCCATGAACATGTCTCCCACATGACTCATCTCATGGATAGTCTTGATCAGTTGGGAGGAGGTATTGATGGCGAAGCCAAGGTCGATATCATCCTTAACACACTGCCCAAGTCTTTTGAGAATTTTTGCGTGAATGAGATCATGAGCAAGACCGAGTATACACTTAGTCAGTTGCTTAATGATCTCGTGGCCGCGGAAGGAGTCATGGGTAAAGGAGCACATGCCCTTGCTAGCACATCTAGGGGCCCAAATTTTCCGTTGAAAAGTGGAAGAAGAAAAAGGGGCACCAAAGGTGGTAGAGGCAAAGGAAACAATGGGAGCAGTGAGAGCAAGAACATGCACCCACCGGAGGCTTGAAAAGCGAAGGAGAGGGCAAGTGCTTCAAGTCGGCAAGGCGGGCATTGGAAGGCCAGTGCCCTATGCTCAAGGCTCAGTGCGCCATTTGCCTTTAGTAATGGAAACATGTTTAGCGACTTGTTCTACTCATTCATGGGTAGTAGATACGGGTCTGTTGATCTTATTTGTTACACCTTGCAGGGGTTCCTGCGGACAAGGGAGCTGTGTGATGGCGAGATAACGATCTCCATGGGCAACGCGGCGAAAGTCGAGACCGTTGCAGTCGGAGATGTTACTTTATGTTTTGATAGAACTGTTTTAGTATTGAAATAGTTTTATATGTGCCGGAGTTTCAGCGGAATCTTATTTCTGTTTCCAAACTATTTATTCATGGATATTCTGTTATTTTTGATAGTTGTGTTTCTATCATAAGAAATGACGAAGTTATCTATGGTGGCACATTATATATTTCGCTTTATACTATTTCTGCCAAACATAATACCTATAACTATGTTGCATCTTCTTCAAACCTTAAAAAGAGAAAGTTTTATTCGCAAGATGACACCACGTTTCTCTGGCATCTTAGATTAGGTCACATCAATCTAAATAGGATCCAAAGACTGGCTAAGAATGGAGCATTGGGTGATCTCACAGTTACTCCGTTCCCAATCTGGAAATCCTGTATAGAAGGAAAGATGTCGACCAGACCCTTCAAAGCGAAGGGTTATAGAGCCAAAGAAGTGTTGGAGCTAGTCCATTCGACTGTGTGGACCTATGTCAACACAAGCTCGTGGAGGGTGCAGTATTTTGTCACTTTCATTGATGATTACTCAAGGTGCGGATACATATACCGCTTCGCGCAAGTGCGAATGCTTTGAGAAATTCAAAGAGTTTAAAGCGGAAGTGGAGCGAAGCTTGGTAAAAGTATCAAGTCACTACGGTCGATCGCAGTGGTGAATACCTCGATAACGAGTTTATGGACTATTTGGTGAAGTGTGGGATTACCTCCCACTCACTACACCGTGCACACCTGACAAAATGGTGTGTCGAGGCGAAGAAATAGGACTCTTTTAGAAATGGCTAGAACGATGATGAGTTATGCAACATTGCCTATTTCGTTATGGGGGTACGCCTTAGAAACGACGGCATACTTGCTAAATCTAGTACCATCCAAGTCAGTCGAAAAGACCCCTTTCGAGTTGTGGTTTGGGCACAAGCCTAGTTTAAACCACATAAGGATATGGGGCAGTCCAACACATATGCTGAACAAGAAGGCTGACAAGTTGGAGGCTAGATCCGACGTAAGGCTGTTTATTGGCTATCCTAGAGGGACGAAAGGTGGTTTATACTATAGTCCTAAGGATCAGAATGTCATTATTAGCACTAATACCCGATTCTTAGAAGAGGATTATATGAAAAACCATAAATCCAAAGTTGAAATCATTCTTCAAGAATTAGAAGATGATCGTATTCCACCATCGATTAAGCCAAAGGTACGAGATGTCGTGTCTAGTAGGAGGGATCGACACCAGATACTTCAAGAAATTGAAGTGGGTCGAGTTCCACTGGAGATACCAGCCGTACAAGTGGCTCATATTCAGCAGGTTATGCAAGATAGAGAACCACAAGTTACTGCACCCACCGTTGCCATTGTGAGAGTAGCGCCTCGTCGTAGTGGGAGGGTTGTTCGTCAACCAGAGCGATTTATGTTCGTGGGTGAATCTTGGTTTAGTCACGAGAAGCGAGCGGCAATAATCGACCCATGGACATCTGACGATACAAGATATTGATGCAAGATCATGACACCGCTATGGACTTAGAAATTTATTCCATAACAGCTATGGATGTATACGAAAAGACACCTCTACCGGATGGCAAGGAAGCCGTATGTAGCAAGTGGGTATCTGAGGAAGAGATTCGAGATGGAGGGTTTGGCTTTTAAACCCGAGCTTGTGGCGAAGGGTACATTCAGTTGAGGGTATCGATTTCGATGAGACCTTTTCGCTGTAGAAGATGCTCAAGTCCATCGAATTCTTCCGCCATAGCAGACCCTTAAACATTGAGGTTTGGCAAATGGATGTGAAACTTGAAGAAGGTAGAGACATCTATATGCAAGCAACCCGAAGGTTATGTGGTGAAGGGTGAAGAGCATCTAGTTTGGAAGTTTAGAAGTCCATTTATGGACTTAAGCAAGCTTCACGATCATGGAACTTACGCTTTGACGAGGTGGTAAAGTCCTATGGATTTACCGGTTGCCTAGCGTAAAGTTGTGTGTATCGTTTAGATGTCAGCGGTGATGTGGTATTTCTTGCACTACGTAGATGACATCCTTCTACTTGGCAACAATGTGAAGTTGTTATCGGGCGTAAAGAGTTGGTTATCGATCAGTTTCAAATGAATGACTTGGGAGATGCGTACATTCTTGGGATCAAGGTTTACCGAGATCGCAAGAGGAAAATGTTGAGCTTATCTCAGGCGTCTTACATTGATACTGTGATTACTCATTTTAGTATGCAGACCGCTAAGAAATGATTGCTACCTTTCAGACATGGCGTTCCTTTATCTAAGGTGCAGTCACCTATGACTGCAAAGGAGATAGAGGAAATGAGACAAGTTCCTTACGCCTCCGCCGTAGGAAGTCTCATGTATGCAATGCTACGTCACGAGACCGATATACGCTATGCGGTAGGCATAGTAGCTGATATCGATCTAACCTGGACAAGCTCATTGGATTGCGGATAAAGCATATCTTGAAGTACACGAAAGGACTCGAGATTATAGGTTGGTTTACCATGCGAGATAGTCTAATGCCTTTGGGTTATTCGGACTCGGTTTCCAAGTGACCGTGATGAGAAGAAGTCACCTCGGGCTATGTGTTTACCTTGGGAGGAGGGCCGTATCTGGCGGAGTGCAAAGCGGTGATGCGTGCGGACTCCACCATGGAAGTCGAATATGTAGCCGCGGAGGCTGCTAAAGAGGCTGTATGGTTCGAGAACTACCTCATGGATCTAGATGTGGTACTGGTTTGCCCAAGAGTATCATAGTTTCTTGTGATAACTTTCGGTGCGATGGCAAACTCGAAGGAACCACGGACCCACAAGCAACGAAACACATAGAGAGAAAGTACCATGTCATACGAGAAATCGTTAGATGAGGGATGTGCTGATTGAGAAGATTGATCTGCGGATAACCTAGCTGATCCATTCACGAAGAGCACCGCATAAAAAGTCTCTGAAGAGCATATTCGAGGACTTGGATTGCGAAGATGGCACCCACTTAGAAAGAAAACTTTTGTATAAGTGGGAGAAGCAAAGTGATGGTGTTGTTTGTAATAGCTAGTAGAGACACATTGTATACTAAAAGTTTTGCTTTAGTATAAGTGGGAGATTGTTGGTTGTATCTTGAAAGCGGTTTGGTTGAGCTTGTATACAATGTTTCCTGTTACCACTATTACAATCTCCTAGCTGAATTGTTACTTGATTGCATATATCTAAGTCCCCTTATTTCATATATAAGTTAGATCATACAGTGTGTAGAAGATCACAGAAGTCTGTATGATTGGTCAAGCTTAATGAGATATAAAAGTATCACGGTGAGACAACTTGAGGACGAGTTGTCGGTATAGGCTCTGGTATAGATAAGTGACTTGAATTGGTTGCTTGTCTATACTAGTACGTCTCTGACGTATTGATGGATCACAGTGAGATGGGTTCTTCTATCTGACCGTCTTGAAGAATCTAGATCTCGGTGACTTACGATGATCTAAATCTCAATAAGGTATTAGGTGAGTATGAGTTGTTGATCATCACTTTGACTTGTTATGGGTGAGGGTTACATTATTTAACCCAAGATTCTCTGCATCTTGGGTAGTGGCAGTGCTTGTATGTCATGCTAGTTACCTGTGTCGAGTCACCGTATCCGTTTAGGATGATGATGTCCCCTTAAGGAGCTCAAAAGGTTTATTGTACTAAACCCTGCAGGTTGAGTTATCTCAAGTACAATAATAAGGTTGAGTGGTACTACTTAAGGAATTAAAGATATTAATTATTTTAAGCAGTCAGAACGCTGTAAATAATTAATGGACATACGATATTTTAAATACGGGGATTCGTAAAGTCTAAGTGCAAGCCCGACTCAACTTAGGAAATAAAGGGGTATGTCAGCATTTATTTTCTAGTGGCATGAATAAATGTTTATGAATTAATTTATGTTCTGGGTTGAACATAAGATAATTAATTTATTTGAGGCCCATCTTTATTCCTTGCATTTGATCCCTGGGCTGCCCATCCAGGCCTGTGGCTAAGGTGAAAATCACCCACTCTCTCTCCTAGTCCTACTGGGACTCTGATTTGATCCTCTCTATCCTAAAGGATATTATTATATTTATTAGATATGCATAGATCCTATCTAGATAGGATTTGGGAGTGCATTATAAATATAAGGTGAGAGAGAAAATTAAGGCTAATCCTCATCCATATTTTCGAGAATTCTATTGCCAAAATAGTGAGATTTTCGAAAATCTTGTGAGAAGAAATAGGGTGATTTTATATAGCATTCTCCATAGATTGTCATCACTCGACATTGGAGATTAGGCAATCGGGATACAGTCTAGAAGATCAAAGCATGAGTCTTGATCCGTTCTACCCCGACAGATTCGCAGGTAAACACGAGAAAATGTAATACACCGTCTTTTTAAGCTTCTGTTTTGCATGGCACGTTTTTCGAGAAAAGGTCAAAGGTTGACTTTTGTTTCGTTGATCGCTGACCGTCACGAAACCTCAGGCGTTGTGAAGAGTGTCTTATGGCGAATTCATAGACACTACTAAGTATCTGAGTTTTCGACCACCCATGAAGGTTTGGCACTCGGGAAGTTATCGAAAACCGGACTTTTCATTGGTCTTTTAAAAGCATATCTTGTTTATAGTCATTGTATGCGGTATTTTATTTCTTGTCCATGGGTACCAAGTTTGCCAAATTTGGAGTCCGTTTGCAAAAGTTAAATCATTTTGCATTTTGAAAAAGACGCTTGCATGACTGCTGTGACGCCCTCTTTCCTATAAATAGGAGGCTAGGGCCTTCATTTTCAACGTTCATTTCCTTAGTCTCTACGTGTTTACGGAAGATTCGAGCAGCTCGAGTGCTGCTGCTGAGCTGGAGGAGTGGGGATCGGCAGGGAGGCTCGTGGCGGTGCCATTCTTGCTCTTTGAGCCACCCACGATCAACCACCCCGGACAACCCGTTTTCTGTTTTTGTCCTTTTCTTTTTTGATTCCATCTTTTAGTAGATCGTATAGCATAGAACTCGGGATTCTAAAGGGGCGAGGCGGAAAAGCGGCGGGAGGCACCGTTAGCCATTCACCCGCCGCCATTGCCGCCGATTTGGTGGTACTGTTGGCGCCGATTTGGTGGCCGACGGACCCCTTTGAGCTACGGGTCCTGTGGTTTTGAGTTCGGGCTATGCATTCTACTAAAATACCGATTCCGTTTTTGTTTTTCGCGTTTACGCATGTCGGGATGTTTTCCGTTGCTTGAGTTTTCTAAAGGAAGTACATGCCGGGTTATCCATTTTCAACGTCGTTTGTCATTCCATGTTCGTTGTTATGCATATTGCTTATGTTTCCATTTTCATGCATCGATTTTGGATGGTTTATCCTAGATCGAGGATAGGCATCGATTTTTGAAACTTCTTGTTGCTAAGATTTGAGTCGACTTGCATGCATGCATATTTTGAAGGTACCCTATTATAGGTCTTGATGCCCGAATATATTTTCATACGCATCGAGTTGATTTGAAAACCGGAGAGTGCGAATGTGGGTTCGAGAAAGTCGAAAACCCTAATTTTGCTACGATCGTCGTTTGGATCACGTTGTTGCTTTGCTTTGTGGGAAGTGACCCCAAAGTTGTTCCGTCTTGTTAGCGGTACCTACCGGTCGATCGGTGAAGTCATCGGATCCGTAGATATCTCCCGGTTGGCGTTTTAGATACATTCGGTTGGGTTATATATGCTTATTTTGAGTTATTTACTACGATATTTCAAAATAAAACATATGCGCGTAAAATGTTTTATGAAATTATTCTTGTTCTACGATCGAATATGGTTCTATCATAGTTGTGCACGGATCTCTATTTGGTGGGTTGATCACCATCTTGAGTATTGATCATAAGGGGATAGACCCAGAACACGTGGTTATGGTTACGAAGGGGATGAACCCGGAAGTCCACGGAAATGGTAATGAGGTGGTTATGGTTACGATGGGGTTTGACCCACGAAGTCCACCGAGTTAGCTTGGTGGATACGTTCGGGCGTGGGTGTTGGATATGTTCGGGCGAATAGATGTCATGTGATGGGCTGGCGGGATCGTTTGAGCCGTGGTTCATGGTTCTATTATGGGAATATGATAATAACGGATCGGTGTCGAAAAATGAAAATATATTTTGCTTACTTAGAAGTGGATTACGTTTAAAACCTTCTAAGGTAAGTGCTCTAAACACGACCTCATGATTCTTTTGATTTATGATAAAACCCGGTGAGTGCGCTAGTACTCACCCAAACTCTTTTCAAATCTTTTCACAGATGGAGGAGAATTTGGACGGCGGCGAGGGGTGGGCTGTGGGTTCTTCATGCTATGCTTCCAGCGATGTTGTGTTATATCGTGCTACGATATTGATGTACTCTTGTCCCTTATTTGCTTTACGATTGGGAACAAGATTTGTTATGTTATTCTTACGTGAGTCTCGATATGAGCATGCTACGTGGTTGACGGTCTAGTTGACGAGGATGTAATGCTATTTTGCCTTCTTGCATTACTTATAATAAACGAATCATGTTTTTACGAGGTTATGATATCGATATTATTACATTGGTGGATTGTTTGTGCACCCTCCGCCGAGGATATGTCCTAGTTATAGAGGAGATCTTTGCCCGATTTCATGGTCACGTCTTCTTATCATGTATATTATATGTATCCCTTCTTCCCTTAACAACTTACCCTAATCACGCCGGCATCCGTTCCTTCCCGGGAATTGGGCGTGACATAGTATCGAGGCGGTTTTACGGCTTGGGTATGTGTCATATTGTTTGATATCAAGCGGTTCATTTGCTTTATATCATGTGCGTTTTGAAATTGAGTGTTTAGAACTTGTTCTTCTAAAGCATTCATCGATCTGACTACCCTCACTCACCGTCGATCCGCCTCCTTTAAAAGGGGATGAGGTATGTGTTTATTCTTGATGCTTTATGTGGTTACGTGATGCTTGATATGATCTTGATTTCATGTGTTTTGGCACGGTAAGAGTTTACGTGATGTAAGCGAGATGTGGATGGATGATGATGTGGATGTGGAAGTGATTGTTGACGAGGCGGAAGGCGGTGTGGGTTGTGATATGAAAATCGTTTATATGATATGATGTGATTGATGTGATCACGTATGGTTGATGTAAGTCTATGTGTTTACATAGCAATGTATTGTTGATTGAAAATCTTGTTTATTTTGGTAGCGAGTGCTTGTAAGTGAATCCTGTATTTGCTTACGTGATTATTATGATAAATATCGATATTGATATTGAGATGTGTTGAAATGAACATGTGTATGAGACATGATTACCCGGATATTTGGGATGGTAAAGGAAGCGTGAATATTTGTTGTTGTTTTATGGTGAACTAACATGTAGGTTTATGGATATTGATGGCCCGGACAAGCGTTGGTTAAGATCTCGCGAATGGATGAGCATATCCAGTAAATTCGGGGGAATGTGCCGGAATATTCATTAGCCGTTGGGAGTATTTGGGAAGATTTGTTGGGTTATGGAGAAAGGTTCGAGGCAGTGGGAAAGTGTCGAATCTGAGGCCTACTATAGGATGACTAAAGGCTACCAAGCGGGATGGCGGCCGTGGGCGAAAGCAAGGACATGTGTTGTTGGGCGAGATCTATCACGAGGCACCTTACCTTGGACTTTCTTGAGTTCGTTGCTCGAGTATGGAGGCAGTGGACAGACCACCGAGGTATACCATCTGAGGAGGATGTGGTTGCGAGACACCCTCGAGGACCGATCCAGATCGATGATAGGGATGATGTTCCCGAAGAGCCGTTGGGAGAACAACCATCGCTCAGACGATCACCAGTGCAACAGGATACACCAGTCACTACACCTCCATCGACGATCCTTACCTTCCGGAGGACCCGGAATGACTTTGAGGCAGGAACTTCCAGGACGAGAGATATTGTCCGTCCGGCGGTGGCGAGGAAGAAGCCGGGATCGGGATCTTCATGCCGCGAGCGTATCGGTGGCATCGAGGCGACTACGAGGAAGAAGAGGACCCGGATGAGAGCGAGGAGGATAGTGAGGATTCGGAGGACCCGGTGATCCGGATAGCGATGACTACGATGAGATCGGGCACATTGAGGAAGAGCAGCGCGAGCGAGGGACTCGAGCACGGCTTTCACGATACTCGAGCAATCGAGCACAACTTGGATGGGATCATACCCGAGAGAGCTTGCTTCCATGCGGGATCGCTTTTACGGCGGCCAATTCAAGCCACGATTGGAAGGAAAGAGAATGAGGAGGCGAGAATGGAACGGCTGGAGCAGCGGGGAATAGTGGATGGATATGGAGGGCGAGGATCTAGGTAGTCGGTGTGTGCAGTGGTGATCGCGAGTCTACTAGAAGCGTAGACGAGCGGCATCTTTGTGATGGCCGGTCGATTCTTTTGCTCACATCGACCTTTTTGGTGACATACCTTGATCTTGTATTTTGTGATCCTTCATGGACCTTGAATATTCTTGATACTATATTTGTCTATGGCGGGATGTTTATGTTTGATGCTTATATGTGATATGAGCTATGCCGTGATGATATATGATCTATGTGATGTGTGATGATGATGTTATGTGAAATGCATAGCGATGTTATGTTGACGGGATTGCATGATTATATGTGATGCGTGCGTGATATGTGGTATATGTGATGATATGTGATATGGGTGATGATATATGTTATGCGATGATGCGGTTATCTATGCAGCGTTTCTAATGTTTGAAGCGTCGATGCGAATGCGAGAACAAGGAATCGGAGGAACAATAATGTGGAAGAAGCCGAGAACCACCTTTGGTTCGTGACATGCGATCGAGAGTTTTCGCGAGCGAATCCCCCGTTCGACGGTCTCGGCGAACCGATCGGCTGTTGAGCTGGATACGATCCACGAAAGGATCTTGAATACATCGGTGCGGCGAAAAAGATGGTGCGCGATCTTTTAGCTAACCGATGAGGTGACTTACGGTGGGAATCCGTGAGAGGACCACAACACCGGGGACGATGGGCAAGGTATCGTGGGAAGATTTCAAGGAAGAACTCATGGAAAATGCGTGCACTGGCGTTCTGACGAAGAAGGCAAAACAAATTACGGAATCTTCGTCGAGGAAGGGCGGTCACCGAAATGCGATCGCTCGTTCAATCGTCATCACGTTATGCTACGTGCACAGTGAACGGCGGGGCCGAGGCGAGCGAGTTCGAGAGAGGACTCCGGCCGAGGAGATCGAATTCGCTCGTCGATCGGGAGATCGGCGTATCGCGATCGCGAACCGGGCATTAAACATTGAGTCGATGTTGCCCGGAAAAAACGATGCCACCGGACAGCCATCGGCGGAGGAAGAGTAGAGGAAATGGGAAGATCGAGGAAAGGCGATCGGTGTTCGAGGGAACAGGCGGTCGATGATTCGAGGAATCAAGGCATTGAGAGAAAAGCGACCTTGGGAAGGAATTTCCAACCCGTGCGGCGGTGGAAAAACCTTGGTGCGGAAATGCCAAGGAATCATTTAAGCAGAAGTGCGAGGCAAGGTAGCACCGGTGCTATCGTTGTAAGTTTGGACATTACGCTCGAGATTGTCCGTTGGGAGGTCACCTAGGCCGACAAACGCAAGGCCACCGGACAAGCAAGGGTATGCGCGCTTGAATCGGCTGACTCAAGCTCCGAAATCTTGCGGGTATAATCCATATGAGTGATATACCCATTTTAAGCTTTGTTTGATACGAGAGCCTCACATTCTTTTGTTTGAGAATCGCGTGTGAGAGGTTGGGTTTGGTACCCGAAATCACAGTACCACAAATTAGCATCCCGTCGGGAAGTGCTAAAGCGAAAGATATGCTGGACGGAAGTAGAAATACGTGAAGCGAAGGTCCTTGTCGATTTTCATGTCATGCGGAATGGAAGATTTCGATGTCATCTTTAACATGGATTGGTTGGAAAAGCACATAGCAACTATCGTTGTCTCGAGAGAAGTTTCTTTTCGAACAGCCGAAGGAGTGGAAGTTTGTTTCCACGGCATAAGGATGGTGTTTGCGTGCCAATGATCTCGACCGAAGGCGGTGAGGATGATCGGGGAAGGGAAGTATCAAACTTTCTTGGTAAGTTTGACGAGACGCGATAAAGCGTAACGATTGCAAGAGAGCGATGGTGTGTGAATATCCGGACGTGTTTCCGAGGACTTGCGGGTTTATCGCTTTGATAGACAAGTGGAATTCACTATTGATGCGGAACCGGGAAGCGCGCCCGATGTCGAAGGCACCATCTGAATGGCACCTAAAGAATTGCAAATGGCGCGATTGCGGGGCTGTTGGATCTAGGTTTTATCCGACCTAGCGTGTCGTCGCCGTGGGGGCGCCGGTTACGTTCGTCGAGAAGAAGGATGGGTCGTCTGGATGTGCATTGACTACGAAGAGTTGAATAAGCTAACGATCGAAACGAGATATCCTCTTCCAGGATCGGCGATCTTTTGACCAGCTCGAGGGGCGAGTGTCTTCTCTAAGATCGATTTGAGGTCGGGCTACCATCGGTGAAGATCGGGAAGGAGGGCGTTGCGAAGACCGCGTTCGGGGCGGTATGGGCACTCTGAGTTCATCGTGATGCCGTTTGGTTTGACCAATGCATAGCGATTTTCATGGATCGATGAATCGAGTTTTCCATCGATGTCTGGATAGTTTCGTCTTGGTTTTATCGATGATATTCTCGTCTATTCCGAGAATGCGAGTTGCATAGAGAACACCTCCGTGCCGATTACGGAAGCGTTACGGCGAGAGAGGTTGTATGCAGTATAGCAAGTGCGAGTTTTGGCTCAAAGTGATGTTCATGGACACATCGTGTGCAGAAGAATCAAAGTCGACCCGAGTGAAGGTTGAAGCGGTAAGTGGCTGGAAGGTTCGACTAATGCCAATGAGGTTGAAGCTTTCTAGGCTTGGCGGATATTATAGCGTTTCATCGAAGGGTTTCGAAGTTAGCGAGGCGATGGCCTTGACTCGAGAAAGGAATCAAGTTTTCATGGTCGAAGCTTGTGAAGCAAGTTTCGGGAGTTAAAGAAGAAGCTAACAACCGCTCCGGTGTTAGCGGGTGCGGAAGAGCGATGGGTTTGTGGTCTACGATGCATCCAAACTTGGTTTGGGTTGCGTTCTCATGCGAGCGAGAGGTTATAGCTTACAGCGTCTCGTCGGTTGAAACCGCGCGAGTTGAGCTACCAACTCGCGACACGGAGTTAGCGGCGATCGTTAAATGCGTTGAAGATTTGGAGCACTATCTCTATGGAGTTAAGTGTGAGATCTTCACGGATCACAAGACCTCAGTATTTCTTTGAACAAAAAAAGTGAACATGAGGCAAAGGAGATGGCTAGAGTTGGTGAAGGATTATGATTGCTCCATCGGTTATCACAGGGAAAGCGATGTCGTAGCGGATGCTCTTAGTCATGCAAGTCGAGGCGAAGTTGGGATATCTTCTTCTGCTTGAGAAAGAGCTTATTCGAGATTTGAAGCTCGACACAGGAAGTGATTCATCCACAGGGATCGGTGCAAGGATTAGTCGCGACTTTGACGGTGAACCGGATCGAGAGAAGCCGTCGTGAGTCTTGTGGCGGAGGCAATTCTGGAGAAGATGCGTTTGAAAGCAGGATCGAAGATAGCAAGGGGTTCACGCAGGCGAAGGACAACGCTAATATTCGAGGAAGGTTATGTGCCACTCGATAGGGAATTGAGAGATAAAATCATGAGTGAAGCTCATGAGGCACCGTATCTGACTCGTCCGGGAAGCACCAAAATGTCTGAGAGACCTTAAAATGAACTTTTGGTGGGAAGGGATGAAAAAGGATGTAGCAGCGTTTGTGGAGCGATGTTTGGCTTGTCGACAAGTGAAAAGGCGTACACCAGCGTCCGTCGGGATTGTTGCAACCGCTACCAATCGAGAATGGAAATAGGATCATATCGGTATGGATTTTGTGGTGAGTTTTCCAAGGTCGGTGAGAGGAAACACCGCTATATGGGTTGTCGTCGATGGTGACGAAATCAGCTCATTTCTTACCGATTCGGATGGCGTACGGGTTAGATAAGCTTGCTCGACTTTACGTCGAGGAAATCGTGCGGTTACATGGTGTGCGGTATCGATTCGTCGGATCGTGACGAGGTTCACGTCGAGGTTTTGGAGGAGTGCGAGGAAGCCGTGGGGACCAAGGCGAATCTTGATGCGGCATTCCATCCTCAAGCGGACGGATCGATCGGAAAGAACGATTCGAGGTTTTGGAAGACATCTTTGCGGCGATCGTGGCCGACGAGAGGAGAAGTGGGAAGAGATACTACGCTGGTGGGTTTGCTATAACAGCGGTTATCGAGCCACCATAGAATGGCTCCCTATGAGCGTTATGCGGAAGGAAGTGTCGATCGCCACTTTATTGGGGCGAAGTGGGCGAGAGGAAGATGTTAGGACGAGATGGTTCAGCAGGCGGTCGAGGTTATCGATCGAGATCAGCGAAGGATCGAGAAGCTCGGGGCGAGCGAAGTCTATCACGGATAAGCGTCGTGCGGATCTTGAGTTCATGTCGGAGATCGCGTTTTCCTTAAGGTTTCCCGGCGAGGAGGAGTCGTTCGTTTTGGGAAGCGAGGTGAGATTCTGACCGAGGTTCGTTGGACCTTCGAAGTTCTTGAGAGAATAGGCCCGTTGCTATGGGTTAGCTTTGCCCTAGCATCGGAGATGTTCGTGGCGTGTTTCACGTTTCTCGGTGAGAAATGCGTGTTCGACCCAAAACACGTGATCAAGCATGACCAAGTGGTTCTTGCTCGGGATCGAGTTACGAGGAAGGCCGGTGGCTATCTTGGAGCGAGTGAAGAAGTTGAGGAACAAGCGATTCCGTTGGTAAGGTGTTGTGGAATCACCGGAGAGGAGGAAGCTACGTGGGAGTTGGAAGACAAGTTCGGGGCTCGGTGCCACAGGTTGTTTTCTCCACGTGATTGAAATTCGAGGCGAAATTTTTCTAAGGAGGAGGATGTAATACCCGTCTTTTAAACACATTTTGCATGGCGTTTTGAGAAAATGTCGAAGGTTGACTTTTGTTTCGGTGATCGGCCGTCCACGAAACCTCGAGCGTTGTGAAGAGTGTCTTATGGCAATTCATAGACACTAAGTATCTGAGTTTTCGACCACCCATGAAGGTTTGGCACTCAGGGAAGTTATCAAAAGGACTTTCATTGGTCTTTTAAAGCATATCTTGTTTATAGTCATTGTGTCCGGTATTTTATTTAGTGTCCATGGGTACCAAGTTTGCCAAATTTGGAGTCCGTTTGCAAAGTTGCGTCGCTTTTGCGTTTTGAAAAAGGGCAGCTTGGCATGACTTGTGATCCTCTTTTCACATAAATAGGAGGCTAGGGCCTTCATTTTCAGCGTTCATTTCCTTCGTCTCTACGTGTTCACGGAAGATCCGAGCAGCTCCAGTGCAGCTGCGGAGCCTGGAGGAGTGGGGATCGGCGGGGAGGCTCGATGGCGGCGCCATTCTTGTTCTTTGCCGAGCCACCACCGCCGATCAACCACCCCGGGCAGCCCGTTTTACATTTTTGTCCTTTTCTTGTTTTGATTCCACCTTTTAGTAGATCGTATAGCATAGAACTCGGGATTCTAAAGGGACGAGGCGGGAAAAGCGGGAGGGCCGCGATTTAGCCATTGCCGCCGCCCATTGCCGCCGATTTGGTGGCTGTTGGCGCCGATTTGGTGTGACGGACCACGCTTTGGCTACGGGTCCTTTAGGTTTTGAGTTCGGGCTATGCATTCTACTAAAATACCGATCCGTTTTACATTTTTGCGTTTACGCATGTCGGGATGTTTTCCGTTGCTTGAGTTTTCTAAAGGAAGTACATGCCGGGTTATCCATTTTCAACGTCGTTTGTCATTCCATGTTAGATCGTTATGCATATTGCTTATGTTTCCATTTTCATGCATCGATTTTGGATGGTTTATCCTAGATCGAGGATAGGCATCGATTTTGAAGCTTCTTGTTTGCTAAGATTTGAGTCGACTTGCATGCATGCATATTTTGAAGGTACCCTATTATAGGTCTTGATGCACGAATATATTTCCATACGCATCGAGTTGATTTGAAAACCGTAGAGTGCGAATGTGGGTTCGAGAAAGTGAAAACCCTAATTTTGCTACGATCGTCGTTTGGATCACGTTGTTGCTTTGCTTTGTGGGAAGTGACCCCAAAGTTGTTCCGTCTTGTTACGGTACCTACCGGTCACGATCGGTGAAGTCATCGGATCGTAGATATCTCTGGTTGGCGTTTTAATCATTCGGGTTGGGTTATATATGCTTATTTTGAGTTATTTACTACGATATTTCAAAATAAAACATGTGCAGCGTAAAATGTTTTTATGAAATTATTCTTGTTCAGCGATCGAGGATATGGTTCTATCATGGTTGTGCGGATCTCTATTCGGTGGGTTGATCGCCATCTTGAGTATTGATCATAAGGGGATAGACCCAGAACACGTGGTTATGGTTACGAAGGGATGACCAGGAAGTCCACGAAATAGTAATTAGGTGGTTATGGTTACGATGGGGATTTGACCCACGAAGTCCACCGAGTTAGCCATTTGGATACGTTCGGGCGTGGGTGTTGGATATGTTCGGGCGAATGAATGTCATGTGATGGGCTGGCGGGATCGTTCGAGCCGTGGTTCATGGTTATGATGGAATGTGATAATAACGGATCGGTATCGAAAAATGAAAAATCTATTTTGCTTACTTAGAAGTGGTTCACGTTTTAAAACCTTCTAAGGTAAGTGCTCTAAACTCTGACCTCATGATTCTTTTGATTTATGATAAAACCCGGTGAGTGCGCTAGTACTCACCCCAAACTCTTTTCAAATCTTTTCCGCGGATGGAGGAGGGGCGGGGACAGAGCGAGGGGTGGGCTGCGGGTTCTTCATGCTATGCTTAGCGATTTTGTGTTATATCGTACTCGATATTGATGTACTCTTGTCCCTTATTTGCTTTACGATTGGGAACAAGATTTGTTATATTATTCTTACGTGAGTCTCGATATGAGCATGCTACGTGGTTGACGGTCTAGTTGACGAGGATGTAATGCTATTTTGCCTTCTTGCATTACTTATAATAAACGAATCATGTTTTTACGAGTTTATGATATCGATATTATTACATTGGTGGATTGTTTGTGCACCCCCGCCGAGGATATGTCCTAGTTATAGAGGAGATCTTTGCCCGATTTCATGGTCACGTCTTATCATGTATGTTATATGTATCCCTTCTTCCGACTTGCTTAACCCGTCCCTAATCACACCCGGCATCCGTTCCTTCCCTCGGGAATTGGGCGTGACGAGAAAACCCCTACGTGTTGTAATTAATTATATAGGTGCATGCTAGACATATAATCAATGTATGGTGAATTAAACATCCAAGATAGATCGTCGGGAGAGGGTTAAAATCAAATTTCCCTACACTTGGCATCGTCAGTGTACTTGACTCTCTTGGTACCACGACTCCTTGGGAACTTGGCACGCCTCGGCATCGAGGTCAGCGATGATCAAAGGTATGTTGATCTACCTTCTTAAAGATCTTGATCATCTCATTCATCTATTCCGTTTCTTTGTTCCTTGCCAACCTTCCTAGAAAGGGAGGTCTGATCTTGATCTCTGTCTTGTCTGTTACCTTGGGCAAGGAGGCCTTCATCTCGGGTTCAGGTTCCTTGACCAAGTCCTCGACTTCCTCGGTTATGTCTTCTGTCTCGACTGTCTCCTTGACTAGGGATCCTTCCCTGCTTGGCAAGTTCTTGCCGCTTCTCAAGTTGATTGCGTTGACGTGCGCATTGGGCTAGATTTGGTGTTGGGGGTCTTCTCCCGGCATATCACTGAAGCTTGTCAAGATCTGCATGAAAGAGTGCCTCAGCTCCCAGTTGTCATCGATATCGGGCAAAGTGATGCCCAGGCGGAGGCTGTTATTCGGGAACCTCGTCTCCCGGCGTACGCCGCTCTCACGGAGGTGGTGGGTTTGTGGATTCCTCTCCTCCATGTTGTCTTGCCTTGGTTCGTGCCTCCTCAAGGCAGGCGTTTCTCCTCGACTTGCCTCTTCTTCTCCGAATGGTTCTCTCAATCTGGGTCAAACAAGGCTCTCAGTCCTCGCTTTGCAGGTTAGGTTGGAGCATGCAAAAACAAACAAAAATAAAAAGTGAGTAACAACACTAGAATAGCGCGACTCCCAAACCTTGGCGTAATCGGCGACCTCAGGGAACCCGTCGTTAGAGGTCCCTAGATCGTCGAGATCGTCTATAATCTCCTCTAACTTGAACACATAGTTCCGTATATGGCAAGTTAAGGGGTCGAACAAGAGAGCTGGTTGTGTTGTTACTCGAGTTGTCCTGGTTTGAGTAGGAGGTTGCCCAGTGGACAAGATGTCGGTCGGTGACGGTCTCGATGAGATGTCTTGAGAGATAGATCTTGGCGAGAAAGTAAGCGAAAACTAAACACAAGATAAAGATTAAATAACAAGTAGTTGGGCGAGGGTTCCATGCGTTGAGATCTTGGTCGAGGCGTCGGTCATAGGTTGAGGTTTTCGCCCAGTGTATATCGTTGGTTAAAGGTACCAAGGGTGGCGCCCTTTTGGTTATCACGTACATCGGGCTGACCCAGCTTGCCCATAGATTTTAGGATGAAATCTGAGGCCCCTGCCTTGCCCCTTACAAAGGCGGTCCCAAAATAGGTTATCCGCCCACTGACAACTCACTAGACAGTGACTAGCGCGGCCGGTCCAGGGAGTGGCTCGCAGACCCCTTGCCCAGGCCGGCTACAATCACCAACTCCAGCCGCACTTCCGGTGTTGGATTTGTATCTTGGGCAGTTTTGGTTGAGCTTGTATACAATGTTTCTGTTACCACTATTACGATCTCTATCTGAATTATTTACTTGATTGCATGTGTATGTCCCGTTATCTCATATATAAGTTAGATCATACGGTATGTTGTAGATCACGAGAATGCATATGATTGGTCGAGCTTAATGAGATATAAAAAGTATCACGGTGAGACAACTTGAGGGCGAGTTGTCGGTATGAGCTCTGATATAGATAAAGTGACTTGACTTAGTTGCTTGTCTATCTTGATGCGTCTCGGCGTATTGATGGATCACGATGAGATGAGTTCTTCTATCGATGGTCGTGAAGAACCTAGATCTCGGTGACTTCGTTGATCTAAACCTCGATAAGGTATTAGGTGAGTATGAGTTCTTGACCATCACTTTGACTTGTTATGGGTGAGGGTTACATGAGATAACCAATTCTCTGCATCTTAGGTGGTGGCGGTGCTTGTATGTCATGCTAGTTACTGTGTCAGTCACCGTATCCGTTAAGGATGATGGCGTCCTTAAGGAGCTCAAAGGTTTATTGTACTAAACCCTTCATGTTGAGTTATCTCAAGTACAATAATAAGGTTGAGTGGTACTACTTAAGGAATTAAAGTAATTGATTATTTTAAGCGATCGAATCTTGTAAATAATTAATGGACCTCGATATCTTAAATATGGGCATTCGTAAAGTCTAAATCGAGCCGACTCAACTTGGAAATAAAGGGTAAGTCGACATTTATTCTCTAGTGGCATGAATAAATGTTTATGAATTAATTTATGTTACGGGTGAACATAAGATAATTAATTTATTTGAGGCCGTCTTTATTCCTTGCATTTGATCATTGGTGGCCCGTCGGACCTATAGCTAAGGAAAAATCGTCCCTTCGTTGTAGAGTCCCTGCGGGACTCTAACATGATCCTCTCTATCTTAAGTGATATGATTATATTTATTAGATATGTATAAAACCTATCTAGATAGGATTTAGGGTTGCATTATAAATATAAGGTGAGAGAGAAAATCAAGGTTAATGCTCTACATAGAATTTTCGAGAATTATACTTCCTAAAGTGTGAGAATTTTCGAAAATCTAGAGAGAAGGAAGAAGACATTTTTCTATAGCATTCTCCATAGATTGTCCTCACTCGCCATTGGAGTTTAGGCAAACGAGATACAGTCCAGAAGATCAAAGCACGAGTCTTGATCCATTATTCCCCGACAGATTCGCAGGTAAACACGAGAAAACTCATACGTGTTGCAATTAATTATATAGGTGCATGCTAGGTATATAATCGATGTATGGTGAATTAAACATCGAGATAGATCCTCGGAGAGGGTTAAAATCGATTTCCCTACAATTGGTATCGAGCACGGGATCGAGAATCTTGGCTCTGTTGGATTAATTCACGTTTGATTATAACGTCGCAATTAATTAATTGTGAATCATCGTTCATCGTGGCTCGTTTTATTTTTTGTCGGTTTTATTTTTCTGCGAGAAAATCCGTGGTTAGATTAGATTTTTCTTGCAAATCTTATTTGTAAAGAAGAGCGAAGACAAAAGCACGAAGAACGATATGGCGAAATGCGTCGGAAAAATCGGACGCCGCAGCCGCGACACGGCGCTCGGCGCCATGCGCGTGTTTTCTCGGTAGCACGGGCAGAGCATTGGCGGACAGGGGCGACGGCGTGTGTGGATGGGCGACATGCCTCGGCGGGTCACGGGTAGCAGCCCTCGGCAGCGCCCAAACACGCCTCGGCTGTTGGCGCGCCATCGTCGGCAGCACAGGGGCACGGGTCGGCGGCATCGGGAGTCTTCGATAGGTCACCCTCGGCACGGTGATAAACGCACGTTTTACACGTTCATTTATGATATTTAAGGATGATTTTAGATCTATTAAATACGTTTATATATCGGACCTTAATGATTATATCTATTTTAGAAGATCTTGCTCTTGGGTGTTCCTTTGGCGTTTTGTAGGTTTATATGTTGATAATCGAAGCAAGAGCGAGGCGAGCCAAAACCACGTTACGCGGTTCCGTGACCAGCTGGCGGTCGCTAAGGGCTGACGAGCACCAGCGGCCGAGAGAGGAGGCGCGCAGTCGCGGCGAGCAAGCTGCGCCAGCGTCGAGGAAGCTCTTGTCACGATTTCGCGGCCGCTTGCTGGCGACCGCTAGCGAGGCGAGCTACTATGGCGGCGCGAGCATCGAGGCCTGAAGAGGAGGCGGGATGAGGCCTAGCGACCGAGCTAGCGACCGCTAGCCCGCGATCGCGAGGCGTGGCGATAAGCGCGCAAATTGGGGTTTCACCCTTATCTATAAATAAGGCGATCTCCTCGCGCCTCCTTAGACCCAGGCGCCCCGGACACGTTTTCCTGACTTTTCCTCGGTTTTAAAGATTTTAGTCTTTAATTTTCATCCCGTTTAGTTCTAGCTTTAATTTTCCGTTGTTCTAGTTTAGTTCTTCGTTGTTATCAATTCGGAGCGTTTTGTCCGTCGTTTTCGTTGTTTTCCGTTTTAAGCTTGGATTGGATTCAAGACCAACCATTGTTCATCAACGCTTCATCACGGGTTTTATATATTTATTTTCCGTTTTCATGATTTATTCGTACTTTATTCGTTTATTATGTCTAGGTAATTTTCTGTTCTAATCTAGGGTTTGCATGATCCGATCCTATATGTTGTGATTCTGTTATCGCTATTTACCTTCGAGGCATTGATTCATGATTCTTGGTGCTTATTTATATGTGTTAATTTCAGATCAATCTTGATGCATATCTAGTTGTCGGTTAATTACGTAGCTGTATTAATTGTCGATCGATCTTGAATGCATGATCTGAATCGCCTTGAGTCGTAGGCGAGATAGGATATTCGTAGGAAGCATATTCTTTGTGATCTGTTTGGGTTGCTTGTTTTCACCTAGAGGCGTATGATAATAGGAAAACTAGTAATCTGACCCGCAATTGTCGTAACGAAGTTGTCGGTTATATATGTGATCTTCCGTCTTATGCGGATTAAAATTGGTTAATAGGAGCAGGATAAACATACGTTGTGGAGAGGAGTAATGCATCCCTAGGGTTAGTCGTCATATCTGTTTTACCATCCGAGTGTTTATTGCTTTATTTTATTTTACGCATGGTTACATACGCTTTGGATTAAATTCGAAGCCTAAAATCTTACCAAACCAAATCATTGCTTGGATAATGATGAAGGATTAGAGGTTAGCTTACGTGTTTTCGTATTACAATCACTGTGGATCGATACTTTGCTTACCTTATACTAGCGCGTTTCTCGTGCGAGAAAAGTGGCGATCAAATTTTCTTGCCGTTCTTAGGGTTGTTAAGATTACATAGGAATAATTTGTGATTTGGATTTATTAATTCAAGTTATATATTATATTATTTATTTATTATTCTAGAATGAATTCTCTCTTTTCTCGGGTAGTTTATGCGTCAAGATCTCGGGGACCTCTGAAATATTATTAGATCCGAGATGAAAGCTCTCAAGGAGAAGAGGGCGAGAGAAGAGGCGGGCTGCAATGGCGGCTAATCCGCGAGCAGGGCATTCCGCCCGAGCAAGCTGCCGCATGTTGGCGATTTGCGAGATGCGGTGCCGGATGGCGAATATGGGACTCCTTGTCCCTATCGAGCAGCGACCGTTGAATTTTATGTACCGACCTCCTCTTGAGCAGTTCAAGGAGGCGGATGGGGCCCCTGCGTGGATGCAAACAATTTTGGTGAGCCGGTACGATCGGTATGGTCGAAAGAAGGCGATTAGGGGAGGAGTCCTTTGAAGACCGAATGCATCTCGAGACCTTTCTCGATATTTGTGACACCATCAAGCGAGAATGGGGTGCCACAATACGATCCGGATCCGCATGTTCGGTTTCTCATTGCTGACGAGGCGAAAAGATTGGTTGAAGTTTGGACGAGCGGCGTTGTGGTTGAAACTTCGAGAAGTTTCTCTCGAAATATTTTCCGCCCGTGGCGAAGATCATCGCGAAATCTCCATTTTGCCAAAACCACGGCGAATCTCTATTCGAGGCATGAGAGAGATTCGAGGTCTATTGAGGCGATGCCCGGCATGGATTCTCAAGGGCGGCGGATCACGTAGTTCTCGGTGGGCAGCGTTTGAGACAAGGAGCATAGTGGATGCATCGGCGGGGGCTGTTCTTTGAGCCGAACAAGTAGGCGAGGCGAGCCGCATTTTAGAGAGATGGCTGCCAGCGGCTATCGATGGCCGGCGGAGAGGGCGCCCGATGGTTAAGGCGGTGGCCGTGAGGTTGACTCGAGATATGATGAACTAATGAAGCAAATCACCTCTTGAAGAGTCGGATCGAAGCGGAGGGCGTCAATTTCATCAATCGAAAGAACCGTCACGGGGACGATCCGGCATACCATCCGAATAACGAAATCATCCAAATTTCTCGTATATGACCCCAACAACTTCAACAACCTCGGTGGCTTCACGGTCCGAATGGTATGATCGAGCGAAGAAGCGAGTTTAGAAGATATGGTGCAACGGATGGCGACTCGATAGGTGAATTTATAAGCGATGCGGGTGAAAATAACTTATTTGGAGTCATTGTGGCTGACTATGGGTAAACACGTAAAGATGTTGGAAAATCAGTTGGTCGAAGTAGCATTATAGTTGAATGCACTACAAAGGCAGGCCGATTTCCGAGTGTCTGGTGAACCGAAAAATCAATGTTTCGCCATCCAGACGAGGTGGACAAGCTTACGAGCCATACGGACGAAAGTAAGCGGAGGCGAGCTTCGCGATCGAGCTCGCGACCATGAGCCCGATCGCGAGTCTCAGTTTTCCCATAGAAGCTTCGCGACCGAACGCGCCCGTGTGCTGACCGCGAGCCATCAGATGTCTTGCGCCCAGTTTGTTCTCGGCGACCCGGCGTCGAAGCGCGACCGTGAAGTTTTCGATGAAGAGTCGTGGCGACCAGGCGCCCATAGCTCGAGAGCGAAGAAGATTGCGGCGTGAAGCGGGCGGCTGCGACCTACCGGTGATCGCGGTCGACCATGAAGAGCCTCAAAATCGAATTCTGCCGTACACTCCTCGGTCCCATTAAAGTCGACTAGTCGTAGCCGAAATATGGCGAGAGTTTGCTCGTTCAAAGAGATTTTCAAAAGTTGAGATCAATTTACCTCTCTTTGAGCTGCGAAACATGCGGGATATATGAAATTTTTAAAGGCAGCTTGCAAGAAAGAATAAATTGGGAAATTTGAAAAAATTACCTATCAGAAGAATGCGGTGCCGTCTTGCGGTAGCTCCCTCTAAGCGAAGGATCCAAGCGGTTTCACGTTAGAATACGAGATCGCCGATCATACTTTTCCAAATGTGTTGTGCGACTTGAGGCGAGCATCAATCGATGCCTTTGAGCGTATTCAGCCGGCTGCGCTAGGAAAGATGAAACCGGCGAAGATATCGCGATGATGGTGACGACGGTCGATCACATATCTAAAGGTATCGTCGAAGATGTGTTGGTGAGAATTCGGGACTTTGTTTTCTGCCGATTTTGTGATTTTAGATATTCCGAATTGAACAACAACCGCTAATCTGGGGAGACCTTTTCTATGGCTGGTGGTGCTTTGATTGATGTCGGAAGGTAATCTCACGTTTCGTGTTAGCGATGAGGAGCTCAAGATTTCCATATATGGCGCCATCAAGCAACACGGCGGTGAAAGCGGAAGATTGCTACTCGATCACATTGCTGCTGCCGCGCGTCGCGCGCTTAGAAGTACTTGCCCTTGATCGGCGGGCATGATGCGAGGAAGAAGTGGACTCGGCATAAAAATCCGAGTGATTCGTTCAATCTTTGTGGAAGCAATTGTTGTGCAAGTTGGTGGTGCATTGTCGATGCCAGTACAAGGGCAAATTGAAGTTTGGAAAGACCACGGTTGCCAAATCACACGATTGATAAGAGGTAACGTCGAGCTAGCGACGATAAATCCATACTTTGGTTGGGAGGTAACCCGACATTTTAGTGCTTTATGTCTTTTGTTTTGTTTTCTTGTTTTCGTTGTTTCTTGTGTCTTGTTTGTTTGTTTTTAAGTCCCGTGTATATCATCAATGGTGAGGATTCTATCGACCATGGGATAGCGCGACATATGAGTCTGGTCTCTCCCAATCACTACGTTACGCAAAATTATTGCCTCCATTGCTGCTTATTGACAATAAGTTTGGGGGAGTGGTCGAGTGTGATGTGATTGAGAGTCCTTGTTATGTTTTGCGTTGTTTTGTTAAGTTATTATATGTTGGGGCTTTTGTCGGGTCTTTTATACATCTTTTCGTGTTGTGTCTATCGATCAGCGAGTTAAGTGAAGTGTGTTAATCCATGTGGCCAATGTGATAGAAATTTTTGTGAAATTTAATGATAGTGCACATGATATGTTAAAAAAATAGCGCATGAGCGACTTGAGATTGCTTAAACTTGTTGTTTTCACCATTTGCTTAACACGTGAGACTTGAGCTTCCTTGTATAAACATCTTGATCTGATTTCTTTTAATTGTGTGATATCATGCATGTGATTCTCTTCTAGAACTTACCGTTTTTACGTATCGAGGCTATGATATGTGTTTCAATTTGGAAAGGATAAAGGCCATCTTTGTTAACCACATATTCACCCAAACACTAACCCGATGATGTATACCATTTGTCGCCTTTTGAGCTTTTATTAGACTTATTCTTTCGATTAACGGATGATAGGAGGTGAGGATGGATATGGGAATCAAAGGGTTGAAATTTTGATGTAGTTATGGCGAGGAAAAATTATTATTAGAAAGTACATCTATGGTGAAGAATAGTACCTTTGTTGTGAATGATAAACCCTATAAGCTCTAGAAAAGAAAAGAAAAAGCAATGATAAGTTCACTATGTGTGTTGAGCATAAAGGGTCTTTAATCAAAGTATAGGTACCTTATGAGGGATAAAACGTCGATTTAGCACGTGGGAAAATAAGAGGAAAATGGACAAAGTCCATATGTGTCGAAAAGTATAAATGGGGGTGCTTGGAATATTTTTGAGTCACTTAGCCATATATTATCCTACCTTAACCAATGTGCCTACAATATAACCTATGAAAAGACCTTTTTGATCCTTATTTGAACACATTTGATGCGGTGGAGATATTAGAGAAATGGCAAGCCTATGGTAAGACGTTGCTGATGAGTTGACTAATGTCGTCATGTGCGCTAAATCTTTTTGAGCGTTGAGATGTTTCCGAGGCTTATAATGGTTATCCTCTTTGCTCACGCTCGTTGATCTTTCGTTTGTCTTTCTATTACATTTTGTTTGAGGACAAACAATGCTTTAAGTTTGGAGGTGTGATAAGCGCACGTTTTACACATTCATATATGATATTTAAGGATGATTTTAGATCTATTAAATGAGTTTATGTATCGGACCTTAATGATTATATCTATTTTAGAAGATCTTGCTCTTGGGTGTTCATTTGACGTTTTGTAGGTTTATATGTTGATAATCGAAGCAAGGCGAGCGAGCCAAAACCACGTTACGCGGTTCAGCTGACCGGCTAGCGGTCGCTAGGATGCAGCGAGCACCAGCGGCGCCGAGAGAAGGCGCGCGGCGAGCAAACACGCCCGGCCAGAGAAGCTCTTGTCACGATTTCTGGCGGCCGCGCTAGCGACCGCTAGCCGAACCAGCGAGCTATGTGGTGTGCGAGCATCGAGCGAGAGAGAGAGGCGGGATGAGGCTAGGGACCGAGCTAGCGACCGCTAGCCCGCAGTCATCGAGGCGTGGCGGCGGCGTGCAAATTGGGGTTCCAGCCCTTATCTATAAATAGGGCAATCTCCCTCTCGCGCCTCCTTAGACCCAGACGCCCCCAGACACGTTTTCACAGCTTTTTTCTCAATTTTTACAGATTTTAGTCTTTAATTTTCATCCCGTTTAGTTCTAGCTTTAATTTTCCGTTGTTCTAGTTTAGTTCTTCGTTGTTATCAATTCGGAACGTTTTGTCCGATCGTTTTCCGTTGTTTTCCGTTTTTCGCTTGGGATTGGATTCAAGACCAACCATTGTTCATCCAACGCTTCATCACGGGTTTTATATATTTATTTTCCGTTTTCATGATTTATTCATATTTTATTCCGTTTATTATGTCTAGGTAATTTTCTGTTCTAATCTAGGGTTTGCATGATCCGATCCTGTATGTTGTGATTCGATTATCGCTATTTACCTTCGGGCATTGATTCATGATTCTTGGTGCTTATTTATATGTGTTAATTTACGATCAATCACGATGCATATCTAGTTGTCGGTTAATTACGTAGCGTATTAATTGTCGTCGATCTTGAATGCATAATCTGAATCGCCTTGAGTCGTGGTGAGATAGGATATTCGTAGTAAGCATATTCTTTGTGATCTGTTTGGGTTGCTTGTTTTCACCTAGAGGCGTACTTGATGTAGGAAAACTAGTAATCTACGCCCATATTATCGTAACGAAGTTGTCGGTTATATATGTGATCTTCCATCTTATGCGGATTAAACTTGGTTAATAGGAATAGGATAAACATCGTTGTGGAAGGAGTAATGCATCCCTAGGTTAGTCGTCCTTATCATTTTTACCATCCAGTGTTTATTGCTTTATTTTATTTTACGCATGGTTACATCGCTTTGGATTAAATTCGAAGCCCTAAAATCTTACCAAACCAAATCATTGCTTGGATAATGATGAAGGATTAGAGTTAACTTACGTGTTTTCGCATTATGATCACTGTGGATACGATACTACGCTTACCTTATACTAGCGCGTTTCTCGTGCGAGAAAAGTGGCGATCTGCGGTCGAGCGGACATCGGCGGTGGGTATGCGACTCGACGACTAGGCGTGCGGGCGTGGGGTCTCGTGTGGGCGCGCTGGCGGCTGGCGTCTTGCCGGTGGATCTCGGCGAGGCGGGCGGCGGCGCGTTTATCGTCGGAAAACCTCAGCAAGCTTGGCGGCACAGGCGGCGACGCGCGCGGTATGCGGCGCTTCGGTAACACCGAGCGACGAGGGCTCACGATTCTCCGCGGAAACCTCAGCGCCACGATTTCTCGGCGTTTGGGCGGCAGGTAGCGTGATTTTTGCTGAGATGTCCGTGGCGCTCGACAAAACTTCGCAGGCGCTCTCGATAGCTCTCGGCAGGGGCCTGGCGCGTGGTTGGGTGACATCCCGACAGGGGCTCTCGGCGGGCTCGACGTCGTCTTCTCGGCAGGAGGCGCGAAGGCTGGGGCGACGGCGCGCGAGCATGGGCGAGCGCATAGGCTGTGCCCTAGCGCGTGGCCCAACTCTTTCAATAGCGACCCGACCCAGTTCGGTTTGGGCCGACCCGACCCTGTTTCGGCCTTGGCCCGAATTTTTTGCCCAGATCCGATTTTTTGACCCGGTTCCAAATTTTCACCGGTTCGGCCCGATCCTTTGTTTGGCCCATTTTGATTTTCATTAAATCAAGTTTTGGCGAATCCGGTTCGTGCCGTGCCTTGAGCCCGTTTTGATTTTATTGAAGATATGTACTTTGCAAATTTATGTAATAAATTAGGCGAAATCTGAGGATCACGAGTGGGCGCGATGAATGAATTTATTTTATTTTTATCGTTCAAGCATGTAGTGGATGTTTAAATTATGCGAGCATGCTATGTATGTCTAATTACGTGATAAACATATTATATGTTTCGTGATTGGATCGCATAGTAAGCATGCTAGGTTTATCGCGTTTTTCAAGCATTTTTTAGAATTACTGCGAGCATGTTTTACATGTTGAGTTCTATAGAAAAACATGCTAGGATTACGTGATCTGCATGAATAAATCTTTTGAAATAAAAGACTAAGCAAGATATCCGACATATTAATTTCTAAAATTAAAATATCAAGACCTCCACTTGTTGATATCTAAACAAAATGATACGCACTTTGAGTGGCGATCCACAGCGTGGCTTGCTTGCCTTGTTTATCATAAGTTTGTTAGATGAGATTTCTAAATAAAATATTTTAATCTATTGAGAAGTGGGAGTTTCATGTGTGGCGATCCACAGCGTGGCTTGCATATCACGATTTTCATAAGTTCTCTAGAGATAGATTTAAAATGAGATAACAAAGTATTTGGATTGGGCGGTATGGTCTAGTGGTATGCGATTCTAAAATTCATTTTCTTTGTTAAAATTGTGGTCATTGTAGACATCACCTCAAGTACAACTTCCATGAAGTCCCTTCTTGTGATAGTGATGTGGTCTAGTAAGGTCAATCATTAATTTCATTTGTCATAAGGATAAGTTGACATGGATTGAAATTAAGCGACTAAAGGTATATTTTAGTGCAGTGAGGGATTCATGTATGGCGATCCGCGCGTGGCTTGCATGTGGAATTCCTTGGGCGATTGGAGGTTTCAATTAATATTGTTTTATCAAAGGTTACAATATTATTATTCTGAATTATGTGTGATCGTATGCTTATGTGTTTACATTACTTTTCGGATATCTCTTACAGATGATCTATATGCTCGCTTTAAAATCATCTATCCGGTCCAAATTTTATCAGTGGAAATGAAACATTGAGATTGTTCTTCTTGCGAAGAAAATTTATTTGTACTCACTACACCCGTCCCAAACCTCTAGGCGATTTATCTCTCGATGAGGGGCTTGAGGAGCACGAGAAATGGGACAAATAAAATAGAATGGCAAAGTGCATTCTTTTGGTCACCATGTGCAAGTCCACAACTCCGGCATCAAGATAAGGAAGATACAACCACTATATGGCTAAATCTCATAAAATCGTATGAGGTCGGACGAGAATCGCTTGTCATAATTTGACAAAATCAATAATGTCAAGTTGATGAAGGAAGCGATTGATGCATGACCATGTGAAGCAAATGATCAATCTCTTGGAGAGCTCGAATTGGTTGGAGGATATATTGATGGCGTGGTCGAGAATCGATATGATCCTCAACACTTTCATAAATCTTTTGATAACTTCCGTTATGGAGTAGTCCTTTATGATAAGAGTTATACTCTAGATTCATTGCAAGAGGATCTAATAGCGGAAGAGCATAAAATGGGCAAGGTGCACAGATTTTTAATCTGCACCTCGAAAACCCTTGCTTTATCGAAAGATGAAAAGGAAAGTGGAATTCAAGAGATGCTAAGGCTAAAGAAAAAGTGGGAATGTCTGAAAGGGCTCTACCGGTGGTTTGAAAAAGCGAAGGAGAAGGGCAAATATTTCAAGTGCGGTGAGGCGGGCATTGGAAGGCTAAATGCCCCAAGCTCAAGGCTCAGAGTCGCCATTGCTTTAATGTGAAACATGTTTGTGACTTGTTCTACTCATTCATGTGTAGTAGATAAAGGTGCGGTTGATCATGTTTGTTACACCTTCTGAGGTTCTGCGGACAAGGAAGCGCATGATAGTGAGATAACAATCTCCATGGGCAGCATGGTGAAAGTCGAGGCCATTGCGATCGAGATGTTACTTTATGTTTTGATTGAGCAGTTTAGTTTTAAAGGCGTTTTATATGTGCGGAGTTTCGTGGAACCTTGTTCCGTTCAAACTATTTATTCATGGATATTGATTGTTTTTGATAGTGGTGTTTCTATCATAAGAAATGGCGAAGTTATCGTGGTGGCACTTTATATAATTAAGCTTTATACTATTTACATGAAACATAATACCTTTAATTATGTTGCATCTACATCAAACCTTAAGAAGAAAGTTTTCTTAGCATGAGATGGGCCACATTTCTCGGCATCTTAGATTAGGTCACATAAATCTAAATAGGATCAAGGCGGCTAAGAATGGGCGTTGGGTGATCTCACGATTACTCGTTCGATCTGCGAATCTGTATAGAAGGTAAGATGTCGACCGGACCCTTCAAAGCGAAGGGTTATAGTGCGAAAAGTGTTGGAGCTAGTCCATTCGACCTATGTGAACTATGTCCACACAAGCTCGTGGAGAATGCAGTATTTTGTCACTTTCATTGCGATTACTCGAGATGCGGATACATATACTTGCTTACCACAAGTCGAATGCTTTGAGAAATTCAAAGAATTTAAAGGCGAAAGTGGAGCGAAGCTTGGTAAAAGTATCAAGTCACTGCTGATGCGATCGCGGTGGTGAATACCTCGATGCGAGTTTATGGACTATTTGGTGCGGTGTGGGATTACCTCCCAACTACTTTGCAAGACACTACTGACAAAATGGTGTGTCAGCGAAAAATATGACTCTTTTAGAAATGGTTAGATCGATGATGAGTTATGCAATATTGTCTATTTCGTTTTGGGGGTATGCCTTAGAAACAACAACATACTTGCTAAATCTAGTACCATCCAAGTCAGTCAAAAACACCCCTTTCGAGTTGTGGTTTGGGCGCAAGCCTAGTTTAAACCACATAAGGATATGGGGCAGTCCAGCACATGTACTGAACAAGAAGGCTGACAAGTTGGTGTCTAGATCTGAAGCAATGCTGTTTATTGGCTATCCTAGAGGAACGAAGGGTGGTTATTTCTATAGTCCTAAGGATCATAAGGTCATTATTAGCACTAATGCCGATTCTTAGAAGAGGATTATATGAAAACCATAAATCCAAGTTGAAATCATTCTTGAGAATTAGAAGTTGATCGTATTTACGCCACCGATTGAGCCAAAGTGCGAGATGTAGGTGTCTAGTGGGAGGATCGACACGGACACTTGAAATTGAAGTGGGTGAGTTCGTGGAGATACCGACCGTATAAGTGGCACCTATCCGACAAGTTGTGCAAGATAGAGAACCACAAGTTCTGCACCTTGTTGCCATTGTGCTGTGGCGCCTCGTCGTAGTGGGAGGTTGTTCGTCAGCCGGCGATTTATGTTCGTGGGTGAATTTTGAATTTAGTCGGGAAACTAGCGGGCAATAATCGACCCATGGACATACGGTGAGCGATCTGAGACATTGATGCAAGATCATGGCACGCGCTATGGACTTAGAAATTGAGTCCATATGACTATGGATGTATCTGAAAGACACCTCTACCGGATGGCAAGGAAGCCATAGGTAGTAAGTGGGTATCTGAGAGGAAGAGATTCGAGATGGAGAGGTTTGGCTTTTAAAGCGGCGTGTGACGAAGGGTATACTCAGTTGAGGGCATCGATTTCGATAAGACCATTTCGCTGTAGCAATGCTCAAGTCCATCGAAATTCTTCTAGCCATAGCAGACTCACTTAAACGCGAGGTTTGGCAAATGGATGTGAAAACCGCTTTTCTAAGCGGTTACCTTGAAGAAGGTAGAGACATCTATATCGTGACAACCGAAGGTTATATGGTGAAGGGTGAAGAGCATCTAGTATGGAAGCTTAAGAAGTCCATTTATGGAACTAAGCAAGCTTCACGATCACGGAACTTATGCTTTGACGGTGGTAAAGTCTATGGATTTATCCGGTTGCCTAGCGAAAGTTGTGTGTATCGTTTAGATGTCAGCGGTGATGTGGTATTTCTTGCACTACGTAGATGACATCCTTCTACTTGGAAACAATGTGAAGTTATTATCGAGACATAAAGAGTTGGTTATCCGATCGGTTTCAAATGAAAGACTTAGGAGATCTGACGTACATTCTTGGGATCAAGGTTTACCGAGATCATGAGAGGAAAATCTTGAGCTTATCTCGGGCGTCTTACATTGATCTTGTGATTACTCATTTTAGTATCACGGACCGCCAAGAAAGGTTGCTACCTTCGGGCATGGCTCCTTTATCTAAGGAAGCGATCACCTATATTTGCAAATGAGATAGAGGAAATGAGACAAGTTCATACGACTTCCGCCGTGGAAGTCTCATGTATGCAATGCTATGCGAGACCCGATATACGCTATCACGGTGGGCATAGTACCTAGATATCGATCTAACCTGGAGAAGCTCATTGAATTGCGGTAAAGCATATACTCAAGTACCGAAAAGGACTCGAGATTATAAGCTAGTTTACCATGCGGATAGTCTAATGCATTTGGGTTATTGGACTCGGTTCCATCTTTGAGCGTGATGAGAAAAAGTCTACCTCGGGCTATGTGTTTACCTTGGGAGAAGGGCCGTATCACGGTGGAGTGCAAAGCGGCGATGCATTGCGGACTCCACCATGGAAGCGAATATGTGGCGCCGGAGGCTGCTAAAGAGGTTGTATGGTTCGAGAACTACCTCATGGATCTAGATGTGGTATCTGGTTTGCCCAAAGTGTCATAGTTCTTTGTGATAACTACAGTGCGATGGCAAACTCGAAGGAACCACGGACCCACAAAGCAACCAAACACATAGAGAGAAAGTACCATGTCATCACGAAATCGTTAGGCGAGGAGGCGTCTTGATAGAAAAGATTGGTGCTGTTGATAACCTAGCTGATCCATTCACGAAGAGCACGCATAAAAGTCTCGAAGAGCATATTCGAGGACTTGGATTGCATGAGATGGCACCCTTAGAAATGAAACTTTTGTATAAGTGGGAGAAGCAAAGTGATGGTGTTGTTTGTAATAGCTAGTAGAGACACATTGTATACTAAAGTTTTGCTTTAGTATAAGTGGGAGATTGTTGGATTTGTATCTTGGGCAGGTTTTGGTGAGCTTGTATATAATGTTTCACATTACCACTATTACAATCTCTATCTGAATTGTTTACTTGATTGCATATGTATGTCCCTTATCTCGTATAAAAGTTAGATCATACGATTGTGTTGTAGATCACGAAGTCGTATGATTGGTCGAGTTTAATGAGATATAAAAAGTATCTGGCGAGACAACTTGAGGGCGAGTTGTCGGTATGAGGCTGCGGTATAGATAAGAAGTGACTTGACTTAGTTGCTTGTCTATCTTGATGCGTTCTGACGTATTGTTGGATCACGGTGAGATGAGTTCTTCTATCGGCCGTCGTGAAGAACCTAGATCTCGGTGACTTATGTTGATCTAAACCTCGATAAGGTATTAGGTGAGTATGAGTTCTTGACCATCACTTTGACTTGTTATGGGTGAGGTTACATGAGATAACCAATTTCTGCATCTTGGGTGGTGGCGATCTTGTATGTCATGCTAGTTACATGTCAGTCACCGTATCCGTTTAGGATGATGGCGTCCCTTAAGGAGCTCAAAGGTTTATTGTACTAAACCACTGCGGGTTGAGTTATCCTAATTACAATAATAAGGTTGAGTGGTACTACTTAAGGAATTAAAGTAATTGTTTATTTTAGCGATCGAATCTTGTAAATAATTAATGGACGTCGATATCTTAAATCTGAGGATTAAGTAAAGTCTAAATCGAGCGACTCAACTTGGAAATAAAGGGTAAGTCGGCATTTATTCTCTAGTGGCATGAATAAATGTTTATAAATTAATTTATGTTAAAATTTGAACATAAGATAATTAATTTATTTGAAGCCCGTCTTTATTCCTTGCATTTGATCCATGGGGTGGCCCGTCCGGGCTGTAGCTAAGGAAAATCGTCCCTTCATTGTAGAGTCCCTCTGGGACTCTAATTTAATCCTCTCTATCTTAAGTGATATGATTATATTTATTAGATATGCATAAATCCTATCTAGATAGGATTTAGGGTTGCGATATAAATATAAGGTGAGAGAAAATCAAGGTTAATGCTCTACTAGAATTTTAGAAATTATACTTCTAAAGTGTGAGAATTTTGAAAATCTAGAGAGAAGGAAGAAGGCGTTTTCCTATAGCATTCTCCATAGATTGTCCTCACTTGGCATTGGAGTTTAGGCAAGCGGGATACGATCCGAAGATCAAAGCAGTCTTGATCCATTCTTCCCAAGCAGTTAGCGGTAAACACGAGAAAACTCCCTCGTGTTGTAATTAATTATATAGGTGCATGTTAGGCATATAATCAATGTATGGTGAATTAAACATCCACGATAGATCATCGGGAGAGGGTTAAAATCAGATTTCCCTACACCCGGGACAAAGAGACACTCGATGTCTTACTCCGGCTATTGCTTGTAGCTACCCCCTCCCCAAGGCTACCGGCCGAGTTAATGCTCAAAGAAATTATAACATGTGTATAAAGACCTAGAGCTTCGGGAACACCCACTCAAGGTTCGAAGGGCGTTTAGACCTCACGACTCTCATGACCTCGACTCAGCGTGCTTCACTTTGAGCCCGACCAAACCGACTACTCACGCATAATCGGCATAAACATATAAGCAATAAACAAGAGCATAATCGAAACCATACTTGAGCAGAAAATCAAAGCGAAATTAAAAGCGGGTCTACGGCAGCGGTTGCTCGGCGAGATCACAAAATACATATAATAAATGTTTGCCGTAGGACTTGTTCATCCTCACCAATCACTCATGAAAGCGAAGAAATAAAGAGATAAGTCTAGAGAAATTTGGACTTGATGCTCTCCTCTCAAAACCGAATTGTGTGGAGTTGTTTGAATTATTGCGTTAGGAGCATAGGTATACTCACTTTGTCTTGGTCGGTGCTGCGTATCTCGGGTGGCGGTGGTGAGGCGATGGGTGGCTCGGGCTCTGGACAAGCAGGGACTCCTCAGCTTGATCAGGCGGGTTTGTCTCGTCTCGGTGCGGGTTGACCTTTCCGCACCGGCAAAAATCAGCGGTGACGGTGATCTTGCCAGAATCGTCCCATTTGCGTGCAAGTCTGCGAGTCCTTGTCATGTCCCCGGTACATCTGAGATTACCCTCACATCTCTGCGTCACTCCTCGTCCTTTTTCCCTCTCTTCCTTGTCTCGATTATCTTTTTTCCTTCACGTCAGCTCGTTGGTCAGGCTCAGCTCTCATGCGGTACAATGTCTTGGCAAGATGTCAGAATGCCTTGCCAAGGTAGTCTTCGAGATTTTTACCTCTCTCACGGGAGGTGGCCTGATCTTTCCCAAAGTGTGTCTCAACCTGCAACATCCCAAGCGTGTCATCCCAGACACAAACACACGCAAAGAACACATACAAAATACATTCTTTTTAGGGCAAGGACTACCCTAAAAAGAGCATGAAAAATGGGCTCGTCAATGAGGTAATCCAAATCCTCTTAGGAATAGGGTATGTGTAGATTCTTCGAGACCTGCGTCGTATTACTCGCGCTAGGTATATTGGTAAAGAGTCGGAGACAGAAGTCCTTGCAGCTATTACTTAATAACACATACGATATCGTTTGCTACCCAGGACAATGGTGTTGGGTTTGTGGATCTGGGCTTTCGGGGCCCAGTTTCGTGGGCACATAATCCCCGATTAGCTTGTTGATCTGGCACCTTTGCGCCAGATATGGTACACGCGATCAATCCACATATATTACTCATGATGAACTGGCTTATATGGTATTTATTCCATATCAACTACTCCTCCCAACTCCAAGAGATCTATCAAAAGTTGTATGTCGAAGTTGATTATGCTTATGGCCAGATGCTGAAAGGCTAGACATGGCGTCACATCTACTTTTTTCTCTTGTCGCACATTAAATGCATGACGTATTTTTTACAGCTTTTTCTGAAAAGTGCACGCGCTCTTCTTGATTTTTCACCTCAACTCTTCAACCACCGCTTTAATCATGTCCTTTGATTTTGAAAAACGTTTGACTTTCCTTGATCCAAACCATCCATTTGCGCAAGGGGCTTGGTATAAGATTTCTTGGAATGTCACCATCTTTATTTTTATTTTCTTCCTTATTATCTTCCTCAATACTCAATTTTAGCGCGAAACTTGCCTTGTGTCTGCTTCCAAAGATTTTTGCTCATTCTTAAACATCGCCCAGGTATTTTATGTCTTCGTCATTTTCTTCTTACGTGTTACAGATAGAAGATAGACTTCATTTCATAAAAAGAACTCATAGATCCCTTAGTGAAAACGTTCTTATGGCTTCTGCGAAACAAAGTTTTAAACCTTCCATCGTGCACGGTAGAAAGTTCGATGAATTGTTGGGGATCCTTCGTTTCTCTTCCTTGGGCGAAATGATGGTCCCCTAAATTCCGATCCTTCCACCATGACCTTTTGGTTTCACCAGGTCAAGGTTGGGCTTTGCTTTCCAATATGTCATTTCTTCGTAGAATGATCTATATTGTACAGTATTCCCCTAAATCAATTGTGTCCTTTCTCATTAGAAAAGCTCTATTTTTCACATTATCCTTCATGAATATGGATTCTTGACACCTTTCATATTTTCTTCTTACCCACGATACCTTCATTCATGGAATGTTTTACTATTTCATAAAAAACACACTAGCCCTGTTCATTTATACGACATGGATCTCAGTTTAGATAAAAATTGAATAAATCAACATTTCTTTATAACTCCTACGTGTGATGAGACACTACAAAAATACAACCGATCAGTGACGGATTAGTGATCGCAATTTTCTAACACGAAAGGTGTAAGTATAGGGTGGCGAGTATCGTATCCGAGGGATTGTAATGCGAAAATCTGAGCTAACTCGACAAGGATTCGTCATTATCGAGCAACAAATATGGTTTGGTAAGATTTTAGGGCTTGAATTCAATCAAGCAAAGGTAACAAAAGCAGTAAAATAAAGCAATAAACACTCGGATGTTTAAAAGCAGATAAAGGCGACTAACCACAAGGGATGCATTAATCCTATCCACAGCGTATGTTTATCTGTTCCTATTAACCGATTTTAATCGAGACAAGATGGAAGATCACATATATAACCGACAATTTACATTACGACAAAAGCGGTGTAGATTACTAGTTTTCCCTATTCTTTATTCGTCTCTAGGTGAAAACAAGCAACTCCAAGCGGATCACAAAGAATATGCTTCTCTGAATATCTATCTCAGCTCGACTCGAGGCTCGTTCGTATCATGCATTCGAGATCGATTGACAATTAACACAATTCGTAATTAATCGACAACTAGATATGCATCAAGATTGATCAATCAACACATATAAATAAGCACAATCGAATCATGAATCGATGCAGGACGGTAAATAGCGATAACGGGAATCACAACATATAGGATCGAATCATGCAAACCACAGGATTAGAGCGAAAAACTAGCGGACATAATAAGCGGAATAAAATACGATTTAACCATAAAAGCGAAATTAAATATATAAAACCCGTGATGAGCGTTGGATGAACAATCGTTGGGCTTGATTCCCAACCTCGGTAAGCAGGAAATTGCAAAGGGTGTCAGGACGAAGCGTTAGGATCGTGAACAAGCGTAAAACAAAAGAAGAACAATCGTAAATCAACTCTAAAATGAAAATAGATGGAACCTAAAGCTAAAATCTGGAAAACTTATGAAAAGCGAGAGAAAGAGGCTGCGGAATCGTGGGTATCAAGTTGGGCGCGAGGGTGTTGCCGTATATATGGCGCCCCAAACCTAATTCTCCTTACGCGCTCGGACTCGCGACCACCCTTGGCGATCGCTAGAGCGATCGCTAGAGTAAGTCTCGTGGCAGCTCTTCTCGCTCACGCTCGCCTCCTTGCCGCTCGCATGGTACCTCGCGACCGGGCTGCGGTCGCTATGATCTGAACGCTCGCGAGAAATCGTCGATGGCTTTCTCGTGTTGGGCTTCGCTTCATGGAGCACAGTCATGATCGCGGCGTCGTTGGGTTCTCAGCGGGTTGCCTAGCGGCCATCCTAGCGACCGCTGGGTTGGTCGCTAGAAACATGCGAGTGTATATTGGCTCGTCGTCGTTCCTTGCTTGATTTTCAACATATGGACCTACACTGACACCAAAGAACACCCAGGCGTTATCTTTAGAAATAGATAAAACATTAAGAATCGATCGTGGCAGCACATTAAGCGAGCTAAACTCATCTTCAAATATCAACTATAAGCGTGTAAAATGCGCGTTTATCAAACCCCAAACTTAAATCATTGTTTGTCCTCAAACAAAACAAAAAAGAAAGAACAGCGAAAAGATCAGCGGCGTAGCAAGATGATAACCATTCTAGGCCTCGAAACATATCAGCGGCTCAAAACATTAGTGCACATGGCGGCGTTAGTCAACTCAACACAAACAACAATTGTGGCAAAAACTCATTTAATTCAACCCTCACAGCGGCATGTGTGTAAAATATAGGATACACTCGACTCGTAAAGAAATGTGGGGCGTGTATACACTCAGCGATCAATGCAATGCAACATCGTACCATAGGCATCGTTTCTCTAATATCTCCACCACGTCATTGTGTTCAAATTAGGATCAAGAGGTCTTTTCATAGGTTGTAATGTAGGCACATTGGTTAAGGTAGGATAAAATATGGCTAAGTGACTCAAGAATATTCCAAGCACCCCGTTTATACTTTTAGACACATATGGACTTTGTCCATTTTCCTCTTCTTTCCCAGCGTGCTAAATCAGCGTTTAATGCCCTGAAGGTACCTATACTTTGATTAAAGACCCTTTATGCTCAACACTCATAGCGAACTTAACATTTTCTTTTCTTTTCTTTTCTAGAGCTTATAGGGTTTATCTTTCACAACACAGGTACTATTCTTCAACACAGATGTATTTTTCTACATGAACTTTTCTCATCATAACTACATCAAAATTTCAACCCCTTTTGATTCTCATATCCATCCTCACCTCCTATCATCCGGTTAATCGAAAGAAAAAGTCTAATAAAGGCTCGAAGGCGACAAATGGTATATATCATCGGGTTAGTGTTTGGGTGAATATGTGGTTAACAAAGATGGCCTTTTATCCTTTCAAATTGAAACACATATTGCGGTCTCGACACGAAACACGGCAAGTTCTAGAAGATAATCACATGCGATATCACACAATTATGACTGTATCAAGATATGTTTCTGATGAAAGCTCAAGTCTCACGAGAATAAGCAATTGGTGAAAAACAACAAGCTAAGCCGTCTCACGTCATTCATGCGTCATTTTCAAACATATCATCGCACTATCATTAAATTTCACCAAAAATTTCTATCGTCATTGGCCACATGGATTAACACACTTCACTTAACTCGTTGATCGGCAGACGAAAGCGAAAAACAAAACAAAAACACGACAAAAGACCCCAAAGCATAACAACTAAACCATAAAGCATAGAAATATAAGCGAGTTCTCAACCAACCAAACTCGTCTACTCCCCAAACTTATTGTGAACATGTGGAAGCAATAAGGTTTGCGAGAAAAAAGTAGTTGGGAGAAAACTTATGAATGCCCTTATTACTCGGTGGCGGATAAAATCCATGCTTGATTCCATTCTTTGCATTATCTCCATCATCTTACGTTGTTGCTCGAGATGTGCACATTCTTTGGTGTAGATGGCTTCTGCTGCTCCATAATCGAGTCGGGGTTCCGTCGATATGGTTGAGGCGATAATCTATTTGATCTAATCGATCATAAATCCGGAGTGCGCCTCGAGCGGGTGGCGGGTGCGATATTCCGCTGTCTCGGGGAGCCGCCGGGCTCGGCTTGCTCCTCGGCGGTTGCTCGCCCTCAACCTCGCCTTGCGCGTTCACGCTGCGTCCATCCATAGTGTGCCGAGGAGCTCATATTCCGGTTGGCATCCATGATGGTATCGGCTTATCTTGGTGAGCTCGGGATTGGGTAGGCGGAAGGCGATTGGCGTTTGATCATATAATGACCACAAGTAGCGTCGGGGTGCCTCTTGGGAAGATGCGGGCGTATAGGCGCGGCTTGTCGGGAAGATGTCGTGAGAGATCGGACTCTCGAATCGTAATCCCAAAAAATCGGCAATGGGGTAACAAATCCCCTATGCATATCCTCGAATTGCGAAACCGTGGGTGCATGTGGAAGTCTTGAGCTAAGAACATGCGGCATGCATCTTACGGTTGAACATAGCTCCAATCGGTATGCTCATATCTTGTGAGAGGACATTGCGGCGTTGAGCGGCCGTGTAAGGTGAGCGTGAGGCGGTGAAATAACGGACCGGCTGGATTCCGTGTCGAGCTAGCCGATCTCGAGGCATCATAGTATGGAGTGTGCTCGAGTGCAGGTCCATGATCTTTGGCCATCGCTGCGGACCGTGTACTCGGCGTCCCTATGTAGTTTCCCTCCGGATCTCCATTGATGATTCCTTTAAGCTCGTCCACGGAGAGTTGGCGGGGCTCGTTGTCATTGGAACATGATGTAGTCCGGCATTCCGTTTGTCTTGTGGACATGGAGAGTCGACAAAATTGAGTGTCGGGATCCGGTATGTAAGATAATTGGGCTGTGATAGCGAATACATCCGGACCTCTCGGCCAACCCGTCACATCATTGGTGATACCCATCTCTTGCTGCGTATTGAGGCACATGAGCCGTGAATGCCTATGCGTAATCTCGCTGTCGATCCCAGCGGCTTCTCGACGAGTCACTCGGCGATCGACTCAAAATTTTAGGGATCGAACTCATCTTGTGGTGCCATGCGTGGCTCGTCGTGAGGCACATCATGATGCTCATCGTGTAGCTCGTCGTGGAGCTCATTTTGTGTCTCGTCGTGGGAAGTGGAACAATGCTCTTGCCCTTGCGCTTGTGTGGTGAGTCTGCGGCATATTGTACCTAAAAAGAATTTCAAAATTAGCCCGTGTATGAATGAAACAATCAAAACAACGTCAACCCAAAATGCTCAATATAGATCCCCCAAACTTCGACTTAGTCAAATTATTTCTCCCATATTGTCATATGATCTTGCAAGAGAACACAAAATGGGAAAAACACACCTGACCAAAATTTGCAAAATTGGACGTTACGGGCGAAAACTAGCGACCACGCCTCGCGGTCGCGAGGGTGGTCATGAACAAGATCGTGACAGCTCAGCGGTAGCGCCTTGGCAAGTGAGCGGCGCGCCCCTTGATGGCCATTGTGATCATGCGTGCGTATGACAATTTTTTCAAGGCTATTTCACAAATTTTAACCCAAATCAACAATGTAGGCACATTAGGCGACAATATCGTGTATAAACCTTAATAAACCTATCATTGGACAAATCATGCTCAAACACTAAACAAATCTAACAAAATAAGCCCTAGTCTCTCAAATTTAATTAAACCCACCTCAAGAGGATAAATGGAACAAATCCTTCCTAATCATGCTCAATAAGCGTAAACCCATGAAGAATGACACAAATATAGCATACCTTGAGTGGATTTGGTGGAAATGCGAAAATTGGGGAGAGAGGTGCTTTTGGTGCTTGAGGAATGGGTCTTGCTCTTTTCGGAAAAAAGCGTGTGTGTGTGTGTGGGTTAGAAGTTTGGATAAAAATAGGTGTTAAAGCAGGTCCGCAGGCGGGCGGAGTCGGGGACACAGGTCGTGGCGGATCTCGCGATCGAGCTCGCGATCGCGAGCTTGGCATGACTCTGTCAAGTCTGCCCAAATTCTCGCGACCACGCCTCACGACCTCATGGTCGCTAGGGTGGTCGCTAGGTAATTTTTTTTTTTTTTAGAATAAAAGCTATTAAAACTTTGGGATCTAACAAAACAACGAGACGACACAAACAAAGAAAAACAACCAAAAACAAAAGAAAGCAACAAAAACAAAAGCATGTAAAGCTGTTGGGTTCACTCCCAACCGGTGCTAGAATTATCGTCGCTAGCTCGGCGGTACCTCTTATCATGGTTCGTTGAGCTTGGTCACCTTGACTTCTCGGTCGAAGTGTGACTTGAAGTAGGATTTGAGTCTTGGCGTTCACTTTAAAAATGTTGCCCCAGTCAAGGGCTCGTAACTCCCATTAGCAGAGTGCAGTGGCGGTGTCTGACCAGACCATCTTGACTTGAGCTTTCCGGGAATAGATGGAGTCGAGCATTGTAAGCAAGGCTTCATTACCGGCAAAATCCTTTGCACGAATGTGGAGGTCGTGGAATTTGAGCTCTTTCCTTGTATGTCAGAGAATTCTCGAAAGCTTCATTCCTCCACTCGTCAAGCTCCAACGGTTGGTCACTTCTCGTCATACGGCCTCCTTGAAATCCATGTTGATTCTCCTCGTCGCCCAATATGCTTTGTGCTCCAATTCAATAGGTAAATGGCGGGTTTACCAAATACCATTTGATATGGAATGGCAGATGGGAGCTTTATGCTGTGATCCGGTAAGCCCAAAGCATCATCATTGCTTGGCCCAATCCTTCTGTTGAACAACCGATTTCTCTAAATCTGCTTGATCTCTCGGTTGGCGAGCTCGACTTGCCCGTTTGCTTGTGGATGGTAGGGGAGGTGACTCGATGCTTGCGCCATATTTGGCTAGAAACGTTGCCTAGCCACTTATTATTAAAATCGACCCCATCCTTGATCAAAGCCCTCGGGACTCCAAATCAGTCGAGAATGTTCTTGTGAATGAACTTGATCACTACCTTGAGTCATTCGTGGCGGTGGGAATCGCCTACTACCCAGCGGAAGCGTACTCCAGCAAGAAGAATATCGTGTAACCACAAGACATGGGAGCGGACCCGTGAGGTCGGCGAACAAATGAAGAATATATGGTGTGGGTGCCCACCAAATAAGGTAAGCATAGACCAGTATCGTATCCTAAAAAGTGTAAGGATTAGGTGTCTGTATCCAAATGTCTGAAAACGAAGCTAGCTCAGCGATAATTCATCATTATTCAAGCACGAGAAAATTGGGTGAAAGGTTTTAAGGGCTTGAATTTAATCAAGCGGGCGTAACCATGCGAGAAAATAAAACAAAGCAATAAAACACGGAAGATAAAAGATAAGAGACTAACCACAGGGATGCATTAATCCTATCCACAGCGTATGTTTATCACATTCCTATTAGCGATTTTAATCGAGACAAGATGGAAGATCACAAATATAACCAACAACTTCAATTCGACAATTGCGGCGATAGATTACGAGTTTTCCCTACCATTCTAGGTGAAAACAAGTAACTCCAAAAGGATCACTAAGAATATGCTTCCACGAATATCTATCTCGGCTCGACTCGAGGAACATTAGTATCATGCATTCGAGATCGATTGACAATTAATACAATTACGTAATTAACCGACAACTAGATATGCATCAAGATTGATCGAAATCAACACATATAAATAAGCACCAAGAATCATGAATCGATGCACGGAAGGTAAATAGCGATATAGAAATCACAACATATAGGATCGAATCATGCAAACCACAGGATCGATGCGAATTTTAGCTACGCATAATTAAATTACCAAAGCAATAAATAATTAAATAAAACATAAATTAAGATAGATAGATAAAACCGTAAGAAACCACGAAGAACAATTGTAGCGACTTGAATCAGGAAGAAATTACGAATTCTAATACTAAACTATGAAATTGGAATGAAAATACTTAAAGAAAAAGCTAAACTAAATTAAGCGGAAAAGAACTTGCAAAAGAAAATAAAGAAGAATTTGTGTTACGCTGCGGAATGGTGTTGAATGGTGTTTTCAACTCTTGATCTATCTCCTATTTATAATAAAACATAAGCTCCTTTTTCATAAATTCCCCAATCTATTACGACTACGATTGATCCTATTCGACTACGATTCAATCCTATTACGACTCGGATTAAGTATACATGGACTAGGTGTCTCAAATTGCTGAAAATTCATGATTTCTCGCGAGTTTTGCCCTTGCGACCTTAGGTCGTGAGCAAAACTCGCGAATCATCTTTCTCGGCTGCTGCGCGACTTATTTGTTTCGCTCCGTTCTCTCTCGTCCGGACTCCGAATTACAATCCGTTTGCGCTACGGACTCCTATTGAGATGCTCTTTAACATAGTCAACTTTTACATCCATCCTTGTCAAATCCATTTCATCATATTCAACGTCGTTTTCAAGCAGTTCTTGCGCATGAGCTCGTGGTGGGCTATTGATTCCTCTTTATCGTGATCCACCTTTTGACATTAAAACCTATGCTAAAATGACATGAAATACACACGGCATAATATCTTCCAAGGTAAACATAAATATATCAAAAGACAACTCAAAGATCACTTATCACTTAGAAGCGAAGCGAATATAGCCTTATAAATCATGTAAAAATGAAACATCAACTCCCCAAACTTACCCTTTTGTTTGTCCTCAAACAAATTAAAACAAAGAGAGGCGACCGAGAGGCGGTAAAAGTCGAGCGATAAAAGCAATAAGCCTCGAGCAATGAGCAATAAGCGATTCACTCAAATGAATCAAATCACAACATCTTTCGTTAAACTCCACATCATCATAATCATAAGCACAAGCCTTCTCAAACTTGAATCCTCACGACATGGATATATATATAAGAAATCTCAAACACTCAAGTGTATCAAGGAGGATATGTATACTCTCAAAGTTTAAAAACACATGGAATCTACCATAAGCTTGCAAATCGTCTAATTCTCCATTGCTCAAATATGTGCTCAAGAACTAAGATCAAGAAGGTCTTTATATAAGGTTATAATGTAGGCTCTTTGGTAGGGTAGGATATATTTAGGCTAAGTGACTCATAATCCCATAATGAAAAACATCATAAGTATCATGAGACATAATTCCCAAACTTTCACAATTCATTTCAAATCTACACACCAAAGTCGTTTTTCTAAGAATTCCACAATTTTCATATAAGTGATATACTCGTCTCAAGCACTAGCTTCTTACCCATTTATGTTCTTTTCACACACTTGTGTCATTTATTTATTTTTTTTTTTTTGAACTTATATGGGTAAGCAACTATTTTATTATTATCACTTCCTCAACAATTATTCTCTTTCCTTTCTTTTCTCAACCTTTCATTCAAACAACCAAAATCACACTAACAACATAACTTGACCCGGCTATATGAATGAATAAGGTAGGCTCAAGCGGGCTCATCAAAGGATAATAACATAAGGTTAGTGTTTGGATAGTGTATAAGCTAAGAAAAGAATGCTAATATCATTTCAAAATTCTTAAACACATCAATGCGACCTCGAAAAGAACGAGCAAGTTCTAGAGAAACACATGCTATTTCAAACTATTCACATAGGAAAAAAACAAGGCGAAAAGATATGGCGGTCAGCTCAAGTCTCGCGGGTTTCAAAAGTGTGATCAAGTTCTCAAAGGCTCAATACTCACAACAATCATAACATGCTTCGTCTCACAAAACCGGTTGCAATAAATTTTCTAATAAAACAATTCTCATCATCGGTTTGCTCGTCATTCAACTCGACCCACAAAGCAGACACAAAACCCGAACACGAAAAACAAAACAAACACAAACAAAAGAAAAAGAGAACAAAAGCGAAAAACAAACCAAAACAAAGAAAAACATTGGGTTACCTCCCAACAAGTGCTAAATTTAAATGTCTTTAGCTAGACCGATACTAACCTCGATCAATCGGCGATTTGGTAGCGATCTTCTTACCAAATCTTTGCTTGCCTCCATATTTTGCGTTATTTGAGACCACCGCGAGTGTGGAAGTGGCCTCCCAAACTTGAACAAGTCACTCGGGTTCCATGCGAGTCCATCTTTCTTTATAGCGCCCTTGTCGACTAGTCGGTTGACATCGAGCTCAATTTGGCTAGGCGCAGCGGTGGTGATTGAATGACACTCTTCATACTCTGCACTATCGTGTCAGCGGGATGGCGTCATAGATTGAGATTTTCAACTTCTCATCGTTAACACGAAAGTTAGATCACGCTTCACCTGCGTCGATTAAAGCACGACCGGTTCTAGAAAAGTCCTACCAAGATTAGTGGTTGATTTTTAAATTCGGGAATGTCTAAAATAACAAAATCTCTTTGGAAAGACAAAATCCGAACTCTTACCAACACATCCTCAACTATCCCTTAGGGTGTCGGTGACACATCGGCCATCATTATGAAATGGAGGTCTTCTTGGTTTGCCCGCCCGGCGATTGAACACATTTAGCGGCATCGGGTTTATGCTCGCTCCTAAATCACACAACACGTTGGGGGCGTGTGCTCTGCAATCTCGCACTCCAGCGTAAAGCTGCGGGATCATACGCTTTGAGGGGCTTATACGCAAGGCGACCTTGCATTCTTCGGATAGGGTAATTTTTCAAATTTCCCCAATTTCTTCTTTCTTGCAAGCGCGTCTTTAAAAATTTCATGTATCCGGCATGTTTGCGGCGCTTCAAAGAGGCAAATTGATCTCAACTTTTGAAAAATCTCTTTGAAGCGTGCAAACTCCTCGTCATATTTCGACTTGACTAGTCGACTTGGAAGCGGGACCGGAGGGTGTGCGTGCTAAGATTGGACTTTGGAGGCCGCCGCGGTTGACCTCGCGACCATTGGGAAGGTCGCGGCGTCGTCTGCTCTGCTGCAATCCTCGCCCGGCGTTCGAAATTGCGGTATTTGGTCGCATTCATGAACAAATCTGGGGCGTGCACAATCGATGGCTCGCGGTCGGGGCTCATGGTAGCGTGCTCGATTCTGACTTCCGTGGGCAAATTCGGGACTCCTCGCGATCGGGCTCATGATCGCGAGCTTCGATCGTGAGTTTACGCTCGGTTTACTTTCTTGCTCCGTATGGCTTGGGTAAGCTTGTCCCTTCTCGTACGGATGGCGAAACATTGATTTTTGGGTTTACCTCCGTATTACTCGGAAATTGGCCCGTCTTTTGTAGTGCATTCAATTGTATGGCTACTTGACCAATCGATTTTCAAAATCTTCATATGCTTTCCATAGCCGTCACGATGGACTCAAATGATTAATCTTACGCGGTGTTGCTTATAAATGAGTTACGGTTCGTTGTCAATTGTTGGTTGCTTACAACCAGCTGCTGCATCATGTCCTCTAGACTCGGCTTCCGTCTCTTGAATCACTCCATTCTGAGGCGAGAAAACTGGCGGGTGTTGAAAATTATTGGGGTTGGCGTCACGAGAAATTTGGATGATTTACATTATTTGCATTGTATGCGGTTTCCCCATGATTCCTTCGATTGATGTGGTTGACCTCTTACATCTCGTCGACTCTTCAAAAGAGTGAATTGCTTCATCATTTCGTCGTATTTGAATCAATCTCGGCATTCTTTGCTTTAACCATTAGCGTTCTCTCCGTTGGCCATTGATAACTATTTGCCGCCATCTCTTCTATGATGAGGTGGCCTCCTCTACGACGATTGATAAACATCCACACCGGCGCATCCACTATGCTCCTTGTATGCCATATCATTGCTTGTAGAAGCTGCGTGATCTTTGTTCTTTGGAGAATCCGTGTTGTGGGCACTTTCTCAATAGGCCACAGATCGCTCCACGACTCGAACAATGACTCGTCTCTATTTGGGAGAAGTGGGAGATCTCGGCGATGATTTTACGGGCTTTGGTGGCGGAAAATACTTTGAGAGGAACTTTCATAAAGATCCCCCATTGTTTATGCCGTGCGGTCCAAACTCTTGAACCACTCCTTCCGCACTTTGCCTTGAGAGAATCGAACATGCGCATCGGATCGTGTCTTGTGGCACCCATTACATTTGATGGTGTCACAAATGTAGAGAATGTCTCGAGATCGCATTCGGGTCTCTGTGACTCCTCCCCAAGCTGCTCTCCTTGTACCATCTTGATTAGGGCGGCTTTAACTTCGAAGTTGTTTGCATTGACTTAGGGCCCCGTCCGCCTCCTTGGAATTGCTCGGTGGGAGGTCGGTACATATAATTCAGAGGTCTCGTCTACGGAGGCGGGGACTAGGAGTCCCATATTCGCCATCTGGCTGCGTCTCTGAAATCGGCTAACATCGTGCGGCTTGCTCGGGAGGAATGCCCCGATTACGTGGATTAGGCGCCATTGCAGCCCGTCTCTTCTCTCGTCCTCTTCTCCTTTGAGAGCTTTCGATCTCGGGATCTAGTAATATTCGGAGGTCCACGAGATCTTGTCATATAAACTACACGAGAAAAGAGAATTTAGCTCTGGTAACAATAAATAAATAATATAATATATAACTTGAATTAATAAATCCAAATCGTCAAATTATTCCTATGTAATCTTAACAATCCCGACAGCGGCGCAAAATTTGATCGCTCCTTTTTAACACGTAAAGGTGTATATAGAAGGTAAGTCAGTATCGTATCCACGGGGATTATGTCTGAAAACACGAGAAGCTAGCTCAGCGATAATTCATCATTATTGAAACCGAGAAAATTGGGTGAAAGGTTTTAAGGGCTTGAATTTAATCAAGCGGGCGTAACCATGCGAGAAAATAAAACAAAGCAATAAACACACGGAAGATAAAGCAGATAAGAGACTAACCACAGGGATGCATTAATCCTATCCACAGCGTATGTTTATCCTGTTCCTATTAGCGATTTTAATCCGAGACAAGATGGAAGATCACAAATATAACCAACAACTTCAATTCGACAATTGCGGCGGTGAATTACGAGTTTTCCCTACCATTCTAGGTGAAAACAAGTAACTCAAAAGGATCACTAAGAATATGCTTCCTACGAATATCTATCTCATTTCGACTCGAGGCTTATTAGTATCATGCATTCGAGATCGATTGACAATTAATACAATTCGTAATTAACCGACAACTAGATATGCATCAAGATTGATCGAAATCAACACATATAAATAAGCACCAGAATCATGAATCGATGCACGGAAGGTAAATAGCGATAGAAATCACAACATATAGGATCGAATCATGCAAACCACAGGATCGATCACGAATTTTAGCTACGCATAATTAAATTACCAAAGCAATAAATAATTAAATAAAACATAAATTAAGATAGATAGATAAAGCCGTAAGAATCCACGAAGAACAATTGTAGCGACTTGAATCAGGAAGAAATTACGAATTCTAATACTAAACTATGAAATTGGAATGAAAATACTTAAAGAAAAAGCTAAACTAAATTAAGCGGAAAAGAACTTGCAAAAGAAAATAAAGAAGAATTTGTGTTACGCTGCGGAATGGTGTTGAATGATGTTTTCAACTCTTGATCTATCTCCCTATTTATAATAAAACATAAGCTCCTTTTTCATAAATTCCCCAATCTATTAAACTACGATTCAATCTATTACGACTACGATTCAATCCTATTACGACTCGGATTAGAAGTATACATGGACTAGGTGTCTCAAATTGCTGAAAATTCATGATTTCTCGCGAGTTTTGCCCTTGCGACCTTAGGTATGAGCAAAACTCATGAATCATCTTCTCGGCTGCAGCGACTTCGTTGTTTCGCTCCGTTTCTCTCGTCCGGACTCCGAATTACAATCCGTTTGCGCCTCGGACTCCTATTGAGATGCTCTTTAACATAGTGAACTTTGTACATCCATCCTTGTCAAATCCATTTCATCATATTCAACGTCGTTTTCAAGCGATTCTTCGCATGAGCTCGTGGTTGGGCTATTGATTCCTCTTTATCGTGATCCACCTTTTGACATTAAAACCTATGCTAAAATGACATGAAATACACATGGCATAATATCTTCAAGGTAAACATAAATATATCAAAAGACTCAAGATCACTTATCAAAGATCACTTATAAATCATTAAAAAAGCGAAGCGTGGAATATAGCATTTATAAATCATGTAAAAATGAAGCTTGTCTCGTTTACGAGACTTTGTGACCAAGCACGATACATTCCTTTACCATGAAATGGCATACTCCCGATTGAGAACAAGATTAGTCTCCTCCGCGCTTTGGCACTTGTGACAAATTATGGAAACAATGGTCGAATGAAGAGCGAAACACGGAAAAGTAGTCCATAAAGACTTCCATAATATTCTCGATCAACCCATGGAAGATGGACATCATGCGCGCTGGGCGTGGGTGGGCATTGCACAATCAAGCGGCGTTCGCCTATGGCGAAAACTCCATCTGGACACGTAAGCGCCGTCTTGTGCTGATCTTGAGGCGATGGCAATCGATTGTACCCGAATATCCATCGAAAGCGATAGAACTCATACCCGCTAGTACATCCGCGTCGATCGATAAAGGCGGGGAAAATGGTCTTTCCTCGTGGGCGTGTTCGAGCACGATAGTCGATGCAAACTCGCCATCTGTTACGAGTCTTGTTGCCACAAGCTCGTTTGTCTAAATCTCGATCAACATGATACCCCTTTCTTGGATACCACTTGGTAGGGCTAACCCACCATTTGTCGGATATGGCATAGATCATGCACTGCGTCTAAAACTTGGCACCTCTTTTACGATGACCTCTTGCATTGCGGATTCAATCGGCGTTGAGGTTGCACCTTTGGCTTGTATTCATTCTCCAGCGGGATCCGGTGCATGCAAATCGGTGACCCCTTGATATCGAAATCGTCCGCGATTGCGGACTTGTCTCTTGTTGAGAACTCATCGGTTTACATGTCTCCTCATACATCAAAGCGAAGATATTATCACGGGCACGTCTCGCCGTCGTCTAAGAATGCATCTTGAAGGTGGTCGGCAACTCTTTCAACTTCGATCTTGGGTGTAGTCTCTTCATTCTTGCATGCGTCCTCTCCTCCAATCGGCCCTCGCGTCAAATAAGGCGCGACTCCTCGGGAGGGCCTTGACTTCATCGATGGACTCAAGATACTCTAAAATCTCGTCACCGTCTCATCAAAGTGCGGGTGAGAAAATCGAGTTCTGCATACAAAACTCCACGGATCGGTGATTGAAAGTGAGTGGGCGGCAATTGCTCTATAACTCGACAATCTTCCATGGTCTTCTCGTCGGTGCTTCATAGCATCATATATAGAATTTTCATCTCCTAAATCGTTGACTCGAAGGTGAGATCTCCATCTTGCCGTCTATCGATTGCTCTGCGGTAGCTAGGATTAGTCGCCAGAGAATAAGAGGTGTATTCCCATTATACGGCATATCGAGAACAACGAAATCGGTGGGAAGATGAAATCTCGAACTTTCGAACACGTCCTCCACTATCCCTTTCGGATAAGTCACCGATGTATACGCCATCGAAGAGCTATGGTGGTCGGCTTGATCCCAATCTCAATCTGTTAAAAATGGACAGCGGCATCAGTTGATGCTTGCCCAAATCACACAGAACGCTTGGAGATATACATCCTCCGATGACACATGCTATGGTGAAATTGCACGGATCTTTACGCGGCGGCGACTTCTTTTGCGATGCTGACCTTGCACTCTTGAGACAGTTATCGTCTCGAATTTCCCAACTTCTTTTTTTGTAGCGGCATCCTTGAAAACTTCACGTAACCGGCGTATCTCGAAGTGCATCAAGTAAAGGAATATTGATGTGCACCTTTTGAAACATCTCCATGAACTGGTTAACTTCTCGCCGTGCCGGGCTTGGCTAAGCGGCTTGGAAAGCGGAATTGGAGGCACGTACGCCGGAAATTTCTTCACGGCTTGCCGCCGCGATCAGCCTCGCGATCGCGTGTGCGATCGCTGAGCACATGTACACCATCTTCGCCGTCTTGGCGGGCGCTAGATGTGCGTCGAAGCACATGCGATTCTCGCGGCGGCGAATTTCTAGCGACCGCTAGGTCGCTCGCTAAACCCTCGGTGACTTGTCGCGGGCGCGTTTTGACTTATTGCGCCGTTGAGCGCTCGCGAACTCCTTTGTGGGACTCACCGCGGCGGGCTCATGATCATGACTTCGATCGCGATTCTCTCTCTTTGCTCGTTTTCACCGTTCGTCTCCTCGTGACTTTGATAAGCTCGTCCACTCCTCAATTGAATGGCATTACGGTGATTTTAGGGTTTACCTCCGTATTACTCGGAAATTGGCCCGACTTGTCTTGCCCGTTACATTTATCTGACTATCGACTTATTTGATTCTCCATAAATCTTCATATGCTTTCCATAGCCGTCACGGTGGACTCCAAATGATTAATCTTACGCGGTGTTGCTTATAAGCGAATTACGATTCGTTGCCAATTGTTGGTTGCTTACAACCAGCTGCGCATCATGTCCTCTAGACTCGACTTCCGTCTCTTGAATCACTCCGTTACGAGGCGAGAAACACAGCGGGCTGTTGAAAATCTTGGGGTTGGCGTCACGAGAAATTTGGGTGATTTACATTGTTGGATTGTCTGCGGATTCCCCGAGCAGTTGTTCCTCGATTTATGTAATTCCGTCCTCGGCCTCGATCATCTCGACTCTGCGGCATTTATCGAGCCCGCCTTTTCCTTTCCTTTCTTTCTCAAATTGGCTTCTCAACAAGATGGTGCTCCATAATATTATCATACTTGAATCACCTTCAGCAGTGCGACCTTCACCACGGTGTCCTCTCCATCGACCCGCGATAGCTGTTGGCGCCATCTCTTCTATGATGCGGTGGCCTCGTCTACGTCTATTCAATAGGCAACCCGCTGATCCGTCAACAATACTCCTCGTGTGAGGTGTCGATTGTAAAGCTATGTGTCTGCGACTCCTCGAGAATCCATCTTGTGGGCACCTTCTCAATAGGCCCTGAATCTTTCCCGACTCGAATAAAGATTCGTCTCTAAGCTGGGAGAAGTGGGAAATCTCGGCTATGATCTTACGTGCCTTAGCAGGAGAAAGTACTTGAAGGAATTTCTCACGAGAATTGCCCAGTTGATGCCGTGCGATCTAAGGTCTTGAACCAGTCCTTTGCTTGATTTGAGAGAAAATCCGAACATACGCATCGGATTGTGTCTTGTGGCACCCATTCATTTGATGGTGTCACAAATGTCGGGATAGGTCTCGAGATGGGCATTCGGATCTCTGTGACTCCTCCTCGAGCTGTTCCCTTGAACCATCTTGATTAGGGCGGCTTGACTCAAAATTGTTAGCGTTTATACGGGCCCCATCCGCCTCCTTGAAATTGCTCGGTAGGAGGTGCGTACATGTAATTCAGCGGTCTTGCCGCCTCCGGGCGAGGACAGCGAGGTCCATAGTCGCCAATTGGTATTGCATTTACTGTAAAATCCGCTAACGGTGCGTGACTACTTGGAGGAACGTCCCGTTATTACGATTTGCCATTGCCCTTTCTTCTTGCTCGTCTCATTCTCCTTTGTGAATTTTCGATTTACGGATCAAAGTGTAGTTCGGGAGGTCCTCGGGACCTTGTGAACATAAACTACTATAAGAAAAAGAAGAAATCGAATGGCGAGGAATAAAAATAATAAAGAAAAGTACTGACTTGAATTAATAATTCCAAATTGTCAAGTTATTCCTATATGATCTTAACAATCCCGACAGCAGGCGCCAAAATTTGATAAGCAATTTTCTAACACGAAAGGTGTAAGTATAGGGTAGCAGTATCGTATCCACGAGGATTGTAATCTTGAAAATAAAGCTAACTCGACAAGGATTCATCATTATCCAAGCAACAAATATGGTTTGGTAAGATTTTAGGGCTTGAATTCAATCCAAGCAAAGGTAACAAAGCAGAAAAAATAAAGCAATAAACACTCGGATGTTTAAAAGCAGATAAAGGCAGTGACCACAGGGATGCATTAATCCTATCCACAGCGTATGTTTATCTGTTCCTATTAACCAATTTTAATCCGAGACAAGATGGAAGATCACATATATAACCGATAATTTACATTACGACAAAAGCGGTATGAATTACTAGTTTTCCCTATTCTTTATTCGTCTCTGGGTGAAAACAAGCAACTCAAACGGATCACAAAGAATATGCTTCCTCTGAATATCTATCTCGGCTCGACTCGAGGCTCATTCGTATCATGCATTCGAGATCGATTGACAATTAACACAATTACGTAATTAATCGACAACTAGATATGCATCAAGATTGATCAAATCAACACATATAAATAAGCACAATCGGATCATGAATCAATGCAGGCGGTAAATAGCGATATGGAATCACAACATATAGGATCGAATCATGCAAACCACAGGATTAGAGCGAAAAACTAGCCGGACATAATAAGCGGAATAAATACGATTTAACCATAAAAGCGAAATTAAATTTATAAAACCGTGATGAGCGTTGGATGAACAATCGTTGGGCTTGAATCCCAACCTCGGTAGCAGGAAATTGCAAGGTGTCCGGACGAAGCGTTAGGATCGTGAACAAAGCGTAAAACAAAAGAAGAACAATCGTAAATCAACTCTAAAATGAAAATAGATGGAACCTAAAGCTAAAAATCTGGAAAACTTATGAAAAGCGAGAGAAAGAGGCTGCGGAATCGTGGGTATCAAGTTGGGGCGAGGCGGTGTTGCCGTATATAGGCGCGCCCGAACATATTTCTCATGCCGCTCGGACTCGCGACCACCGCCCGCGATCGCTAGAGGCGATCGTTAGGTAAGTCTCGTAGCGCTCTTTCTCGCTTCGCTCGCCTCCTTCTTTCGCATGGTACCTCCCGGCCGGGCTAGCGGTCGCTAACAGTCTGAACGGTCGCGAAATCGTCGATGGCTTTCTCGTGGGCTTCGCTTCATGAACGCAGTGTGATCGCGGCGTCGGCTGGGTTCTCGCGGGTTGCTGGCGGCCATCTAGCGACCGCTAGGTTGGTCGTTAGAAACATGCCGAGTGTATATTGGCTCGTGCGTCGTTCCTTGCCGATTTTCAACATATGGACCTACGACACCAAAAGAACACCCAAGGCGTTATCTTCTAGAAATAGATAAAACATTAAGAATCGATCGTGGCAGCACATTAAGCGAGCTAAACTCGTCTTCAAATATCAACTATAAGCGTGTAAAATCGCGTTTATCAATTAGTGACGGACAAAATGCGGGTCGTGAATCGTGACGGATTAGCGGCGGAATAAATAGAATTTTGTTTGCGACGGATCGTGACGTATCATGGCGTGGAATTCTCGCGAAGTTTTAACGGCATTTCCGTCTCTATTCCGTCGTTAAATTTAACGACGGACACTATCCGTCGTTAAAATTAATTTTTTGTTATTTTTAATTGAATTAACCAATTCCGTAAGCTAAACCGTCGTTAAAAATCGGATTATTTCTAATTTTTTTTTTAATTTATTTTAACGACAAATAAAATCCGTCGTTAATTTTAATTACGATTTTATTTATTCCCAATAATAATAGCGACGGAATGTCCGTAGTAAAATAATCTCTAATTTAACGACGGAATGAATTAGTCGTTAAAATAAATCTTTTATTTTTTATATTATATGCGTAAATTAACGGCGGATAAATCGTTAAATTATTCCGTCGTTAAATCCATTATTCCGTCGTTAATCCGTCGTTACAGTGTTTAAAATATAACGACGGACAATTCCGTCGCTAATCCGCCTCTAAAAATTTTAATTACAGACATGATTTCTTCCCCAATTTCATATCAGATCCCGAAAACCCTCCCCTCATACAACCCACCTTGCCGAGCCTTGGTGCCCATGATCTCGCGCTGCCCTGACCTGTTAACACCATTCCCAGCCTCTTGCGATCTCCGCGCACCACCCCCCGACCGTGCCCACTTGCCGTGCCTGCCTTGCTCCTAAATAGTACCCCGCCCAGCCCCTGACCCGGCCAGTGAGCCCTTTAGTGACCCGTCCAGAGCCCTGCCCTTGAGCTTGCCTTCCGTCATGCCGCCAGCCGTCAGCCTCCCTGCAAAATGCCTTGGTAGCCCTTTCTTTGCCCACTTCCCGAGTCGTCAGTCGGGTTGGTTTGTTTGGGTTTTTATTTATATTTCAATTTTTTATTTTGTTATATATTTGTTGATTTTATTGAAAATATTGTATATGATGCATTGAATTGATTAGTGAAAATTATTATATGATGTATTGAATTGATAGTGAAAATATTATATATGATGCATTGAATTGATAGTGAAAATTGAATTGAGTTTACGAATTGATAGTGAAAATGATACATTGAATGTTAGTCTTGTGATTTGGGCTTGTGAAATTGATAAGCTTGGATGTGAATTGGGATGATAAATTCATCATTTAGTGAGATGTTTTGAGTTGTTAAGTGTATAATTAGGCATATGGTGATGATTTGGTGAAATTTGAATGAGTTTGATTGAATTGGGAATCGGTGATTAATTTTATAAAACTTACTCTAGAAATTAATATAAAAATTGTTGATTCCTATAATATGAATTCGAAATTTAAATCTCAATTTGTTAATCGAAACACTTATTCTAACATAAACAAATTTAAATCACCTATCGTCCGACATAATTGTAGTTATAGTCGATTTGCACTTACTTACAAATTTAAATCACCTATCGTCCGGCATAATTGTATTGAATTGGGAAGGTTGCGTTTCATTAATATATCTATCAAATTCTAGTTATAGTCGGATTTGCCTTACTTACGAAATTAAAATTTAATCCATACACTAGTTTAATTTTTAAATATATTTATAATGATAGAAATTTAATTTAATTATCTTATCTTATAGATAATTCAATATTTATGCATGAATCTTGACATATCGTATTCAAGTAATACATTGAATTTGACATTAGGGTTAACTCGATTGATGTTTTCTATAATGGCGACTACTGAATCGAAATAATATAGTAAATCTATCAAGCGTGAACCGTATTATGTAATTAGGGTTAACTCGATTGATGTTTTCATTTTTTTATTATTAATTTTCAATTTAATAATAAAATTAATCATTATTGACAATCAAATGTCTATCAACATCTTAGCGATACAAAACCTAACAATAACACAAATATATCAAATATTGAATAGTCGATTGTAGCAAACAAACTAATCGATAGCATCGAACTACTTCATAGATGAATTAACATATTCCTAACTTATGAGTGTATAATTAGTTTATATTGTACAACTTATGTTGAACATGTTTAATTAATTATTTATAATTAGGAGCTTGAAGAATGAATGACAATCGTGAGTGGATGTATAAGAGGTTTAGTTCGGTTGGTGGATTAAATATTGAATTTCTAGATGGACTTGAAAGTTTTATTGAATTCGCTAGTGCTCAGTTTTTATTCGCGGATGGAGAGAAAATCAAGTGTCAGTGTAAGAAGTGTAAGAATATACCTTATCGGAAGAAAGATCTTGTGCGATATCACTTATCAAAATTTGGATTTGTTCCAAATTATCACACATGGATATTTCGAGGAGAGACAACCACAAGTAGGGACAATGTTGTGGATTCGGATGTTAGCAGTCAACCAAATCGTATCATACGATGGTAGTGGATCTTTGCTGGTCCACAGTTCAACTTTGGCGAGATCGAAGAGCGCAAATTCGATGCAAAAATTTTACGATATGTTGAATCTTTGCGATAAACCTTTGTGGCGGGTTGCTCGGATCACACGGTTGTCATTGTGGCTCGACTTACGAGTTGGAAGCGAGAGAACAACATTCTTGAGAAGGGTTTTGATCAAATATCGGAAGCGATGAAAAGTCGCATCGGATGGAAGTGCGTGCTGATGACTTACTGACACGAAGAGATTGTTGCGTGGCATGGGGTTGCCCGTACACAAAATTGATTGTTGTCCGTTTAATTGCATGATTTATTGGGCGAAGATTACGAATTATGAGCTGCAAATTACGTAACCATCCTCGTTTCAAGAGCAATACTCGGTGGTGGAAGTCGACGGAAGCCAAGTAGCATATAAAAGATGTATTATTTTCCTCTAACTCCTCGACTACGAGATTGTATGCATCGATGCTACGGTGGAAAATATCGTTGGCATGCATCGTCGATCGATGATGGGGTCATCGTCATCCGTGAGACTCGATTGCATGGAAACATTTGAACACGAAGTTTCCTTTATTTGCATCGAAATTAAGTAACGTGCGATTGGGACTCTCAATGGCGGTTTCAGCCATTCGATCGATCGGAAGCAATATTCATCATGGCCCGTTATCTTGACCCTTATAATCTTCCCGTGGCTGTGTATGAAGGAGCAATACATGTTTCTTACGATCTTAGTGCGGACGCGTAATCCGAAGGAGAAGATTGATGTGTTCTACTGACCATTGATAGCGAGTTAATAGATTTGTGGGATGCGGCGTTCTTACTTATGATGTATCGTTGAGCGAAATTTTCAAATGCCGCTGCATTACTTTGGACAATTAGTGACTTCCTGCATACTCTATGTTATGCGGATGGATGCAATTTGGAAGATTAGCTTGTCCGCCTTGCATGGAGTATATCGATGCTTTAACTTTAGCTAAAAGTGGTAGCGGTCATGGTTTGATAACCATCGTAAATTTCTAGCTCTAATCACCCATTTGAAGGGATCGAAGAGGTTTCGAGAAAGAACACGGTGATTACTAACGATCCACGAGCGCGATCGGAGATGAGCTTACATCACTAATTATGGGTATGGGACTAGTCTCGTAACAGAGTTAGCGGTGATGAAATAAATAGCGAGAATATCAGCGGTTTGGGCTGGATGGAAGAAAAGTATTTTAAGGATCTACCTTCTTGGAGTTCTCTTTTGATTCGGCATAATTTGGATGTCATGCACATAGAAAAGAATGTGTTCGATAATGTCTTTAACACGATCATGAATGTCGAGGAAGCAAAGATACGAGCAAATCTAGAGAAGAACTTAATTTATCTTCTCTGAGACGAGTTGACGATGAATGAATCAGCGAGGAAAATATCGAAAGGCTTCTTATACACTTGACAATCGTGAGAAAAAAGTCTTATGTGAGTGGGTAAGAGGTTTAAGATTTCGGATAGATGCGTTTGAACATGGGTAGATGTGTAGACATGACAAAGCGAAGATGTTTGGGATGAAGAGTCATGGTATCACATTTTCATCGAGAATTCTACCGATTGCATTTGCGAACTTCTCCCACCAAATGTTTGGAAAGGCATGTGAAATTATCTTTATTCTTCAAAGATTTAACTTCTCGAAACATAGGGCTTGATGATGCATGCGGGGCTCGAAAATATTCGATGATTTTATGCAAGCTTGTAGCATTTTCCCCTAGTTTCTTGACTCCATGGAACATCTTCGGTTCGTCTAGGTGATGAAGCCCGTATTGCGAGAACTGTTCAATCCGATGGATGTATCCATTTGAAAAGTCATTTCACACACACGTACATTATCACATATATATATATATATATATATATATATATTGAAGAACAACGTTCTAAATTTTATAGATACTTACGTAAGTTGAAGAACAACGTCAAAAATAAAGCCGGGGTTGAGGTTCTATCGCAATGCTTACTTAGTAGAAGAAGCATCGACATTTTGCTCGTATTATTTTGATGATCACGTAGAGCGAAGTTGATTTGCATCATGGTCGGCGGAGATTAGCGCGAAGACTATCGAGATATGCTTCAAATCTTCAAGCAAGATGGCGAGACCTTTTGGAAATATGTCAGCGAGATATTTGGATAGTAGAGAATATGATCTTTGCTCGTTTATCGTGTTGCTCAAGCTGTGTTGAAGTTCGGAACATTTACATGGCGTAAGTGTCGTGTTTTCTTAAATTCATTGTTATTATTATTATTATTATTATTGTTATTATTAACTAGGATCGTAAATATATGTTGATGTGGTTTATTCATCGAAGATGTGAAAGATCAAATCCACTTATCTCTAGCTCGGATATTGAAGGTCGATTGAAAGGGCTTCCGTTTTGGTTTGAGGCATATGTGAGTGTTACGATGATTATTAGTAGAAAATATTTAATATATCGTTTAGTCATTCTAATCGTTTTTACTAATAATAGGTCGAAGATCATACTAACAACATTGTGAATCCGTTCATATTGTCTCTTGCCAAAGGCCTTGACTCTAATTAAGGCGTGCCGGTATTATATAAATGGTTACAAATTTCACACTTTAGAACATGGGTCACAAGATCGACTATGAATAGTGGAGTGTGCATTAAAGGTGAAACTTATAGTGCAGACATGAGAACTCGATTTTTATGGTCGATTATTGGAGGTTTGTGAGTTGGAATATCATGGGCTACCAGCGAAGACCACAACATTGTTTAGATCGAGTGGTTTGATCCTTCACGATTGGGGTTATCAATTCATTCCAGTACAAGTTGGTTTGGTAAATCATACGAGAAGATATAACAAGTTCGAACCGTTTATCCTCGTCGATCAAGCCATTCAGTATACTATTGTGCATATCGAGTTTAAAACAATCTATGAAAGAGTGGTGGGAAGTATGCAAAATTAAAGCTCGATCTAATGTGGAAGTCTCGGATGAGAGTTACGCATCGATAATACCTCCACTTTTCGAGAGGATGCATTAGGTTCGATTACTAATGTCGTTGTGGATGAGGACACGACACTAGTTCATCTGACGGTACACTCATAGACATTGAAGAGACATCGATAATGAGGATGATGAAGTTGAATTGTCAGTCGGAAGACAATCATACATTGGATGATGATGATGGCGGCGACGATGAATAGGGTTTGAATTTATAGCATTTTTTGTATGCACACAAAGCGTTATGATATGCATTATTTGTGAATTTATAGCATTTTAAGTATGCACACAAGAGTTGAATGAATTTATAGCATTTTTAATAATTGTCACTAGTATGCACACAAAGCGTTATGATATGTATTATTTGTGAATTTTAATACAACATTTTTACCTTTGTTTGCGGATGTCTCACGATGGACGAGGTGCCTCGTCATCACGTAGGAGGCACTCGAGGATCATACTGCGTCGCCTACACTGCCGACTAGAAGAAGGCATGGGCATTGTCTCTGACCCGCCCCTCGGCGGTGGTGGAGTGCCATCTAGAGAGGGATGAAGAAGATAGCCATTGTGAATGGGTATGGCGTTATCTCTTGTATGTCTCGGTTTAAATAAATTGTAGCATTCTAATGTCTTTATTTTACGTAAATTGTAGCATTTTGTGTCCGAGCAATGATATAGCCAGCGTGATTACGAGTCATTCAGTAGATTCATGAATCTAGCGGCTTTGATTGGAAATTGGTGCCTCGAGTTCAAGCGATTTATTTCGATGAATTGAGGTTCGTGTTGTTTATCTGAAGTCATTTATGATTTGACCTTTGCATATTCTAATCATATATTTTTGCGAAATATTTTATTGGGATGATCGATGGATGATGCCTGGTCTATTCCTCTTGGTGCGCAAAGAGCAGGCGCTATAAAGATCTTGTTCACAAGATCAAGTGGCGAAGGACTCGTGACCCACCTCCATTTATCCACAGGCGAGATTGGGATAATTGGAAGGCATATTGAGCTCGGACGGGGCGTCGAGAGGCGGCAAGGCCATGACAGCAGGATGTCAGAGCGGATGGCGAGGTCTTGGGATAGTCAAGCATCGGGGTGGCTCACGCTCTGCATTCGGTATCACGAGAGAGATTGTAAGTACTTTGAAGTTTTAGATATAGTAAATTTATTTAAGAATCGTGATACTTGTTAATTATTTAATTTGTTTGACTTATTTATAGGCGAAGGCGTGGAGTAGCCATAGAAGATGTCGAGTGGGATGTATTCGAGTATCATGCCATCGACGGCGGGAGCTATCTGAGACGGAAGCTCGGAGTATCGCGGTAAGTATATTCGTTAGCGCAACAACGAACATTTAATTAAATAATAATTGTATGAAATTATATTACGAGAGGCGAGGTTGAGGAACATGTGACCCAGTTGAGCAATCGGGGGAGTGATGAGGCAGCGAAGTGATAGGACTCAAATTCTCAAAAATGTCATGGGAGCTCCTCAAAGAAAAAGAATAGGATGTTTGGGCTGGTTCTCTATCACGGACATACATGCGAGGCGGCGTCGTCTCGTTCGGTGGAAGTGCCCGGCATGTTGATTCCATAGCTTATCAACAACAACTATTGGATCGGAGGCGGATGGAAATCGGCCTTGAGGCATCTGAGGCCGATTGGGCGGCGGCGGCGGCGCTGGCATCTGAGGCAGAATCTGCTGGCAAGATGGTGAGGCGAGATAGCGTCTGAAACGATTCGAGCTCAGTGCGCGCTCGGTGGGAGGCCTAGGCGCTTCATGGCGACTCCGTTCCCCCCCCTCGTGATATGAGCTCCGTTTCCCCTCACCTCGACATATTCGTGTTGTATTATGAATTTGTTAACTTATCGCATGATTTAAATTGTTTCTTTATGGGATTGTTTGGATATTCTGATATTTTGGATTGAATTGCTTTGTTTGGATTGAATTGGTTTATTTTGATAGTTTGTATTGTATGGATTGAATTGGTTTATTTTGGATTGAATTGCTTTGTTTGGATTGAATTGCTTTGTATGGATTGAATTGGATGGAATTGGTTGTTTGGATAGTTTGGATTGTATAGATTGAATTGGATGGAATTGGTTTGTTTGGGTTGTTTGAAAGCGGTTTGCTGTCAAAATACAAATTAAGCTGTCGATTTTTCTTATCTAGCGGCGGACTTGCGGCGGACCTCGGCGGACTTGCGGCGGACCTCGGACGGATTAACAACGTGAAATAAGCGAACCAGCGTAACTAGCGGCGGACTGCGGCGGACTTGCGGCGGATCTCTGACAGTTCTGACGGTCTTGTTACGTAAAATTAAAAAATTATAACTTTAGCGGCGGACGGTTTTAGTCGCTAATGCTGACGGATCGAGGCGGTTGGCGTCGAATAACGGCGGAGTTGCGGCGGTATTGTTGCTTCGGCCTATATGAGTCGTTAATCCGTCGCTAACTTCTGACGGATTAACATCTCGTAACGGCGGTTTAATATCGGGGCGACCGTTCGGGAGGTCGTGGATTAACGGCGAATTTTCCGTCGTTGGTTCGTCGCTATAAATTAGCGGCGGACTTAATTTCTTCGCTAGACCTTTGCTACCGGGTTTCCGGTGACCCCCATTCAGTCGCAAATCCATCGCTAATCCATTTTAGCGACGGATAGATTCTTGACTTGTTGGGGATGCGGCCTCGACCCTCGGCGGGATCCTAGCCCCTCCAGGCTATTGATATCGAGGACCGGGAGGAAAAGATGGCGAAGGATCTCACAGCCTGTGGGAGTTGATATCAAACATCATTTCTTCAAATGCCCTTGACAAAGGTGAGAAGAGGGTAAGCAGCGAGGTTTGGTGGCTGGTATCAGGTTACATCATCGGCGGATCTGGCGACCCCTATTGCGGCGTTTTCTCCGGCTCACGCAAACCGATTTGATGGAAGCTTTTCTCCGTATACGCCTTCATGTCCGTATGTGCGATGCCATTTGTAATTTTGAGGCTACGCCATGAAATTACTTTGGGGTTGTCGCAAATTCTTAAGAACTCTTGGTGGTGACGGAGGACGGATAAATGCTATCCTTGAGTGCGCCTTCTTACCGGCTTCGGTGACAAATCCTTATCTAAAGATTTTGCATGGTGTTTGGAGTCTATCAAAAGGCGTGATCCTTCTTGGAGGGCCCGTCGGCTCGTTTCACACTCGCGTCAATCATTCACACTCTCACGATCTCTCACTCCCTACTTGACATTCCTGTCTCTACCTCCAGCTCTGAACTCACTAAGTTCGCATCCCAGTCAACACAGACGACCGGGCTCGCTGAAGCGACCTAATCGCTCTCGTCGATGACTCTTTGTGCATCACTACCATCACTCGGACCCGATCAGCGGACTCTCCATATTCCTTCATCTCTATTATATTTCAATTATTTACAATTCTATTATTACATTTCCATTGATTATTTGAATTGATTCTTGACTTGACCATCGGAGGCCTTTCCATCGACATCCTCGTATGGCTCTATAAGAGCTCTAACATATTCTTTGGTTTTAGGTTGCTATTGCCCCCGTATCGGACTAATCCGACATCTCATGCTGCAATTATTGGATCTATCACCATTTAACTTCTTGTCTATGTCGATAAATCTAGTGTATGCAAGATTTGTGAAAGCGATAAAAACACGAGAGAACTTTTCGTGGTTCGATCAAAAGAAGATCTCGTCCGGAAGAGTGATTCCTCAATACTTTTGTAGGAAAACATATGTTAACCCTCGCCCGAGGATCTATCTTGGATATTTAATTCACCATACATTGATTATAATCCTAGCATCGTCTATTTAATTAATTGCAACACGTAGGGGTTTTCGTGTTTACCTTTGGATCGAAGAGGTCGATGGAGCGAGATGAATGGATCGAGCGGATCGGACTCGTGCTTTGACCTTACGGGTGTATCCGGTTGCCCGATCTCCAGCGTCGGTGAGGGCGATCTATGGAGAATGCGGAAAATCACCCTTGCTCTCTTCTGACTCTCGAAAATTATCTTCGCCGAGACACGAGGAATTCTCGAAAATATGGTCTCAATAATGTGAGCATTAACCTAGACTTTATCTCATACCTTATATTTATAATGCCTACCTTAATCCCATATGTAAATTACCATAATCCTATATGGAATATTACCTTAATCTAAGGATTATTTCCATACTCTCGGGATTATTTCCATACTCGGGATTATTACCATAATCTTATATGGAAAGGATCTGTCATATACCATAAATATAATAATATCCTTGTGGGATAAAGAGAATAAAATCTTGCCATAAGAGCTATAGGGGCCGATTTTCCTCTTGCTACGGGCTGGATGGGCCGGAGAGAGATCAATCTGAGGAATAAAGATGGGCCTCAAATAAATTAATTATCTTATGTTGGCCGAACATAAATTAATTTATAAACATTTATTCATGTCACTAGAGAATAAATCTTGACTTACCCTTTATTACGAAGTTGAGTCGGGCTTGCACTTAGACATTCTGAATCCCGTATTTAAGATATCGAGCGTCCGTTAATCATTTATAGCAATCATTGCTTAAAGCGATTAATAACTTCATTTCATAAGCGGTACCACTCGACCTTATTATTGTACTTGAGCTAACTCAACTGCGGGGTTTAGTACAATAAACCTTTTGAGCTCCTTAAGGGGCGTCATCATCATAAGCGGATACGGTGACTCGTCTGGATAACTAGCGTGACATCTGAAACACGCCACCGCCCAGATGCGGAGAATCTTGGGTTAGAACTCTAACCCTCGCTCATAACAAGTCGAAGTGATGGTCGACAACTCATACTCACCTAATACCTTATCGAGGTTTGGATCATCGTAAGTCACGAGATCTTGGTTCTTCGACGGTCAGGAAAGAAGAACACATCTCAATGTGATCCTTGATACGTCGAGGCGTACCGGCATAGACAAGCAACTAAGTCAGTCACTTCTTATCTATCTGCGGCTAAGCGGGCAACTCGTCCTTAAGTTGTCTCGGTTTGTGAAACTTTTATATCTCATTAAGCTTGACCAATCATACGGACTTACGAGATCTTCTACACCTTTGTGTGATCTAACATATATGAGATAAGGGGACACAAATATATGCAATCAAGTATTCAATTCGGATAGGGGAAAACATATGTTAACCCTCGCCGAGGATCCATCTTGGATATTTAATTCACCATACATTGATTATAAACCTAGCATGCGTCTATATAATTAATCGCAACACGTAGGGGTTTTCACGTGTTTACCTTTGGATCGAAGAGGTCGATGGAGCGAGATGAATGGATCGAGCGGATCGGACTCGTGCTTTGACCTTACGGACTGTATCCGATTGCCCAATCTCCAGCGTCGGTGAGGGCGATCTATGGAGAATGCTTGGAAAATCACCCTTTGCTCTCTTCACAATTTTGAAAACTCTCGATGAAACAATGAGGGGCGAAAATTCTGTGTTGATTATGTGAGCATTAACTGAACTTTATCTCATACCTTATATTTATAATGCTACCTTAATCCCGTATGGAAATTACCATAATCTATATGGAAATTACCATAATCTATATGGAATATTACCATAATCTCGGGATTATTTCCATACTCTCGGGATTATTTCCATACTCTCGGGATTATTACCATAATCTTATATGGAAAGGATCTATGCATATACCATAAATATAATAATATCCTTGTGGGATAAAGAGAATAAAATCTTGCCATAGAGAGCAATAGGGGCGATTTTCCTTGAGCTACGGGAACTGGATGGGCCGCCAGAGGATCAAATCTGAGGAATAAAGATGGGCCTCAAATAAATTAATTATCTTATGTTCGGCCGAACATAAATTAATTTATAAACATTTATTCATGCCACTAGAGAAAAATCTTGACTTACCCTTTATTACCGAAGTTGAGTCGGGCTTGCACTTAGACATTCTGAATCCCGTATTTAAGATATCGAGCGTCCATTAATCATTTATAGCAATCATTGCTTAAAGCGATTAATAACTTCATTTCCTTAAGTAGTACCACTCGACCTTATTATTGTACTTGAGCTAACTCAACTGCGGGGTTTAGTACAATAAACCTTTTGAGCTCCTTAAGGGGCGTCATCATCCTAGCGGATCGGTGACTCGTCTGAGATAACTAGCGTGACATCTGAGCGCCCACCCCGAGATCGGAGAATCTTGGGTTAGAACTATAACCCTCACTCATAACAAGTCAAAGTGATGGTGACAACTCATACTCACCTAATACCTTATCGAGGTTTAGATCATCGTAAGTCACCGAGATCTTGGTTCTTCACGACGGTCGGAAAGAAGAACACATCTCTTTGTGATCCTTGATACGTCGAGGCGTGCCGGCATAGACAAGCAACTAAGTCAAGTCACTTCTTATCTATCTGCGACTAAACCGACAACTCGTCCTTAAGTTGTCTCGGTGTGAAACTTTTATATCTCATTAAGCTTGACCAATCATACGGACTTACGTGATCTTCTACACCTTGTATGATCTAACTTATATATGAGATAAGGGGACACGAGATATATGCAATCAAGTATTGATTCGGATAGGAGATTGTAATAGTGGTAACGAGGAAACATTGTATACAAGCTCAACCAAGCGCTTTCGGTATACAAATCGACAATCTCCACTTATACTAAAGCAAACTTTTAGTATACAATGTGTCTCTCTACTAGCTATTACAAACAACCATCACTTTGCTTCTCCCACTTATACAAAGTTTCCTTTCTAAGTGGGTGCCATCAAGCATAATCGAGTCCTCTAACGTGTCCATCGTAGACTTTTGCGGAGGCTCTTCGTGAATGGATCCGCTAGATTTTCCGTCGTATCAATCTTTTCAATCGACACGTCACCTCGTCTAACGATTTCTCGTATGACATGGTACTTTCTCTCTATGTGTTTGGTCGCCTTGTGGGTCCGTGGTTCCTTCGAGTTTGCCGCTGCACGAGTTATCACGATAAACTATGATACTCTTGGGCAAACCGGTACCACATCTAGATCCATGGTGGTTCTTGAACCATCTGACCTCCTAGAAGCCTCAGAGCGGCTACATATTCGGCTTCCATGGTAGAGTCCGCAATGCATCATTTGCTTTGCACTCACTTGAGGATCTGGCTCCACCTCCCAAGGTAAACACATAGCCGGGTTGACTTTTTCTCATCACGGTCGGCTTGGAAATCCAGTGCAGTATAACCCAGGCATTAGACTATCTGCATGGTAAACTAGCTATAATCTCGAGTCCTTTTCGGTGCTTGAGTATATGCTTCTTGCGATCGATGAGCTTGTCGAGGTTAGGCGATATCTAGCTACTATGCCTACCGCATAGCGAGATATCGGGCCTCGTGCATAGCATTGCGTACATGAGACTTCCTACGGTGAGCGTAAGGAACTTGTCTCATTCCTCTATCTCGCTGCGGTCATGGGTATTGCGTCTTGAATAAAGGCGCCATATGCGAAGGTAGCAATCCTTTCTTGGCGGTGCGCATACTAAAGCAGTAATCACGGTATCGATGTAAGGCGCTTTGAGATAAGCTCGACATTTTCTTCTTGCGATCTCGGTAAACCTTGATCCCAGAATATGCTGCTGCATCTCCTAAGTCTTTCATTTGAAAGCGATCGGATAACCAACTCTTTCGTCGATAATGACTTCACGTTGTTGCCGACTAGAAGGATGTCATCTACATAAAGTGCGAGAAATACCACATCACGTTGACATCTAACCGATACACACAACTCTCGCTAAGCAGTTGGGTAAATCCATGGGACTTTACTACCTCGTCAAGCGTAAGTTCCATGATCGGGAGGCTGCTTAAGTCCATAAATGGACTTCTTAGCTTCCATACTAGATGCTCTTCACCCTTTACCACATAACCTTGAGTTCTTTGCATATAGATGTCTACCTTCCTCGAGGTAACCGTTTAGAAAAGCGGTTTAACATCCATTGCCAAACCTCTAGGTTGAGTGGGCTGCTATGGCTAGAAGAATTACGATGGACTTGAGCATTGCTACGGTGAAAAGGTCTCGTCGAAATCGATGCCCTCAATCTGAGTGTACCCTTTCGCCACAAGCACGGCTTTAAAGCGAAACCTCTCCATCGGAATCTCTCTTCCTCTTGTATATCCACTTACTACCTATGGCTTCCTTGCCATCGGTAGAGTGTCTTTTCATATACATCCATAGCGTTATGGACTCCATTTCTAAGTCCATAGCGGTGTGCCATAATCTTGCATCAATATCTTGTATCGCCTCCTTGTATGTCCATGGGTCGATTATTGCATGTTCGTCTCTGGGACTAAATCCGAAGATTCACCCACGAACATAAATCGCTCGGGTTGACGAACAACCCTCCCCTCTGACGAGGTTCTCTGAGGCACAATGGCAGCGGTGGGTGCGAGATACTTGTGGTTCTCTAACTTGCACAACTTCTTTGTGTAGGTACCAACATGCGGTCGGTATCTCGGTGGAACTCGACCCACTTCAATTTCTTGAAGTATCGGTGTCGATCCTCCCACTAGACTCGACATCTCGTACCTTTGGCTGTCGGTGGTGGAATCGATCATCTTCTAATTCTTGAAGAATGATTTCAACTTTGGATTTATGATTTTCATGTAGTCCTCTTCTAAGAATCGAGCATTAGTCTAATAATGACCCGATCCTTGGGACTATAGAATAAACCACCTTTCGTTCCTCTAGGATAGCGATAAACGACCTTGCGTCGGATCTAGCCTCAACATCGACCTTCTTGTTCGGCACGTGTCTTTGGGCTGCCCTTATATCTTATGTGGCTTAAACTGAAGCTTCGCCCAAACCACAACTCGAAGGGGTCTTTTCGGTGACTTGGGCGGTACTAGATTTAGCAAGTATGCGTCTCTAAGGCATACCCCGAGCGAAATAGGCAATGTAGCATAACTCGTCATAGATCTAACCATTTCGAAAGAGTCCTATTTCTTGGCTCGACACACCATTTCTTTGTGGTGTGCCCGGTGAAATCTTGTTGGGATGTAATCCACACTTCACTAGATAGTCCATAAACTCGTTCTTGAGGTATTAGCCACAGCGATCGGAGACCATGATGACTTGATACTCTTACCTAGCCGTCTCCACTTCCGCCTTAAACTCTTTGAATTTCTCAAAGCATTCGGACTTGCGGTGAAGCGGTATCGTATCCGTACCTTGAGTGTCGTCGATGAAAGTGACAAAATACTCGTACCCTCCACGAGCTTGTGTGGACATCGGTCCCACAGTCGAAATGGACTAACTCAACATTTCTTTGGCTCTATAACCCCCGCTTTGAAGGTGCAGTCGACATCTTACCTTCATCGAGGATTCGCGGTGGGAGCAGATGTAGTGAGATTACCCAGCGCTCCATTCTTAGCGGTCTTTGGATCCTATTTAGATTGATGTGACCTAATCTAAGATACGGAGAAAAGTAGAGTCATCTTCTTGAAGAAAACTTTCTCTTTTAGGGTTTGATGAAGATCTGACATAGTTATAGGTATTATGTTTGGCGAAATAGTATAAAGCGAATTATATAACGTGCCAACACGAGATAACCGTCATTTCTTATGATAGAAACACCACTATCAAAAATAACGAGAATATCCATGAGTAAATAATTTGAAAGCAGAAACAAGGGTTCATGAAAATCCGGCACATATAAAGCGTCTTTTAAAACTAAAGCTGTTTTCTCAAAACATAAAGTAACATCTCCAAGCGCAGCGGCCTCGACTTTTGCGCGTTGCCCATGGAGATCGTTATCTCGCCATCAAACGACTCCTTGTCGCGAGGAACCCCGCAGGTGTAACAAACATGATCGATTGCCCGTATCTACTACCCAGAATGGGTAGAACAAGTCGCTAAACATGTTTCCGTTACTAAAGCAAGCAGCGTACCTTGAGCATGAGCATAGGGCACTTGGCCTTCAATGCCAGTCTTACGCGCTTGAAGCACTTGCCCTTCTCCTTTGGCTTCTTCAAGCCTCCGGTGCAACCATGTTCTTGCTCCCATTCTCCCACTATTTCCTTGCCTCTACCACCTTTGGTACCCTTTTCTATTTCCATTTTGCGATGAAAATTTTGGGCCCTTAGATGTGCTAGCAGAGCATGTGCTCCTTTTCCCATAACTCCTTCATGACCACGAGATCATTAAACAGCGACTAAGTGTAAACTCGGTCTTGCTCATGATCGCATTCTGTAGTTCTCAAAGACTTGGGCGGTGTATTGAGGATGATATCGACCTTGGCCGCCGTCGATACCTCCTCCCAGTGATCAAGACTATCCATGAGATGAGTCGTGTGGGAGACATGTTCATGGACGAACTTCCTTCTTCCATCTTACATGAGATTTCTCTCATTGTGTGGGCGGTTGTCGATCCATTGCCCAAACTTACTCTCGAGACTTGACCAAATATCGATCGCGTCTACCATCGGCCCGATCTTTGCGGTACAAACCTTTGGACATAGTAGTCATCATATAGCATTTAGCCGTATTGTTTGACTTATTCAAAGTGCCTTGACTCTCATTGCTCATTAGTCGATCGTCGATAAAGGCATCGGGTTTAGGAGTAGTGAGAACAAACATGTGTTCTTGGCGATAAGAACATATTCCATGTTTCGTTTCCACTCGATAAAATTTGGACGGATAGCAGTTTTGTGCGAGCATATTGATAATCGGCGTAAGAGACATATACGAAGCGATAATGTAAACACATAAGCATCGATCGCAAATAATTACGTAACAATAATATTGTAACCTTTTGATAAAACAATATTAATTGAAACCTCAATCGCCCGAGAATTCCACATACGAGCCCGCGCGTGTGGGCGTTTACATGAACCCCTCGACCGGACTAAAATATACCTTTTAGTCGTTTAATTTCAATCCATGTCGACTTATCCTTATGACAAATGAAATTAACGATTGGACCTTACTAGACCACATCACTATCGCGAAGGGACTTGGCGGGAAGTTGTACTTGAGGTGATGTCTAAGCATTGACCACAATTTTAACGATGAAAATGAATTCTTAGAATTGGTATACTCACTCGGACCATACCGCTTCAATTCAAATTCTTTTGTTATCTCATTTTATATCTATCTCTAGAGAACTTATGAAAATCGCACATACGAGCCCCAGCGTGTGGGCGTTTACATGAAACTCCCACTTCTCAATAGATTTAAAATGTTTTATTTAGAAATCTCATCTAACAAACTTATGATAAGCAGTGCAAGCAAGCCCGCGTGTGGGCGTTTACTCACAGTCGTCTCGCTTTGTTTAGAGATCAAAAGTGGAGGTCTTGACATTTTAATTTGAAAAATTAATTTGTCGGGTTGCTTTAGTCTTTTTATTCAAAGGTTTGTCCATGCGAGATCACGTAATCTAGCATGCTTTTCTATAGAACTCGACATGTAAAACATGCTCATGAGAATTCTAAAATATGCTTGATAAGCGATAAACCTAGCATGCTTACTATGCGCGTCAATTCGTAAAACACTTAAGGTTTGTCAGCGTAATATAAACATACATAACGTACTCTTGCATAATTTAAACATCCACGACATGCATATGAGCGATAAAAATAAAATAAAGCGTTCGCAGCGGCCCGATCGTGAAACACTGCACATTTAAATCTAATCTATTACATAGATTTACAAAGTGCAATTAAACTTGACAGACCTCGCGTGCGGGCGCGGACGGATTCAACAAATGGGCCTCGCGTGCGAGCGCGGACCGAAAAATCTGGGTTGAAGCAGTGCGGGCGGGTCATTGTCTGTCTTGGGCGCGGCGCTGAGGCGAAGCCCGGCCGCGCGCCCGACCTGCGCCGCGCGCTTTGCTCGCGTGTCGCCGCGGGCTACCTCGCGGTCGCTAAGGCGACCGCGACCCGTCGAGCTGCATGCGTGGCCACGCCCGGCGCCGAGCGTCTGCCGAGAGCGTCGTCGCCCGGCGGCGAAACTTCGCGACCATGATGCGCTCGCATGGCGCCGGGTTTCGGCGCGAAACGCGCCCGTCGCCGCTAGCTTCGCTCGGCGCGTTGCTTCGCGGCCGAATCTCGCGACCACTCGCTCGCTCGCGTGGCGCCAGGGATCTCGTGCGCGAACGCACGCCGCCCGTCGCCGCGCCCTCGCGATCGCCCTCGCGACCGCGAGGCTCGCTCGCGAAACCGTCCAGGGGACTGCCGAGAGACCTGTTTTTCCCGTCGTTTCGTTCTTCGTTCTTTCGTCTTCGTTCTTCTTTTACAGATAAGATTTACAGAATAAAATCTAATCTAACCACGGTTTTCTCGTGGTGTAAAAACAAAAACCAACAAAAACAATAAGCGAGCCACGATGAGCAGCGGATCCACAATTAATAAAGCATGCGTAATAATCAGCGTGAATTAATCCAGCGAGCGAATTACGATCGGGCTCGATACCAGTGTAGGGAAAACATATGTTAACCACCGCCCGAGGATCCATCTTGGATATTTAATTCACCATACATTGATTATAAACCTAGCATGCGTCTATATAATTAATCGCAACACGTAGGGGTTTTCACGTGTTTACCTTTGGATGCACGAAGAGGTCGATGGAGCGAGATGAATGGATCGAGCGGATCGGACTCGTGCTTTGACCTTACGGATTGTATCCGATTGCCCAATCTCCAGCGTCGGTGAGGGCGATCTATGGAGAATGCTTGGAAAAATCACCCTGCTCTCTTCGCAATTTTGAAAACTCTCAAATGGACTATGAGGGGCGAAAATTCTGTGTTGATTATGTGAGCATTAACCTAGACTTTATCTCATACCTTATATTTATAATGCACTACCTTAATCCCATATGGAAATTACCATAATCTATATGGAAATTACCATAATCTATATGGAATATTACCATAATCTTAGGATTATTTCCATACTCCGGGATTATTTCCATACTGGGATTATTACCATAATCTTATATGGAAAGGATCTATGCATATACCATAAATATAATAATATCCTTGTGGGATAAAGAGAATAAAATCTTGCCATAGAGAGCATAGGGGCGATTTTCCTTGAGCTACGGGCTGGATGGGCGGCCAGAGGATCAATCTGAGGAATAAAGATGGGCCTCAAATAAATTAATTATCTTATGTTCACCCGAACATAAATTAATTTATAAACATTCGATCATGCCACTAGAGAAAGAATGTTGACTTACCCTTTATTACGAAGTTGAGTCGGGCTTGCACTTGAACATTCTGAATCCCGTATTTAAGATATCGAGCGTCCATTAATCATTTATAGCAATCATTGCTTAAAGCGATTAATAACTTCATTTCTTAAGTAGTACCACTCGACCTTATTATTGTGCTTGAGCTAACTCAACTGCGGGGTTTAGTACAATAAACCTTTTGAGCTCCTTAAGGGGCGTCATCATCCTAGCGGATACGGTGACTCGTCTGAGATAACTAGCGTGACATCTGAACCTTTGCCACCACCCGAGATCGGAGAATCTTGGGTTAGAACATATAACCCTCACTCATAACAAGTCAAGTGATGGTGACAACTCATACTCACCTAATACCTTATCGAGGTTTAGATCATCGTAAGTCACGAGATCTTGGTTCTTCACGGCGGTCGGAAAGAAGAACACATCTCTTTGTGATCCTTGATACGTCGAGGCGTACCGGCATAGACAAGCAACTAAGTCAGTCACTTCTTATCTATCTGCGACTAAACCGACAACTCGTCCTTAAGTTGTCTCGGTGTGAAACTTTTATATCTCATTAAGCTTGACCAATCATACGGACTTACGTGATCTTCTACACCTTTGTATGATCTAACATATATGAGATAAGGGGACACAGATATATGCAATCAAGTATTGATTCGGATAGGAGATTGTAATAGTGGTAACGAAACATTGTATACAAGCTCAACAAGCGCTTTCGGTTTTGCATACTAAAGCGGTAATCACGATATCGATGTAAGGCGCTGAGATAAGCTCGACATTTTCTTCTTGCGATCTCGGTAAACTTGATCCCAGAATGTCTGTTGTCTCCTAAGTCTTTCATTTGAAGCGATCGGATAACCCGACTCTTTCGATGCGATAGCGACTTCACGTTGTTGCCCGACTAGAAGGATGTCATCGACGCAAAGTACAAAAATACCACATCACCGTTGACATCTAACAGATACACACAACTCTCGCTAAGCGGCGGGGTAAATCCATAGGACTTTACCACCTCGTCAGCGTAAGTTCCATGATCGGAGGCTGCTTAAGTCCATAAATGGACTTCTTAGCTTCCATACTAGATGCTCTTCACGCTTTACCACATAACCTTCGGTTCTTTGCATATAGATGTCTCTACCTTCCTCAAGGTAACCGTTTAAGCGGTTTTAACGTCCGTTGCCGAACCTCTGGGTTGAGTGGTTGCTATGGCGGAAGAATTACGATGGACTTGAGCATTACTACGGTGAAAAGGTCTCGTCGAAATCGATGCCCAAAATACGAGTGTACCCTTTAGCCCAAGGCGGCTTTGAAATAGTATAAAGCGAATTATATAGCGTGCCAACCACGGATAAGTTCGTCATTTCTTATGATAGAAACACCACTATCAAAAATAACGAGAATATCCATGGGTAAATAATTTGAAGCAGAAACAAGGTTCCAGCGAAAATCCGGCACATATAAAGCGTCTTTTAAAACTAAAGCTGTTTTCTCAAAACATAAAGTAACATCTCAAGCGCAGCGGCCTCGACTTTTGCCGTGTTGCCCGTGGAGATCGTTATCTCGCCATCAAACGACTCCCTTGTCGCGGGAACCACGCAGGTGTAACAAACATGATCGATTCGCCCGTATCTACTACCGCGAATGGGTAGAACAAATCGCTAAGCATGTTTCCGTTACTAAAAGCAAGCAGCGTACCTTGAGCATGAGCATAGGGCACTTGGCCTTCAATGCCCGATCTTACCTTGACGAAGCACTTGCCTCCTCCTTTGGCTTCTTCAAGCCTCGGTGTGACCATGTTCTTGCTCCATTCTCCACTATTTCCTGCCTCTACCTTTGGTACCCTTTTCTATTTCCATTTTGCTTGAAAATTTTGGGCCCTTAGATGTGCTAGCAGAGCATGTGCTCCTTTTCCATAACTCCTTCCTGTGACAACGAGATCTTTAAGCAGCTGACTAAGTGTAAACTCGGTCTTGCTCATGATCGCATTCAGCGAAAGTTCTCAAAGACTTGGGCGGTGTATTGAGGATGATATCGACCTTGGCCCGGCCGTCGATACCTCCTCAAGTGATCGAGACTATCCGTGAGATGAGTCGTGTGGGAGACATGTTCATGGACGAACTTCACCTCTTCCATCTTACGCTTGAATTTCTCTCATTGTGTGGGCGGTTGTCGATCCGTGCCCAAACTTATTCTCGAGACTTGACCAAATATCGATCGCGTCTACCATCGGCGATCTGCGGTTGCAAACCTTTGGACATCGTAGTCATCATATAGCATTTAGCCATATTGTTTGAATTATTCCAAAGTGCCTTGACTCTCGTTGCTCGTTAGTCGATCGTCGATAAGGGCATCGGGTTTAGGAGTAGTGAGGACAAACATGTGTTCTTGACGATAAGAACATATTCCATGTTCGTTCCACTCGATAAAATTTGGACGGATAGCGGTTTTATGCGAGCATATTGATAATCGGCGTTAGAGACATGTCGAAGCGATAATGTAAAACACATAAGCATACGATCGCACATTATTCGTAACAATAATATTGTAACCTTTTGATAAAACAATATTAATTGAAACCTCCGATCGCCGAGGAATCCCATCTGCAAGCACGCGCGTGTGGGCGTTTACATGAACCCTCGACCCGGACTAAAATATACCTTTTAGTCGTTTAATTTCAATTCATGTCAACTTATCCTTATGACAAATGAAATTAGCGATTGGACCTTACTAGACCACGTCACTATCGCGAAGGGACTTGGCGGAAGTTGTATGAGGTGATGTCTAGCATTGACCACAATTTTAACAATGAAAATGAATTTTAGAATTGGTATACTCACTCGGACCATACAGCTTCAATTCAAATTCTTTTATTATCTCATTTATATCTATCTCTAGAGAACTTATGAAAATCGCACATACGAGCCACGTGTGTGGGCGTTTACACATGAAACTCCCAACTACCAATAGATTTAAAATGTTTTATTTGAAATCTCATCTAACAAACTTATGATAAGCAGTGCGAAACAAGCCCGCGTGTGGGCGTTTACTCACGGTCGTCTCGCTTTGTTTAGAGATTAAAAAGTGGAGGTCTTGACATTTAATTTGAAAAATTAATTTGTCGGGTTGCTTGCTTAGTCTTTTTATTCAAAAGGTTTGTCCATGCGAGATCACGTAATCTGGCATGCTTTTCTATAGAACTCGACATGAAAAACATGCTCATGAATTCTAAAATATGCTTGATAAGCGCGATAAACCTAGCATGCTTACTATGCGCGTCAATTCGTAAAACATAAGGTTTATCAGCGTAATATAAACATACATAGCGTGCTCTTGTATTATTTAAACATCCACGACATGCGTATGAGCGATAAAATAAAAATAAAAACGTTCGCCGCGACGATCGTGAAACACTGCACATTTAAATCTAATCTATTACATAGATTTACAAAATGCGAAATAAACTTGACAGGCCTCGCGTGCGGAGCGCGGACGGATTCAACAAATGGGCCTCGCGTGCGGGCGCGGACGGAAAATCTGGAAGCGAGTGCGGGCGGGTCGGCGATCATCTTGTGCGGCGCTAGGCAAAAGCCCGGCCGGCGCCCGGCGCTCTTGCGCGCCGCTTTGCTGTGTGTTCGCTCGCGGGCTGGCCGCGGTAGCTAATCGACCGCGACCCGTCGGCTGCAGCGTCTTGTGACCACGCCAGCGCCCGAGCGTCGCCTTGCGGCGAAACTTCGCGACCATGAGTCGGCTCATGGCCGGGTTTCTCAGCGAGGCGCGCCCGTCGCCCCCAGCTCGCCGCGGCCCCGTTGCCTGCGGGTCGTCCCGCGACCATGACTCGCTCGCTAAGCGCCCGAGGATCTCGCGCGAGCAGCGCCCGTCGCCCGGCCCTCGCGATCGCCCTCGTGACCGCGAGGCTCATTTCATGAAACCGCCGGAAGGGCTAGAGAGACACTGTTTTTCCGTCATTTCGTTCTTGTTCTTTCGTCTGCCGTTCTTCTTTTCTGGATAAAATTACGAATAAAATCTAATCTAACCACGGATTTTCTCGTGGTGTAAAAACAAATCGACAAAACAATAAGCGAGCCCGATGAGCAGCGGATCCACAATTAATTAAAGCGCGTAATAATCAGCGTGAATTAATCAGCGAGCGAATTACGATCCCGAGCTCGATACCAGTGTAGGGAAAACATATGTTAACCTACGCCCAGGATCTATCTTGGATATTTAATTCACCATACATTGATTATAATCCTAGCATCGTCTATTTAATTAATTGCGACACGTGAGGGTTTTCGTGTTTACGCTTTGGATGCGAAGAGGTCGATGGAATGAGATGAATGGATCGAGCGGATCGGACTCGTGCTTTGACCTTACGGGTTGTATCGGTTGCCCGATCTCAGCGTCGGTGAGGGCGATCTATGGAGAATGCTTGGAAAAATCACCCTTTGCTCTCAACACGCAATTTTGAAACTCTCGATGGACAATGAGGGGCGAAATTCTAGGTTGATAATGTGAGCATTAACTGAACTTTATCTCATACCATATATTTATAATGCACTACCTTAATCCCATATGAAAATTACCATAATCCATGTGGAAATTACCATAATCACATATGGAATATTACCATAATCTCGGGATTATTTCCATACTCTCGGGATTATTACCATAATCTTATATGGAAAGGATCTATGCATATACCATAAATATAATAATATCCTTGTGGGATAAAGAGAATAAAATCTTGCCATAAGAGAAGCGATAGGGGCATGGATTTTCCTCTTGCTACGGAACTGGATGGGCGGCCGAGGATCAAATCAAGGAATAAAGATGGGCCTCAAATAAATTAATTATCTTATGTTCGACCAGAACATAAATTAATTTATGAACATTTATTCATGCCACTAGAGAATAAATCTTGACTTACCCTTTATTACAGAAGTTGAGTCGGGCTTGCACTTGACATTCTGATCCCGTATTTAAGATATCGAGCGTCCATTAATCATTTATAGCAATCATTTGCTTAAAGCGATTAATAACTTCATTTCCTAAGCGATACCACTCGACCTTATTATTGTACTTGAGCTAACTTTCAACTGCGGGGTTTAGTACAATAAACCTTTGAAGCTCCTTAAGGGGCGTCATCGTCCTAGCGGATACGGTGACTCGTCTGAGATAACTAGCGTGACATCTGACAACTTTGCCACCACCCAGATGCGGAGAATCTTGGGTTAGAAACTATAACCTCACTCATAACAAGTCGAAGTGATGGTCGACGCTTCATACTACGCCTAATACCTTATCGAGGTTTAGATCGCCGTAAGTCACGAGATCTTGGTTCTTCACGGCGGTCGGAAAGAGAACACATCTCCTTTGTGATCCTGATACGTCGAGCGTGCCGGCATAACAAGCAACTAAGTCAGTTCCCTTCTTATCTATCTGCGACTACAAAGCGACTTCGTCCTTAAGTTGTCTCGTTGTGAAACTTTTATGTCTCGTTAAGCTTGACCAATCATCTGAGACTTACGTGATCTTCACACCTTTGTATGATCTAACTTATATATGAGATAAGGGGACACAAATATATGCAATCAAGTATTGATTCGGATAGGAGATTGTAATAATGGTAACGAGGAAACATTGTATACAAGCTCGACCAAAGCGCTATCGATTGTCTGAATCCGACAACTTTCACTATAGCGATTACAATGAGTGTATCTAAAAGCTCAGTATTGAATAGTTGTTAACCTTATACTTCAATCTAACCTCTGTTTATATATGTTGTGGATCACTATAGATTGTTGTGGATCCGCTTGCCTTGTGGGATCCGATCTCTGAAGATAATCTTGATCATGAATATCTCCTTTAATATCTCTTCTTGGATTTGATCTTGAATAGGGTTTAGATGTTGGGCTTTGGGCATAACGCGTGGCCGTCTGTTAGGTCGGGCCCGGTTCACTTGGGCTGCTATTGGGCTTGGCGGTTGGGCCATATCCATCATAGACCACTCCAATTAGTCGGTAACAACTATGCCGGTGGGGTGAAGGCGTATTTTGCAGGTGGTTGTTGCTTGGTGAAGTTATTATCGAAGATTCTCCTCACTTTTGATGTCGGGATTGGAATATGATGATTGGCGAGGTCGGCGAGTTGGATGTTTTGTCGTTCCATCTGCGTTGGACATTCTTTGAGGTCCAAACTAAAATTTGTCGAAGTGGATGGCGATATCCTTTCGTCGGGGAGAATGTCGAGGTCCGAGCCGACTTGGGTCATTTATCCGAAGTCCGGATTGACATTGACGGCGTGTCGAGGTGGGTGGCCGGGCTGAAGTTGGATGGAGGCGTCCTCGTTGAGTAAGAGGATACCGGGTGGTTGAGCGACACGGAAGTGCGTCTTCGTGGAATAAGAGAGGATGCCGAGGTGGTTGTCAGACCAAAGTTGGATGTTTTCATTGAGGGTATGCTTGAGGTCGGGATGAGCTAACGGGCTGGCGTCGAGTGATGATTGCATGATTGGATTGGAATGTCGCTCGTCCTAGAATCGTCGTATGTGCGGCGGTTGGTGGGTGCTCGAAACACGTCTGTGGCGTCTACTTCGTCGAGTCACGGTTAGCAGCGTGTGGAAGTCGAAGAAGCGGTTTTGGGCGCTATTTGTACTTTAAATAGGCTAGAGATAAAGCATTCATTTCCTTCTTCGTCCATTTGCTCTGAGAGAAATTTTGAACTTATTCGAACTTATCGAAGAAGCAAAATCTCTCATTGAAAAGTAAGTATGTCTTCCTCGTCCTCTTCTTTGTCGGGATCGCCGATCATCTTCCTCACGATAGCGAGGTTGAGATTAGGGATTATATGTGCCATACCTTGATGGGTAAGTCACAGGGGTATTAGCTAGGGTTCGGCGATATCTTCAAATGCGGGATGAGTCAAAGGTCGGGGGGATAGTTAAGTCTCGACCGTCGTGATTTAATAGAATAGTGAAGAATTCCACATTCGGCGGAGGCATGGTGGTGCTGCCCGTGTCAGGGATAAGCTATGCCACAGAGGGGTTTATTACCGTATATGTAGACTCATGAAGGGCGGTCTTAGGTTCATGCAGCCCCATCTTTTGAGCATTCGGGAATATTTTCAAATTCCGATATGTCGATTGACCGAACTCCATTAGGTCGGTGGTTGGGCTAAGTTTTACTGTTCTGACCTCGTTGAGAAGCTCTCTTTTGAAGTCTTGATGCGTTTTTAGCGTCGAGTATGAGGTGTATACTACTTGTCACCTCGGCGATCGTTCGAGATGCTGCCCGCCGAAGTTGCCCTAGTGGCAAAAGTTTTCTTTTTGCGGGTTGATGGGCACAGGAGTTATAAGTGGGGCATAGGCGAGATGAGGATGTGAAGGGTGAGCCCTTGGGTGCCATAGAGGGCAGCTCAATACATTCGGTGAAATATCTTGTGATTTCACGGGGCGACTGAATGATGCCGGTGAGCATATATGGGTGGAGGCTTGACATCGGTCGGATCGGGGTGAGGCACCTTTTCACTATTTCTCAAATGTCGATGTCATTGTGTTAATGGACTTCTCTTCTTATTGTGCGGTGAAACTCGATCTCCTTGAGAAAGGCGGCGGCCATCGTGCACACGGCCTGATCGCCTGAGCCAGCGACCAAAAAGCAAGGCTAAGCAGGCGAGCAAGGCGCCCGGTGGTGGCCGACCTCGGCTGTTGATGATGGAACCTCGGTAGAGTCGGATCCGACCTCGGTGAGGACACTTCGGTTACGTCACAGAGTGCGATTCAAGCTCTATATCCTTCCCTCGGTATAGTTATATTCAGTATTCGTTTTATTTCCGTATGTGATGCGTTTCTAATGGTTTGAATTTCGGGATGTGGCGTCGGTGGCGGGGGATGCACCCGGATAGCCGGGTACATCGTCGAGGCGTCTCGGTATGAGGCGATGGAGAGGGAGGCGGGCGGTTCTTCGAGACCGCGAGGGCCCTGCGACTGCTCTGGCAGCTGCGGAGGCTACGAGGGAGGATGCTTGGGGCCGCGGGCGTTCTTGAGGCCTCACAAGAAGAAGACTCGGGCCTTGGAGGTGGCGGGAGGCGGAGGTGGAGGTGCACGAGAGGAGGCAGGCGGGCGGAGAAAAGCTCGCCGAAGAGAAAAGTGCCTGTTTGGCGGGCGAGGGCCGATCTTGAGGGCCTTTGCCGACAAGCTCGTGAATCGAGACCTCCTCCCTTTCTTTCCGACTGGCCGCCCGTACTCGGGGCCCGGGTGGTGTCAGACCACACCAGGAGAAGTTGGCGGCCGAGATGCTGACTTCAACAAGGTCGGGGCATGGTTGGAGTCAGTCATTCGGAGACTGGAGGAAGGAATACGCTCGGCGTGATTGCGGCGGGTCGCCCCTGCTTTGAGACTTTGGCGGCCTCACTTCTCCCGGCAGTGAGGCCGTTACCGAGCAAGGAGGATGAAGATGTGAGCCGAGGAACTCCTCGCCATGGGAGTGCGGGTGGCGGGGAGGTGGGGCGAGGCTCAGTGTCCCTCCGAGAAGGGCCCAGCGGGAGGCGTTAGTGAGCCCGCCCGAGGCTCGGTCGGTGGACCATTGTAATAGGTTCGATCGTCGGGGTCATTAGGATCCCGAGCTTTGTAAAATTCCACTTTTGTGAATAATAAATACTGCTTTTTGAAATGAATGTGTTGTCTCTTGTTTTGCTTTTCGTCTTCTCATACATCGGGCTAGATCATGATCTTTTGACCAAGTTGAAAAGGTCAGGGTGCTTTAAGTTGAAAGGATGAGGAGGTGGTGCGGAGGAGCCGATCTGGTGACCCGGACCTTATGCAGACATGGATAGCAGTCATTTGGGTTCGGTATGCAGGCATCGCTAGTCGGTGGCGACTTCAGCGGCTAGCGGTGACCATATGGCGGAAGCAAGCCCAGCTGAAATTATTCATCTCGAGGTCGGGGCGGATGTCTCTGCGGCGGCATTGAGGCGCTGATGCGATGTGAAGAACAGCTCGGTGGCGCAGAGAAGTTGGCCGGATCTCGGAGGAGCATCACGGAATATGAGCGGTGATCCACCGATCGGTGGTATTACCATATCAGGTCGATGTGGGCATTCGGCTCTAACTTCTTGGGGGCATGGTCTTTGAGGATGAGGAGAACCTAACGTGAGAACTTTAAAAGATTGCCTTGAGGCGGTCAGTGCCTCGGCTTTATGAGATCGTCCTGGCGGCGTATGCGAGACCCGCGATCGGGATCCCGCGGCGTGAGTTGAAGAAGTCGGGCGGGGCTACATGGACCACGTCGAGTGCTCCGACTAATGGGCTCGAGATATATCGGAATTATCGTCTAGTGGTTGGACCACCAACCGGGAGTTCGGAGGAAGGATGTCGGTCGAGCGGCTCGCGGGGTGGCGCGGGCGGCGGGTCGAGGCGGGAGTTCGGCCTCGGCCCGAAGCATCCACGGTCGAGCGCCTCTGCGCGGTTGAAGAGCTCTGGGTAGGCCGTGGCGGCCGCCGACCTCGTTGGCTGGGTTGAAGGCGAGTTCATCCGGGTATTCATCGCCGACCGGAGATTTTGTTTTGACTGATGCGACCCGATGATTCATGGCGGTGCATTTCGGAGACCAGAGTGATTTGTATATAACAAGACTTGATTTTTAGTCATAAATGTATTTAGACTTTGTGCAGAAGTGTATATTTTCCCCGTAAAGAGGTACAAATATAGCTTAGGACTTGGTTTAGTCGTAAATGTATTGGGACTATGTCTTGAAGTGTATATTTGCTCAATAAAGAGGTGTAATTTGCGAGATCCGATTTGGGCGTCGTTTGCATGTAGATGTTCAAATTAATGAGTTATCTGTATGCTTGCACTTAGGCGTTCAAATTAATGAGTAATCTATGTGCTTGCCTTGTTTGTCGAGGAATATCGAGGAGGGTGGTCCCCGGATCCGATTTAGACGTCGTTGGCATATATGTTTCAAATTAATAGTAATCTGTATGTCTTTGTACGTAGATGTTCAAGTTAATGAGTAATCTATGTGCTTGCCTTGTTTGTCGAGGAATATCGAGAGGGTGGTCCTCTGGATCCGATTTGGGCGTCGTTAGTACGTAGATGTTTCAAATTAATGAATGTCTGTATGTCTTGTACGTAGATGTTTCAAGTTAATGAGTAATCTTTATGTCTTTGGGGTGATCACAGCCTGGCAACAGTTAGAGTACCTACTTTGTAGGTTTGTCATCTTCGCATGTAGGCGTCCTTTTGAAGGTTAGTTGTGATTTATCCGAGGGTGGCAGTTTTCACATAGATATAGGATAGGACGAGTAATCCGCTCATAATAAAAATAATGTTTTATTGATAAGTAAATGACATCGTGCCTTAAAAATAAAGAGGGCTAACATAATGCAGGCGTGAAATGAAAGCTATGTAAAATACCTCGTCGGATGAGTGATATGCGAGTTAGGGGGATAAGTGCCGGATAGGTGGCGAGCTTATAGGCCCGCTTTGCGGGTCTCGTGGACCGCGGTATGGGTCTTCCCGTGTCGGGTCCGGTTTATTAAGCGTTCGGCTTTACTAACTTCATTGTTAAAGTGGGGCAGTGCGCCCAGGTCACGGAGGCTTTCCCTCTTGTTGTAGTACCTTGCGACCTAGCATTTGTACTTAGCTTCATGGATGAAAGCGAGCTCACGTTTTCCTCTGAAGCGTCGAGGTTGACCATGAGTTCTCGCCGTTGTCATCTTGGGCAGTGAAGAGTTCGTGGGCTCGGTGCACGATCTCGGTGGTATAACGGCCTCGGTGCCGTAGACTAAGGCGAAGGTGTTTTCACGTGGGAAGTCAGGGTGTGGTATTACGTATGACCGGAGGACTTGAGGGAGATTTTCAGCCGATCCGCTTTTAGCTCGATCTAGCCTCTTTTTTAATCACATGCGATCGTGCGATTCGTTGCCGGTCGACCGTTGGCACGAGGGTGTGCAACGGGGTGAACTTTTGTGATGCGGAGCTCTTCACGCATTCTTTGAAATTCTTGTCGTGACCAGGTCTTGGTTGTCGAGATTAAGACATGTGGTATGCAGGAAGCGTGAACTATATTTTCGAACAAAGTTCTAGATCCTTTTGCTTGTGATTTGAAAGAGGCTCGACTTGACCCACTTGGTGAAGTAGTCTATGGCTACAACCAAATACTGAAGGCGCCACGGAGCTCGGTCGAAGGGACCCGATGTCGATTCCCAGCTGCATAAAGGCCGTGGACCTTGTGCAGGCTCTTGAGGTCGGTTTGAGGTAGCTATTTGTTGTGGCGTGGAGTTGGCACTTGGACACTTTTGTGAGCTCGGTGAGTCTTGGATGAGGTGAGCGATAATATCGACCTCGTCGTCTTTTTGAGAAGGCTTCAGCGACGATGTAGCTTCCACAAGATCCCATATGAATCTCGTTGAGTCGTGGTTCGCTCTCTACGGAGGCATCTCGGGAGGGGTTGAATGTAGGATTTCTGTAGAGTTCCTTCGTGAATAAGGTACTTACAGGACTTGATCATCGTTTTTTGGCTTTGAGCCGATCACAGTGTATACGCCCTTCCAGTAAGCCCGTATAGGAGTCATCGAGTTCGGTTCGGTCTGCGTGATGGCCCGATGTGGGGCTCTTCGATCTTGGATTGAACTTCCTCCTTGGTGGATTTGTTGATGATGCGGCTAATTCTTTGAGGATGTCACTCGACTATTCTCGCCTCACGGGATTCGATGAATTGTGAAATACGAAGCAATTGACATTTCTTTGCTTTACGAAGGTATTGCTTCGTTCTATCCTCTTTGGCCTCGTATTCCCTAAGACTGATTTACCACTTGCAGGAATCTCAAAGATCTGGATTTTTCACTTTCAACTCTTTCGGCGAGGCGAAGTCACGAGATTAGTGCTTCGTATTCCACCTCGTTGTTTGTGGTTGGGAAGGAGAACCGAAGTGCATAGGTTCTTCTTATTTTAGGGCCGAGAAGCAAGATGCCGCCCATACTGTTTTTGCATGAGGCTCGAGTCGGCGTACATTTGCCAACGTCCATTAGGTAGGTCGGCGGGGTTCTTACTGTTGTGAGGCGGAGGTCGGGTGACCTCATTGGTAGGGTTGGCCTCGGTAAACTTGGCCTGCGGAAATCGGCGAGCTTGCCCGCTATGGCGGTCGGGGTATGAGATATCATGCTCATTGAGCTCTAGTGCCCGCTTAGCGATGCATACGATGACTCGGGGTTTGTGACAACTTGCCTCGGGGTAGAGTCGGTTAGTACTGGATGGAATGGGCTTGAAAATAAGGTCGGAGGCGTCGCTTGGCGTTCACCGATGCCAATATTTTTGGGCTGGTGTACCTAGTCTCGGTCCTTTGAGACTCGGTGATGAAATAAATCGGAAGTTGTCGTCCAGAGCTCGCCAGCGCACAGTACCACTTGCACGTGGCCTCGTCAGGGTGGCTAGTTATAAAGCGATTCACTCTCCTTGGGAGGCGGACGTGATGGGCGGTCGGCGAGTCTCGCTTTAGGCGTGTAAAGGCGGTATGGTGCTCTTCCTCCCGCGAGTCGGGGCTCTCCTCAGATTTTGAAGAAATGGAGTTGTTTCTCGCTGCCGGGATAGGAACCTGCTTGAGGCGAGCTTGTCTGGTGAGTTTGTGGATCTCACGAGCGGTCTTTAGCACTTGCATGTCAGTATCGTCTTCACTTTGGTGGGATTAGCCTTGACCCTTCTTGAGAAACCCAGCGTCCCAATTTCCCGTTTTACCATGAGCGTGCATTTTTGGGGTTGAGCTTAAGGTTGGCCGACGAGGAGGCTGGAGGATAATCTTGAGGTCCTCGACACAGCAGCGTTTTTGGCTTTTGACCACGATGTGGTCGATGTAGACCTCGGCGATCTTCCCTATGTGATCTTTGAATATTACGTCCACCGTTCTTTGATAGGTAGCTCGGCATTTTCAATTCAAAGGCATTTTTGATGCGAAGACATCGAAGTCGATAATGAATGCCGTTTTTGAGCATCTTCCTTTTCGTCAAGACTTGGTGGTATCCTTATAAAGATCCGAGCGAAGATCTCATGGCTACCAATACCTCCGCCTTTTTATCGATATCGGGAGGGTGGCGATCCTTTGGGCGATGCTTATTCAGTCGGTATAGTCGACACGCATGAGCCAGCCCTCAACTTTCGAACTATAGCGGGGTTAGCCATCGGGTTAGGTACTTGACCTCGAGCAGGCTCTTGTCTTTACGGGTTGGGTCGCCGTCCCTTATCACCTTCTTGCGTTACGCATAGCGCCACTTTCTTTTGCGAGGCGGTTTGGTAGCGGATCGATGTTGAGCCGATGGTGATGAGCTCGGGACCGCGCGAACACGTCCTGTATTCCCTCGAAGTTACGTAACATGTTGTCGAATGTCGATAGGACCACAGGTGCCGACCTTGGCGACCTTGGAGGATAAATCGTCATATAATTGGAGGTCGTCGGATCGGATCGTCCGGGTGATAACCGAGGAGGTTACGTAATTGCTAGGCACGAGTGAGCCTCGTCTTGGGCGAGATCTCGGGCATTCTTCCTTGGCTTGATCACCACGGATACTCAATACTCCGGTTGGGGTGGGTATTTTGATGGTGAGGTGGTATCACAAAGCGAGGCGGCCTGGTGGCGTAGAGCCGATCTCTTTCGAGAATGATGTTGTTAGGAGATGGAGCCTTGACGGGGAAGAATTGTATGGCTTTGTAACCGACACAGGAGCCGTCCTACGGTGTGGGAAGGGTGATGATGCTTTACGGTTGTATCGCCTCTGAGTGAAGCTCAGTAGTTTGAAGCGGTCTTTGGATGGTTTGAATCCTCCGAGCCTCGAGTTTGTCCGAGCTGACTACGAAAGATGATCTTGACGAGAGCGCACGATGCCGATGTAGACCACTGTGGACGTTCTGTGCCTGCCCTTGCTTGTATGGTAATTGCGTCTTGGTGGGGCATGATTTTCTGCGTCTTGGGTGCGTCGTTGGAAAACTCGATGCTCTCCACCGTCCAAGTCGCTTGTTTTGGCTCCTCGGGATCGGTCTCAAGGGCCGGTTTTCAATGACGACCTCGTCGTTACTATAGAAGTCTGATGGCGTAGACTTGTTCCATTCGTTGGGAGTGTCGTCCTCGTCATCGTCGAGGTCACGTCGTCTTGAGTCGGCTCGCGATTGTTGCCACCTCCGTTCTTTCCTCGAGCTTCTTGTTTCCGACCGGCTCGTGGTGCGGATCGGAGTCTTCTTAGCGCCCCACGGCGAGCTCGTCTTTCGACTCGGACTTACTGCGATCGTCGGTGTTGTGACCATACCACGATGGTAGTCGCAATCTTGGTCCTTCGACCTTTTTCTTGGATCCTCATTTCATGGGAGGTGGTTTTGGGAAGAGCTCGGTGTGGAGCTCGAATATCTCATCCTTGACTTGGCGGATGTGTATGTGCGAGGGTTTGGCCAGGTCCCAATCTGGACTCTATTGGACCTTCTGATTCTATCGAAGGCACCGGCGATCGGTGCTTCTTGCTCGATCATCGACCTCTTCTACTCGACTTTACGCTCGTCCCGTATTTCCACTTCTTTACGATCCGACTCAAATGCTCCTTTGACATAGTTATCCACGGGTCGAAAGTTACTCAGCGTCTTGAACCTCCACAGTGATTTCTTCGTTCGATGCACCAGGTGGGATCCGTTTTGAGCGCATTGATGATGTGAGATCGTTACTATCATCGATCTTGAGGATTCCTTGATAAACCGTGAGGCGAAATTTGACATCGTCTCGTCTAGTCCTTAATGGATGGTGAGTAGGTCGGATGATGGTTGTTGAGTGGCATCTTTGGTGAAGCCATTTAGGCGATCATGAGATCTCGAAGACTGTATCTCGTTACGGCGAGTGAGGGTGAACCATCGTCGTGGGTTGGAGACCGGCACCTCGGGGAAGATCTTGTATGTGAAATCTTCCATTCCTTGATTTGCCGTGTTGGTAGTATAAGCGAAAAATTAGAGGATCTCAAAGGGCCATCGTGGCGGCGATGTTGGGTGCCGATATCATTCTTGAGAGGTGTATCGAGTTTCCTTGAGAAAGGAGATGATCCGTCCGTCGGTCGAATCACAGGAGTTCGTTGCCGTCCCTCTCGGGAGGGTGGGAGATCGATAAGCGGCGTCTATCGTCTCACGGTGAGAGATCGACTTCGTCTCTCCTCTCTTGGTCCCGTCCGGCCATGTGAGCAGCGTCGAGGTGAGCGACTACGCGGATGGCGGGGGGCGAATGATTGGGGCGGCTGCGCCGGTGATCGGCAAGCGGGATGCCGGGTGAGCAGCTCGGCTATCTTCTTGCCGGTGGCGATCTCGATCGTTTCGGAGGGTGAGCGACCTCGGGCACCGTGATTGCCCGATCAGGCGTTCTTGAGGTGCCGCTCCGTTCGCCCTCGGCTTAGGAAGTTTGAAATTGACCGATGTTGGTGTTGAGGAACTGGGATCTGCTCTGCCGAGGACCTCGTGGGATTGGTGGTGCTTGTTCACGGTGTTGAGGTCGGCATCTCACTCTTGATGGGGCGGCGATCTGAGGGTGTATAGGAAGGTCCTCTATGTAACCTCGGGTGTGTTGTTGCTATCGACGACGCGATCTCCTTTCCCAGGCCAGTGCGTTACGACTTGGTGGGGTCTTGATCGATCGTCCAGCGCCACCAGTGGCTAGGATTTGCGAGTCAGCTGCCATTGATTTTGCGTGAAAACAAAGCTTTTGTTTGTTCCCGAGCGGCGACGATGAAAATCTAGTGTATGCAAGATTTATGAAAATAGTAAAAGAACACGAGAGAACTTACGTTGTTCGATCGAAAGAAGATCTACGTCGTAGAGGTGATTATCAATACTTTCACTATAAGCGATTCTGATGAGTGTATCTAAAAGCTCAGTATTGAATAGTTGTTGTTAGCCTACGTTGATATAACCTCTGTTTATACGTGTTGTGGATCATATGGATTGTTGTGGATACCTTGCCTTGTGGGATCCGATCTACGAAGATAATCTTGATCGTGAATATCTCGCTTTAATATCTCTTCGTGGATTTGATCTTGAATAGGGTTTAGATGTTGGAACTTTAGGCATAGCTTAGCGTGGGCCGTCTGTTAGGTCGAGACCCGTTTCACTTGGGCACTGCTATTGGAACTGGACGGTTATCTGTATCGTCAATATCAACATTCTATCTTTCTTTCTTTTAAATAATAAAAATAACATAACCATGAGATCGGGATTCACTACAAAATTAAATAAAATTCTTTTGAAGCAAAACTAGTTAAAGATTTTAACCGATCGCTCCATCTTGGATCTATTTGCCCATGGCCAAAGCAATTTTCTCATTAAATGTAATCATATATATAAAATATATAGACAATGTTTGTTAGGGATCATAGGAAATATATTGAATCCCAAAATAAGGGTAAAAATGAAAATATGCTTAAATTATTAAAATAAAAAAAACAATTAGCTATCAAGATTAGGGGTGGATGGCAGGGTTTGGTAGTGAATGGTGCAAATCAGGGCAAGAAATTATCAGGTATTGGATACTCGATTCAGAAATCGGATACATGGGTGGGGTCGGGTATTATATATTTATATTATCGAATTATCGGGTATCTTAGAATAC